>JAVTVJ010001661.1:0-72459 GCA_034509425.1 Eopsaltria australis | reverse complement strand
GGAAGAGGCAGCGGGTGTGGGGGGATGAGGACGGCGGGATGAGGGTGATGGGGATGTCGTGGATGGAGTCACCCAATGGAGATGTGAGGAGACACGGAGAGGCATGAGGGGACACGGGACAGAGACGAGGGGACACGGGACAGAGATGAGGGGACACAAGAAAGGTGTCAGGGGAGGATGGGTGTCCCCAGGCAGGGATGGGGGACCCGGGGAGGATGTCAGGGAGGGCTGGAGGGAGCAAGGCAGGGGAGCCGCGGAGGCTGCGGGGGCTCCCCGTGCCCATCCCCGCACTCACTGCGCACCGTGACGCGGAGCCGGGCGCTGCTCTTCCGCACGGCCCCCCCCTCGGAGCGCACCTCGCAGCTGTAACTGCCCGAGTGCGAGAGCCCCACGGCGGGCACCAGGAGCTGCGGGGACCCCTGCGGGCCCCCCACCAACTGCCCGTCCCGGTAGAAGAGGTGCAGGAGCGGGGCTCGGGGCCGCAGGGGGCTGGGGGTGCTGAGGCAGCTGAGATTGAGGGGGGACCCCTCAGTGAGCTCGGGGGGACCCTCCAGCAGCGGCACCGTGAAGAGCTCTGGGAAGGAGAGGAGAGGGGGGGATGTGACCCCAAATCTACTGGGCAGGAGCTGTGGGGGTGTCGGGGTGGTGGCTGTGGGTTCTCACCGTGCACTGTCACTGTCACCGGCGCCGACACCTCCCACGATTTTATAACGCTGCCCACCCTACCCCCGCAGCGGTAGCGGCCACCGTTGTGCAGCTGCAGGGGTGACAGGGACAGCTGGGCGCCATCAGGGACCCGCAGTTCCTTCTCTCCATGGTAAAATCTCACCCCGGTGACCGGCTTCTCCTCCCAGACCCGGCAGCGCAGTGTCACCGTGTCCCCCTCCAGCAGCGCCCGCGCCGGCACCTGCAGCACCAGCCAGTCTGGGGGACACGGGGCTGCCGTCACACCGGGGGCTTCTGGAGGGTCCCGATGGAACCGGGAGGCACCAGGGGCAACCCATGGCAAGAGAGGAGTCCCCTCGCACGGGGATGCTCTGGGATGTTCCCGTGTGCAGGGGACGGGCTCTTGTCACACCAGGGGGGTGACCCGTGGGGCAGAGCCCACCCAGAGCACTTGGGGTCCCCGTGAGTGCCCGGCTGACGGCACTCAATGCCCTCTTACCATTTAAGACGTTCACAGGGGAGCTGAGCCCTGTGCCAGGTCTGTCACACGTGTAGGTGCCACTCTCGGTGACAGTGAAGTGGTTGAGTCCCGCCTTCCCCCAGCGCTGCCTGTCCTTGTACCAGGTGCTGGCACCGGTGGTCCCCGAGCCCTGGCAGGTCAGTGTCACCCGGTCCCACAGCACCGCCGGTGTCCAGGGGGGCTGCACGAGGAGCTGGGTGCTCTGGGTGCCTGCGGGTGACAGGGGACACCAGCCTGCCAGGCCCAGCCTGGGGCTGGGGACAGCGGGGTGGGGACACGGCATCCCCCGAGGACTCACCAGCGAGGCCGAGGGTCTGGGCTGGAAGGGAGAAGGGCTGGGTGTGGGTGATCCTACAGGGACAGTGGCACCTGGGGGATGGGGTGTGGTGTCTGTCCCCAAACTGTCCCCATTCAAACACCAGTGTGGCATGGAAATCTCAGGGGCAGGGACTTTGCAGTCACCCCAGGCTGAGGCAGGACATGGGGACACCGTGGACACCCCAGACATGGTGACACCATGGCCACCCCCTGCTGGCACAGGTCACCCTCACCAGTCCCACAGCAGGTCTCCACAAAGCCCATCCTCATGGTGCTTGTCCCCTTGTCCCTGTCCCCCTGTCCCCACAGCTGGCCCTGTACCAAGGTGCCGACTGCCATATCCTTGTCCCCCCATCCCTAATCCCCTTTTCTGTCCCCTCATTCCAGTCCCCTTGTTTCCATGTCCACGGCCACCTTATGACCCCAGTCACACCAAGGTCCACCCCCATCCATAGGGGACCTCAGGGGACCCCACAGCCCCCCTGTGCCCCCTCCCCACCGCTCTCTGCCTCACCAGGGCCCATCCCCAGGGCATCAGACCCATGCCAAGGGCACTCACCCCACAGGAGCAGTGCCACCTTTCCGGCCATCCCAGTGTCCCCAGCCATCTGGACTGGCTGTCACTCGCTGCTGGGGCCACTTGTCCCCTGGGTGGCGGCTCTTGAGATGAAGCGGAAGGAAACGAGTTCACATCTTGTCCCCACGTGTTGATGGCACCTGGTGGGGGCAGGGTGGGGACAGGGTGGGGACAGGCTGGGGACATGGTGGGACCTGGTGGGACTTGATGGAACATCAGGGTCGCAGGATTGGGGGGATCAGGGGACATGGGGAGCCTGGGTTCGTATCCAGGGGAAAGTGGGGGACAGGTATGGGGTCCTGGAAAGGAGGTCCTGGGGTTTGCCTGGGAAGAGAACTCCTGGGAATGGAGGTCCAGAGAATGGGGATCCTGAGAGAGGGAGTCACAGGGAATGGATCACCTGGGAACGCAGGTCGGAATGTGTAGGGGATCCAGGGATCCAGAGGTCCCTGGGGAGGAGAGGCTCCAGGGATTTGTGTTCATTGGATGCAGTCCCAGGGATGGAGGTGGTGAAGGAATGGAGGCCCCATGGGAGTGGATCAAAGGAAGGGGATCCTGGGAAATGGAGATCCTGGGCAGTGGGAGTCCTGGGATGGGAGTCCCAGGGAGGGGGGACCAGGGGAATGTGGGTCCCATGCTTGGGATCCCAGGGGAATGGGGGTCCCAGGGCAGTGGCTGGGTGGGCACATGGAGGGCGCTGAAGATGTTGGGGGCTGAGCCCTCCCTCTTCTGCTCCCCACCCATGGGGTTTCTCCATTGGAGCAATGGGATACTTTGTGTTTATTGGATTTGGGGAGAAATCCTGTTCCAGACTTCTCCATTCTCACTCATCCCCTGCAGGATCTGAGCCGGCAGGAGCAGCTTGGGAATGGAGCCCCAGGCAGGAAGGAGCTCCCAAACTCCCCCTCCTTGAAGGCAGTGGCCATCCAAGTGTGGGGCCCAGGCATGGCACAGCCCCCCTGCACAGGGATGGCCATTGGCCAGCCCTGCTCTGGCCAGCCCCAGGGGACAGCCAGCACCTGAGGGTCCCCCCCGGCCCCTGGGCTTTGATTCTCACAGCTTTAGAGCTGCTGCAAAGGTGAGAATTCTGTGGGGGGAAATGGCCTGCCTGTGGTTTGCTCAGCCTGCAAGAAGCACAGAAGCCAAAGTGAGCCCCAGCAGTGGCTCTGCGAGGGCCTTTGATGCTTTTCAGAGCAGGGCTGGCTGCAAACCCCCCCTGCAGGGGCAGCTGCGAGGGAACCAGTGCGGAAATGCAGCAATTGATCATTTTGTGCCTCTCACCAAGGACTGAGAGAGCCCCAAAACTCCTGCAGAGACAACAACGATCTGCTCAACAACCTGACCTGGGCCCTCCTCCTTCCTGCCTCAAACCTGCAGCCCTCTGGAACCTCCCAGAAAGGATGTTTGGGTTGTGGATGTGGCCACCAGACAAGAGGGAAAAGTGTGGAAATATCAAGCAGGAGCTCCACACGTGGATCCAGGGAAGAGGGGCAGAAAGCAGGAGCAGGGAGTGCCCAGGCAGGGGAATTCAGGGCAGGGTGGAGTGGATTTCCCAGGCAATCAGAGCCTGAGGGACACACGGGCATTTCCACAGATTCCTGTGCACTGCTCCAAGGATGGACAGAGTTTCTCCCCTTTTGGGAGCAGAATCCATGGGAAGTCAATCAATCTCAGGCTGGAAATGAGGAAAATGGGAAGAGTTGCCAAAGAGGACCCAAGAAAAGCCTTCCTTGTGGGCTGGGTTGCTGCCCAGCAGACAGGAACAGTGCCAAGGACCTGTTGGGCACTCAGGGAGATTCCACACTCCGTGTTATCCACAAGCAAACGCTGCTCTGGGATGCACCAATGGGATCCTAAAGGGAACCAAAAAGTCTCATTTCTTTGTGATTTCTTTGTGTTTTTATTGTCAGGAGACCAACAAGTAAAAGGATTCTCTAAACGAAACCATTTTATACATTGTCAGTTTGGTTTTTGCTGAGTTTATTTTTCTTTACTGGAAAAAAAATTGTTGAAGGAAAAGCTTTTTGCCTTTCTCCTGTGGATGTATAATTTTGTCTCAACCAATTGGGCATCAGGGATTTTGACTAAATTTATCCTGATGGATTTACCATCATCAGGGCAAGGTGGTAACAGGGGCTCCCTTCAGTTTGGGCACAGGGCCCCACTGGGGACAGCGGGGATGCTCAGGGCCCCCTCCCCCAGGACAGAGGTCCCCTCTGAGCCACCTCTGGGACAGGAATCGCCAAGGACGTGGCAGGCCCAGAATGAGGATCCCCCTGGGCCAAGAGGCTGAGCCAAGAGCCAGGCGTCCCCAGAGCAGAGGAGCCCTTTTCCCTCAGGGCAGGAGCCCTCTGGATGTGCCCCCCAGGACAGAAGCCATGTCCGGGCCTCAGCAGAAATGGCCTCTTCCTTCTGCTGCACCAAAGAGAAAGTGGAAATCTTGGGAGAGGGGCACAGGCAGAGAGCTCCATCCCCCAGAGCCCCCCAAGCACAGCCTGGACCCCCCACAGCCCTTTTTTCCCCTTCCTGGCATCACCCCAGCCATTACCTGCTCAGGTGTTGTCTGGGATGGTTGAGGCAGGGAATGGGGGGCAGGAAAAGCCCATCCGTGTGTGGGGCACAGAGCCAGAGCCTGCCAGGACAAGCCTGGGCTGCCCCCCTGGCCATGAGCACCCTGTGGGGGCTGTGCTGGACCCTGAGCAAGCCCAAAATCTGAGGCACCCAGGCAAGGAGCTGTGACCCACGTGCCCACCCAGCCACTGCTCATCCCTGGCACCCCCATTCCTTTGCCAACCCAACCATGGCACCCCCATTTCCTTGCTCCCTCCTCCCTGCGACCCCATCCCAGGGCTCCCATTGCCCAGGATCACCATTCCCTTGATCCCATCCCTTGGCCCCTTCTTCCCCCACAACCCCTACTCTCCAGGGTCCCCTTTTTTCCCTCACACCCCCAACCCTGGGACCCAGATCCCATGACCCAAAATCCCTGGGGAGCACGTTCCCACAGGACCCCAATCCCTGGAATCCCCCAAGCATGGGGACCCACATTCCCCAGACCCCCATCCCCTGTGACTTCCCCACCTCAAGACCCCAATTCCCCTGGTCCCCAATTCTCCTGGACACCCATCCTTGGCTCCCCACAGCCCCTGAGTCCCCCCACTCCTGGGAACACCATGTCCCCCAAGTCCCCCCATGTCCCCAGACTGTCCCATCATGTCCCCAGACTGTCCCCTGCTGTGTCTCTACCTTTCCATCACCCTGCCCCCACCAAGGGCCACCTACACGTGGGGATGAAATGTGACCTCGCTTCCTTCCGTTCATCTGAAGAGCCGCCACCCAGGGGACAGCTGGGCTCAGCAGCGAGTGACAGCCACCCTGGATGGCTGGGGACACCAGGATGGCCGGGAAAGTGGCACTGCTCCTGTGGGGTGAGTGCCCCGGGCACGAGCCTGATGCCCTGGGGATGGGCCCTGGTGAGGCAGAGAGCGGTGCGGAGGGGGCACAGGGGGGCTGTGGGGTCCCCTGAGGTCCCCAATGCCAGCAGAGCCAGTGCATGGGCATGGACCCCCAGCGTGACCAGAGTCGTGGGGTGGCTGTGGGGACAGGAACAGGGGGACAGGGATCGGGGAGCTGCAGCGCCACCCCCACCCAGCCCTGTCCCTTCTCCCTTCCAGCCCAGACCCTCGGCCTCGCTGGTGAGTCCTCGGGGGATGCCGTGTCCCCACCCTGCTGTCCCCAGCCCCACGGTGGCCCTGGCAGGCTGGTGTCCCCTGTCACCCACAGGCACCCAGAGCACCCAGCTCCTCGTGCAGCCCCCCTGGACACCGGCGGTGCTGTGGGACGGGGTGACACTGACCTGCCAGGGCTCGGGGACCGCCGGTGCCACCACCTGGTACAGGGACGGGCAGCGCTGGATTCAGAAGGGATCCGACAACCTCACTGTCTACCTGGAAGGCACCTACACGTGTGAGAGACCTGGCACCGGGCTCAGCCCCCCTGTGAGCGTCTTAGATGGTGAGGGGCATTGGGTGTCCCCAGCCTGGCACCCACAGGGACCCCGAGGGCTCTGGGTGGGCTCCAGTTCATGGGTCACAGCCCTGGTGTGCTGAGACCCCTTCCCTGTTCATGGGGTCATCCCAGAGCATCTCTGGAGCATCCCCTGTGCACACCAGAGCATCCCAGTGGGATGGGAGCCCCCTATTGCAATGGGGGATCCCTGGTACCTTCTGGTGCCATCAGGACCCCCCAGATTCCCCACATGTGACAGGTCTCCCCTGTCCCCCAGGCTGGCTGGTGCTGCAGGTGTCGGCGCAGGCACTGCTGGAGGGGGACACGGTGACACTGCGCTGCCGGGTCCGGCAGGGTGCATCGGTCACTGGGGTGCGATTCTACCATGAGGAGAAGGATCTGGGGGCACCCCTCCAGGAGACCGAGCTGTCCCTGTCCCCCCTGCAGCAGCACCACAGTGGCCGCTACCACTGTGAGGGTCACATAAGCACCAGGAAGTCACATTCGTGGCAGAAGTCGGCGCCGGTGACAGTGACAGTGTTCAGTGAGTGCAGGGATGGAGATGGGGAACCCCAACAGCCTCCCTGGGTTCCCCCACCACTGCTTGGGTCCCTCATCCCTCCCTTCAACCCTCCCTTGGTCACCCAAACCTTACCAAATCTCTCTGGGCTCCCCCCATCACAGTCCCTGTCCCTCTCCACATCCCCCATCCCTCTCTGGGTCACCCCATCCCTCCCTGGCATCCCTCACCACTTCCCAGGGCTCTGCTCCATGCTCTGCTCTCCCTCCCCTCCCTCAGTCCTTCCATCCCTCCCCGTGTTCCCCCTCTCCCTCCCTGGGTTCTTCCACCTCTCTCTGAGTGCCGCACATCCCTCCATGAGGCTCCTCAGTCTCTCTCCTGCTCCCCCATCCCTGCATGGGTGTCTCCACCTCTCCCTGGGGTCTCTCCATTCTCTCCAGTTCCCCTCACCCCTCACCAGCTGGCGCTGAGCTGCGCGGTGGCAGCAGGGACAGGTCCCCTGTCCTTCTCCTAGAACTGGGAGGGCTCAGTCCCCCCGCTGGGCACCAGCTCTCCGTGGAGCTGCACCACACTGGGGACAAGGACAGTGGCCACTACCAGTGCTGGGCCAGCAATGGGGACAGCGTGGCCAAGAGTGTCCCCCTGAATGTCCTGGGTTAGCAGGACCCTGGGGTTGGGGGTGACCCCACTCACAGCTCTGCCATCCCACCCACCCCATCCTCATCCCATCCACCACATCCCTTCATCCCACACTAGGTGACAACCCTGCCACCATGGGTCGCAGTCCTGGATGACAAAGACTCTGTGTCTCCAGGTGTCACCACCATAGACTCCCTCATCCTCCCCATCCCACTCCCATCCCATCACCCCATTCCCATCACCCCATGGCAGCCCCTCATCCTCAGCCCCATCTCTGTCCCCGCAGTGCCTGTGGCCAATGTCACCATCACCCCCAGCCCCCCGGCACACCAGGTGCACACAGGTGACCCCGTGACCCTGCGCTGCTCGGTGCAGGTGGGCTCAGCACCTGTCACCTTCACCTGGCTGCACAATGGGCAGGAGGTGGCCCAGGGTCCCCTCCTGGAGTTTGAGGACGTCAATGAGGGACATTCTGGCACCTACCAGTGCATGGCCACCGACCAACGGGACAGGCACCGTGTCTTCCCGGCACTCAGCCCGATGCTGGAACTGACGGTGACACCGCGGGGACATTGGAACACAGGTGGGTGACATGTGGTCACTGGAGTGCAGGACCCCTGGGGTGACCAGTGATCCCCATGTGTCCCCCTCTGTTTCTTGCAGTGGTCACTGCAGTCAGGTGGTGCCTTTTCTTTCTGGTCCTGCTCGTGGGCGTCGTGGTGACCAGGCACCGGTGGCATCACATGGGTAGGTGACAAGGGGGGACAGGGGTCCCAGGGTGCTGTAGGAAGCCCCCCAGACTTGGAGACTGATAAATTGACTCCCACAGCTCCAGAATCGTGACCTTGTCTGGGGGTCCTGTGGGGTTTGGGGAGGTGCTGGAGGGTCAGGCAGGGATGTTGGGGGTTCTTTCAGGGGCCTGGGGGAGTTTGGGGGGTCCCTCTCTCTGCCAGGTTTTGGGTGCTTGAGGCTGAGTTGGTCCAAGGCACTGGGGAGGTTCAGGAATTCTGGGGAGTTTCAGGGATGCTCGGAGGTCCTGATGGGAATTGAGGGTCCTGTAGGGGTTCAGGATTCCTGTGTGGGGTCAGGGCCCCAGGGACACCACAATCACCTCCCCTCTCTCCTTTGCAGCCACCAGGAAGCACCAGGAAAGGTGAGGGGGGGGCTCCAGCCATGATCCCCATTTTACCCGAACCCCCCACAACTCTCCATCCCCTCCCACACATCCTCTTTATCCCCACAGGGCCCTCCCGCAGCCCCCGGTCCCCCAGAGGAGGGGGAGGTTCTGTACACCCACATCGTGAGCACCAAACAGGCGGGGCGTGAGTACAGTGCTGCTGGGGGACAGTGACACGTCACCCACCGCTGTCACCCCCACCTTGGTCCCACCAACCGCTGTCTCTTGCAGGGCCCCCCCGTGTCACCGTCCCCAAGGAACCCCAGGTGACCTACGCAAAGCTGCCGGGACCCCACGGGAGACTGCGGGAGCCCAGTGACACCTACGAGATTGTACCGTGACACTGGGGGGGACTGGGGGGCACTGGGGTCCCACCCATGGGCACCCACCCGTGTGTGTGCTGCCAATAAAAACTGCTCCTCCCCTCCCAGTGGAGGCACAAAAGGCAAAGATCCCAAAGGGCTGAGAGAAGAATAATTTCCTGCAAACAGCAACGGGAGAACAAAACCAACAGCAACAGCAACAAGAGACAGAATCCAAAGGGTCACAAAAGGAACGATTTCCAGGGAAAACCCCCAACAAGGAACGAACCCTGAGCACTTTCCCCCAACACGTTTCCTGCAGCAGGAGGAACCTGACAGGGCCCTGGAGCTTCATTGCTTTCATGGCCAAAGTGGCCTTCAGGAGGCTCTGGATTCTCTTGTCCCCTGTCCCAAACCTCTCCTCTGCCGTGTTCCCCACACGATGATGTCCCCAAGGCCCTGTGGGTGTTCAGAGCCTCCCCCTTTTCCAGGGCAGTGGGGATCAGGCCATGGCACAGGGTGGGGTGTCAGAGACAGGAATTGTTTGATGTCTTGAGACATTTTGGAACACCTGTGTGTGTGTCAGGGGAGGGTCAGGCCTTGCTTTTGGTGAGACAGGGCCTCATCTCTCAATCGTTCTTTGAGCCATGGCACACTGGGGACAGTGTGACACTCTGCCAAACCCAGCCCCTGAGTGCCCAAGAAGTCCCACCTGGGGGAAGGGCCCTTGGTGGCCCAGGGGCTTCTAAGGCAGAGCATGAAGTGGCCCCATGTCTGACCCTGCCTTGTCTTGGAGTGTCTGTCCAATCCACACTGGAATCCAGGAGTTGGCAGCTGTCTTGGTTTAAAAGTCAAATGTTTGCCAAGGAAGGCAGGAACCTTCCTGGAATGAAAGGAAGATCACACCCGAAAAATTCATTTATTTCAATAATTACGGGGCTTCCAGGAAAAAAGTGTAGGAAAAGGAACAACAGCTCTTTACGAGAACATAAAAAGAACAGAGCAGAAAAAACAGCAATGCAGAACCAAAAGTTTCCAACCCGCTCAGTGCTCGTTTCACATCTTTGGTGTAGTTGTGACCACGGCCACCAGGGGGCGCTGCACGCAGCACTCCCGGCCACCAGGGGGCGCTGCAGCCAGCACTCCCGGCCACCAGGGGGCGCTGCAGCCAGCACTCCCGGCCACCAGGGGGCGCCCCGCTGCCAGCTCCAACCCCTCAGGGGCCATGGCGGCCTCGGAGCAGAGCCACGAGGGGAAATCGCTCCTTTTGCAAACTCACGGCCACCCAGCGCTCTCGGCACCACCACCGGCAGCGGGCAGGAGCGGCCAAGGCAGCAGGTTGGATCGCAGTGCCCATGGCAGCGGAGCAGTGTCCCGGGGCCAGGCACACGCCCTGTGCAACGCCCGCCACCGCTGTCCCCGATCCCGAATGGAAGGAAGGCAGCACCGACTGCCCAGACAAGGGTGTCTACAACACCACCTCTCATGGCTTTATGCCACAATTCCTGAAAATCCCAGCCTTTCACTCCCTTTTCCTCCCGCAGCCCCAGAACAGCAGCTTTGGGAATGCTGAATTCCCCTGGGATGCTGAGGAAAGCAGGTGCTGGGTGCTGACTCTGCCAGGGCTCCTCAGGGCGCTCCACACCACGTTTGGAGCTCCTGCTCTTCCTGGGCCACTGCTGGTCCCAACACAGCAGCCACAGGAGGAGGAGGAGAGCAGAGGCACAGCCCTGAGGGCTCTGCAGCTGCAGCTGGAGCACAGGGACAGCCGGGGCCGGGAGCAGTGGCTTGGGAGGTCAAAATGGGGTGAAACTGGGACTGGTCAGACCAAGTCTGCGGGAAGGTTTGCTGGTGGTTTTTGCTGGTGTTGGGACTGACTCAGTTCCTGTGCCGTGTGGCCGGTGCTTCACGCCGGCCGGCCTGGAAGGCTGAGCTGGAGCAGCGGCTGAGGCGGGAGCGGCTGGAGCAGGTGGCCCATGGGAACAGCACCTGTGGCCATGCAGGTGGAGCTGGAATGCTGGGAATTCTGCTGGGTACTCAGGTGGGACGGCGCTTGCCATTCCTGCTGCCCCGAGATTTTGGGACGGAGCAGTGACACCCATCGGGCTCCCAAAACCCCTCAGGGCTCGGGCACAGCCTCACAGGAGGTCCTGGACCAGGCCTTGGCGATGATCCAGGTGCTCCTGGGCTCGTTCCCGACAAAGGGCAGCGCTGTGGGAGCATCGGCACAACCAGGCCGTGCAAAACCAGCACAGTGCCTCAGATTTTGGGGTGGCCCAGGGCCCAGCACCGCCCCCGTGGGGTGCCCGTGGTTACGGGGGGCACCACAGGGCGGGGGCTTCAGGGCTGTGCCCCAACCCGGGGCTTCTTCCTTCCTTCATTTCCATTCCTTTCATTATTTCTCTCACTTCCCCTTCCCGCCAAGGGACTGAGGGAGCCCCAAAACTCCTGCAAATCCCACAAGGATCCGCTCCAGAACCTGAGCGGGAGCCTCCTCCTTCCCGAGCGGAACAGGCAGAGCTGAACAAACAAACCCCATTTGTCCCGCTTTCATCAAAAAGCTGCGTTTTGGGTCCAAGAAGAGGGACAAGGGTCCTGTGCCCCCCCGGCACTGGGAGGGGGAATGGGGACCCCTGGGGGTGCTGTGAAGAGCAATGAGGGACCCCAGGGGGGACTCAAAGACTCCCAGTGTCCCCAGTCCCCCCAGTGTCACATCACACTCTCGTAGGTGTCGCTGGGGTCCTGCTGTCCCTTGTAGGGTCCCGACAGCTCCACCTTGGTCACTTGTGGGTCCCGAGGGGGGACAGGGCCAGGGGACACTCGTGGGGACCCTGTGAGTGACACCGGTTGTGGGGACCCGGGTGGGGGTGACACCCGTGGGTGACGTGTCCCTGTCCCCCCCTGTACTCACCCCCCGCCTGCTCGGTGCCCACGACGTGGGGGTCCAGCACCTCCCCCTCCTCCGGGGGGGCCCTGCGGGGAAAAGGGGGGGTCTGAGGGGTGTCTGGGGAGGGGGGAAGGGAAAGGGGAGTCACGGCCGGAGCCCCCCACTCACCTGTCCTGGGGCTTCCTGGCGGCTGCAAGGAAAAGGGGAGGGGGTGACCTTGGGGACCTCGGGGACCCCTGAACCTCCCTGGGACCTCGGCAGCTCCAACCACCCACGGGACCCCCAAATCCCCACTGGAGCCCCAATTCCCACCAGGTCCCTGATTCCCCCTGCACACTCCAAGCATCCCTGAACCCCCCAGAACTTCTGCACCACCACAGAGCCCCCAACACCCCCGGTGCCCCCGAGCCCCTGAGCACCAGAACCCCAAGCCCGGCAGGGAGGGGCATCCCCAAACTCCCCCAGGAGCCCTGAAAAATCCCCCAACATCCCTGCACGGCCCTCCATGAACTCCCCAAACCCTCCAGGAGCTCCCAGTGCCACCCAAATGCTCCTCAAAGCCCACCCAGAGATGTCCCTGGAGCCCAACCAAGACCCTCCAAATGCCCCCCAAAGCCCCCAGGACCCCCAGCCGAGGTCACTGGGGGCTCAGGGGCTGTGGGCGCTGCCCCATCTCTGCCCCACTCTGGGGGCTTCCCCTCACTCCAGGACCCCCATCCCCCCCATTGTCACCCACCCTGGCGGTGCCAGAGGTGACAGCCCCCGATGACAGCCAGGAGCAGCACCAGGAACAGGAGGGTCCTGCTGACATTCACGGCCACTTTGGGGGACAGAGGGGGACACATCAGGGTCACCCTGAATCCCTGGGGTCCTGAACACCCCCCGGTGACCCCGTGTGACCCCACCTGTGACCCAGAGTGAGCGAGGTGTCCCCTCCAGGACCAGCTCTGGGCTGAGTGCCCGGAACACGCGGTGCCCGTCCTGTCCCAGCTGGTTGGTGGCCACGCACTGGTAGGTGCCAGAATGTCCCTCATCGACGTTCCCAAGCTCCAGGAGGGGACCCTGGGCCACCTCCTGCCCATTGTGCAGCCAGGTGAAGGTGACAGGTGCTGAGCCCACCTGCACCGAGCAGCGCAGGGTCACGGGGTCACCTGTGCGCACCTGGTGTGCCGGGGGGCTGGGGGTGATGGTGACATTGGCCACGGGCACTGCAGGGACAGAGACGGGGCTGGCACCCGGCCGTGAGGGGGGTGGGGGTGTCGTGAGTGGGGTCACCCGAGGGTCCCACTCACCCAGGACGGTGACATTAAAGGGGACACTCTCGGCCACACTGTCCCCGTTGCTGACCCGGCACTGGTAGTGGCCGCTGTCATTGTCCCCAACGTGGCGCAGCTCCAGGCGGGGGCCGGTGCCCAGCGGTGTCCCCGAGCCCTCCCGGTGCCAGGAGAAGGACAGGGGACCTGTCCCCGCTGCCACCGTGCAGTTCAGCACCAGGCGGTCCCCCAGTGCCACCTGTCCCCCGGGGGGCTCCGCTGACAGGGAAACTCCCGAGGGCGGGATCCCTGCGGGTGGGGGACACCAGGGGACAGTGAGGGACACGGGGAGGGGACGCAGAGCCGGGGAGGGAGGACGTGGAATGGGACCCGAAAGAAGTACGGGGGATTTCAGGGAGGGGAGACCTGGAGAGGGATCGGGGGTAGCCCAGGGATGGTGTGGGGACCCAGACAGGGATAGGGAGGCCTGGGGACCGTGGGGGGATCTCAGAGACGGGAGGGGGAACCCAGGGAGGAATAGGGAGACACGGAGAGGGACCCGGGGAGGATGTCAGGGAGGGATGGAGGGACCAAGGCAGGGGGGACCCTCCAGCACTGGCACCGAGAAGAGCTCTGGGAAGGAGATGAGGGGGGTTCTGTGACCCCGAATGTGCTGTGGAGAGGGTGTGCGGGTGTCGCGGTGGCGGCTGTGAGGTGCTCACTGTGCACTGTCACTGTCACCGGTGCCGACTCCTTCCACCCCCGTGATGGTCTGGAGCCCACCCAGCCCCTACAGCGGTAGCGGCCGCTGTGGTGCAGCTGCAGCGGGAACAGGGACAGCTCGGTCCCATTGCGGAGCCCCCCCAGTTCCTTCCCCTCATGGTAGAAGGACACTGAGGTGATCGGTATGTTGTCCCGGCTCCGGCAGCGCAGTGTCACCGTGTCTCCCTCCAGCAGCGCCCGCGCCGGCACCTGCAGCACCAGCGGATCTGGGGGACAAGAGGGGGACCTGTCACACCCGATGTCACCGGGGCCCCCCATTGGGTCACACTTGGAGTCCCCAATTCCAGCACAGGGCTCCCCTTGCCCTGGGATGCTCTGGGATGTCCCCGTGTGCAGGGCTCTTGTCACAGCAGGGAGTGACCCAAGGGCAGAGCCCACCCAGAGCCCTCGGGGTCCCCGCGGGTGACAGGGAGGGGACACAAAACCCCCCTCACCATCTAAGACTCTCACAGCAGGGCTGGGCCCGGTGCCAGGTCTGTGACACTTGTAGGTGCCTTTCAGGTACACAGTGCGGTTCTCGGATCCCTCCTGCCACCAGCACTGCCCGTCCTTGTACCAGGTGGTGGCACCGGCCGTCCCCGAGCCCTGGCAGGTCAGTGTCACCCGGTCCCACAGCACCGCCGGCCTCCAGGGGGGCTGCACGAGGAGCTGGGTGCTCTGGGTGCCTGCAGGTGACAGGGGACACCAGCCTGCCAGGGCCACCATGGGGCTGGGGACAGCGGGGTGGGGACACGGCATCCCCCGAGGACTCACCAGCGAGGCCGAGGGTCTGGGCTGGAAGGGAGAAGGGACAGGGCTGGGTGGCGATGGCACCGCGGGGACAGTGGCACCCGGGGGCGGGGCGTGGGGACTGTCCCTGTGCTGTCCCCATGGGGACACTGGTGTGGCACAGATGTCTCGGGAACAGGAACACCGCAGCCACCCCGCGCTGGCACAGGTCACCCTCCAGAGCCCCATCCCCTCTGTCCCCATGGCCCATCCCCATGGTGCTTGTCCCCCTGTCCCTGTCCCTGCATCCCTGTGCCCCTGTCCCTGTCCCCACAGCTGCCCCAGCCCCATGGTGCCTCTCCCCACATTTCTGTCCCTCTATTCTTGTCCCTCATTCGTGTCCCCACGGCCACCCCACAACCCCGGTCACCTCATGGACTGGCTCTGCTGGCATTGGGGACCTCAGGGGACCCCACAGCCCCCCTGTGCCCCCTCCCCACCGCTCTCTGCCTCACCAGGGCCCATCCCCAGGGCATCAGGCCCATGCATGGGGCACTCACCCCACAGGAGCAGTGCCACCTTCCCGGCCATCCCGGTGTCCCCGGCCACCCGTCCTTGCTGTCACTCACTGTCAGTGGCAGCTGTACCCTGGGTGGCGGCTCTTTGGCAGAAGGGGAAGGAAGTGAGGTCCGGTCTTGTTCCCCCTTGTTGGTGGCACACGATGGGGGCAGGGTGGCCACAAGCTGGGCACAGGCAGGGGACAAGGCTGGGTGGCACAAGGTGGGACACGGGGTCCCTAGGAGTGGGGGGACTCAGGGATAGGAGTGCCAGGGGAACGTGGGCTCCAGGGATTTGGGGTCAAAGATGGGGGTCCCAGGGAAGGGGATTCTGGGGAAATGGGGGGTCCTGTGGGAATGGGGGTCCTGGGAGAATCAAGGTCCTGGGGGAAGGGGGGTCCTGGGAGAATCAAGGTCCTGGGGAAAGGGGGGTCCTGGGAGAATCAAGGTCCTGGGGGAAGGGGGGTCCTGGGAGAATCAAGGTCCTGGGGGAAGGGGGGTTGCAGGGGATGGAATCAAGGGGCGAGGGCTCATTGGGAATGGGGGTCCCAGGGATGGGCAGTGGCTGGGTGGGCGTGTGGGTTGCAACTCCTTCACGGGGTGCCTGAGATTTTGGGGTGACCCAGAGCCCAACAAAGCCCCCCCGAGGTGCTCCTGGCCTTGGGGTCACTGCAGGATCGTTTCCAGGGGCTCTGGGTCTGTGCCTCCCCACCTCCCAAGGGTTTTTTCCTTTCTTTATTTCCATTTCTTTCCTTTTTTCCATCAATTTTTAACCCCCTAGTACGTGGTCCATGAATCCCAGAGAGAACCTGAGTAGGTACCAGCTTGGGGGGATCCCCGGGCAGGGGAAAAGTGGGTGCGGGGGGTGCAGGGAGAGGTGGGGGCTGTGGGGACAGGCGGGGTCCGGCTCTGCCCCCCAACACTTTCACTTTCTTTCCTGCAGCAGAAGGAAGAGGCCGTTTGTGCTGAGTCAGACGGGGGGATGGGGGCTTCTGTCCTGGGGGGGCACATCCAGGGGGTCCTGTCCCTGTTCTGGGGGTGACACGTCCTGGGGGTGGCACATCCCAGCCGGTGGCGTCCTGTCCTGGGAGAAGGGCAGGGAGGGCTCAGTCCCTGAGCGCCGTCACGGGCAAAACGGACCCGGCTCGGGGAAATGAATGGAATTTATCATTCATCAGCTCCGAGCTGAGAAATGAGAAGTGAAACACGGCTTCAAAACACCTTCCCCTCTCGGGAGCTGCTCCAGCGGGGGCTTCCCACGGGCTCACAGCCCCCTTCGGGCATCCCCTGCTCGCCCGGGGGCTCCTGCAGGGCTCAGGGGGGTCTCTGCTCCCCGGGCACCCCCACGGGCTGCCGGGGAATGTCCGGAGCCCCTCGTGGCCCTCCTGCCTCCCTGCGCTCGCTGCCTGCAGGGCTCTTCCCGTCCCAGCCTCGGGCTCCTCTTGGCTGCCGCAATTCCAGCTCTGCCATCCCTTGGATTTGCCCTTCCCAGCTCCGGGCGGCCCCGGCCCCTCCCCGATCCCCCCGCCCGTTCCGGGGCGCCCCGCGAGTGCCCGGAGCTGTTGGTGGCGATGCCAAGGCAACATCGCGACAGTGGCCTGGGACACGCTGTCACAGCCGCTTGGGACACACGGCCACCGTCGGTGCCCGCAGCCCGGGACAGTCCCGGCCCTCGCAGCGCCACGGCAGCCGCGACCTGCGACAGTGACCGAGGCCAGGACTCGGCTCCCGCAGGGCCGGGGGCTCCTCCCCGGGGTCCCCGCTCCCCTCCGCCCTCCCGGCACCTCCCACCCGCCCCGGGGCCGGGCCCGGCGGAGGCTCCGGAGCAGCTCCGGGGCTCAGACGCCGCTCGGGGAGCGCCGGGTGCGGGGCTTTGGGCACCGGGGGACACCGGGGGACACCAGGGGACACAAGGCAGGGTTGGGGCGGGGATGGCGGGACCCCTCCCGGCCGCTCCCGGCTCCGTCCCGGGGCTCTCGGGGCGCTCGAGCTCGGCCCGAAGGGCTCGGCAGCTGCGGGATCGGTGCCCGTGGGGATGGGGCGGCACCGCCGCAGGTCCCCGAGCCCCTGTCCCGGTGTCACCGAGAGGGGACAAACAACGAGCGGCAGCTCCTTCCCCTGTGCGGGGGCAGCTGCGAGGGAACCAGTCCGGAAATGTCCCCAAATTGATCATTTTGTCCCTGTCCCCAAGGGACTGAGGGAGCCCCAAAACTCCTGCAAATCCCACAAGGATCCGCTCCAGAACCTGAGCGGGAGCCTCCTCCTTCCCGAGCGGAACAGGCAGAGCTGAACCAACAAACCCCATTTGTCCCGCTTTCATCAAAAAGCTGCGTTTTGGGTCCAAGAAGAGGGACAAGGGTCCTGTGCCCCCCCCGGCACTGGGAGGGGGAACGGGGACACCTGGGGGTACTGGGAGCACTGGGAGCACTGGAACGGGGAGCTCTGGGCAGCCCCACATAGGACCCCCCCATTCGGGACCCGCCACTCGTGACCCCCCCGGGCAGGGTGGGCACCCACGGGACCCGGGGAGGGGAGGGACACACGGGGCGTGCCCGAGGGCGGGGTCCTCCAGTGTCCCCAGTGCCACCCCTAGTGTCACAGCGCGTTCTCGTAGATGTCACTGCTCTCCCCTGAGTGGCATTTGGGGACCCGGCTGCTCCACATAGGTCACCTGGGTGGTGGCAGTTGGGGACACAGGGTCCCTCCCAGTGCCACCCGGTGCCACTCTAGTGTCACAGCACGTTCTCGTAGATGTCACCGCTGTCCTCTGGCTGCCTGCGGGGTCCTGGCAGCTCTGCGTAGGTCACCTGGGGGACCTCGGGCGTGGCACTTCGGGACCCTACAGGAGACACCAGTGCCACGCAATGCCACCCATGGGCGCCACGTCCATGTCCCCAACCCCAAACTCACCCCCTGCCCTCTTGGTGGGCACCACGTGGGTGTAGAGCACCTCCCCCTCCTCGGAGGGCACCGGGGGCGTCCTGTGGGGACAATGGGGATAATGGGGTGACCTGGGGAGGGGGATGGGACAAAGGGGGATGCCCCCCACTCACCTGTCCTGGGGCGTCCTGGAGGCTGCAAGGAAAAGGGGGGGTGATAATGGGGTCACCGGGGTTGGGATCCCCCCAGGGGACCCCTGAGATCCCCCCAAGGACCCCCAAAAGCCCCGAAATACTGAAAAAATCCTTGAATTCCCAACACCCCCAGGACCCCAAAACTGCCATGGGACCCCGAAACCCCCCCAGAACCCCCCAGACCCACCCAAATCCTCCTGGGATGTCCCCAAACCCCAGGACCCTCAGCTGAGGTCATCACGGGCTGAGCCCCCCTCAGTTTAGGGTCTGTGGGTGTCACCGCATTGTCCCCAACTCGGGGGGGAATCTCGCCACCCCTGTGACCCCCCATTGTCACCCACCCTGGCGGTGGCACCGATGCCAGCCCACGATGGCACCCACGAGCAGGACCAGGAACAACAGGGACCCGCCAAGCCCTGCGGCCACTGCTGGGGACAAAGGGGATACTTTTTGGTCAGCTCGGGGCTCCTGCACCCCACAGTGACC
The DNA here is from genome assembly GCA_034509425.1 of Eopsaltria australis. NCBI lineage: Eukaryota > Metazoa > Chordata > Aves > Passeriformes > Petroicidae > Eopsaltria > Eopsaltria australis. The sequence continues at coordinate 53,984 of JAVTVJ010001661.1, read as the reverse complement.
TTGGGTGATGCCACCTGTGTCCTGTCCCCTCTGTGTGACCAAGGACAGAGCGGGGACAAACCCAGCGGGCTGAGGCCACCACAGTGACCCCGAGTGACATCACCTGTGTCCCTGTGTCCCCACGTTGTCACCTCCAGGGCCAGCTCGGGGCTGAGTGCCTGGAACACGCGGTGCCCATCCTGTCCCAGCTGGTTGGTGGCCACACACTGGTAGGTGCCCGAATGTCCCTCATCGACGTCCCCAAGCTCCAGGAGGGGACCCTGGGCCACCTCCTGCCCATTGTGCAGCCAGGTGAAGGTGACAGGTGCTGAGCCCACCTGCACCGAGCAGCGCAGGGTCACGGGGTCACCTGCGCGCACCTGGTGTGCCGGGGGGCTGGGGGTGATGGTGACATTGGCCACGGGCACTGCGGGGACAGAGATGGGGCTCAGACCTGGGGAGGGGGGGCTGTCAGCTGGCGTGGGGGGATGAGGGAGTGTGAGCATGGAGACAGAGTGTCCCGTTCAGCCATGACTGTGACCCCATGATAGTGGGGGACATCACCTGGTGTGGGATTTGGGGATGTGATTGATGGGATGAGGGTGAGATGAGGGTGGGATGAGGATGGGATGGGGGTGGGATGAGGGTGGGATGAGGGTGGGATGAAGGACGCTGGGTCCAAGGGTGGTGATGGCTGTCACCTGGTGTGGGGCATGGAATGGCGTGACTGGGATGTGATGGGTCGGATGAGGAATATCATGGGAGGCATCACCCCAATTCCAAGGGTGTCACTCACCCGGGCAGGTTGCGCTCAGTAGGGTGATTGTGACCTGATGTGGGGTGGGGGATGTGACAGCCTGGATTGGGGACCCATGGCTGGCATGTCCTGGGTGGGGACACCAGGACCAGACGGTCCCAGTAACCTGGGATTGTGACACCCAGTGGCGGGGGCTGTGACCTGGGGTGGGGATGGTGTGGTGGGAATGAGAAGGAATGGGACTGTGTGGAATTGGGGATGCTGTGGGGAGGGTCGCCTCCAGCTCAAGGGTCCCACTCATCCAGGACGGTGATGTTTAATGGGAGCTCTCAGCCACGCTGTCCCCGTTGCTGACACGGCACTGGTAGTGGCCGCTGTCATCGTCCCCAACGTGGCGCAGCTCCGGGCGGGGGCCAGTGCCCAGTGGTGTCCCCAAGCCCTCCTGGTGCCAGGAGAAGGACAGGGGACCTGTCCCCGCTGCCACCGTGCAGTTCAGCACCAGGCGGTCCCCCAGTGCCACCTGTCCCCCGGGGGGGCTCCGCTGACAGGGACACTCCCGAGGGCGGGATCCCTGCGGGTGGGGGACACCAGGGGACAGTGAGGGACACGGGGAGGGGGCGCAGAGCCTGGGGAGGGGGGCATGGAAAGGGACCCCAAAGAAGGATGGGGGATTTCAGGCAGGGAACACCTGGAGAGGGATCGGGGGTAGCCCAGGGATGGTGTGGGGACCCAGACAGGGATAGGGAGGCCTGGGGACCGTGGAGGGACCTCAGAGCCGGGTGGGGGGACCCAGGGAGGAATGGGGGGACACGGAGAGGGACCCGGGGAGGATGTCAGGGAGGGATGGAGGGACCAAGGCAGGGGAGCCGCGGAGGCTGCGGGGGCTCCCCGTGCCCATCCCCGCACTCACTGCGCACCGTGACGCGGAGCCGGGCGCTGCTCTTCCGCACGGCCCCCCCCTCGGAGCGCACCTCGCAGCTGTAACTGCCCGAGTACGAGAGCCCCACGGCGGGCACCAGGAGCTGCGGGGACCCCTGCGGGCCCCCCACCAACTGCCCGTCCCGGTAGAAGAGGTGCAGGAGGGGGGCTCGGGGCCGCAGGGGGCTGGGGGTGCTGAGGCAGCTGAGATTGAGGGGGGACCCCTCGGTGAGCTCGGGGGGACCCTCCAGCACCGGCACCGTGAAGAGCTCTGGGAAGGAGAGGGGAGGGGGTTCTGTGACTCTGAGTCCCCGGGGAAGGGGTTTTGGCGGTGTCAGGATATTGGGGATCCAGCTGTGGGGGTGCTCACCTTGCACTGTCACCGTCACAGGTGGTGACAGTGACAGCCTGAAGTTCACCAAGCCACTGCAGTGGTAGCGGCCACTGTGGTTCAGCTGCAGGTGGGACAGGGACCGCTCTGTCCCCATGAGGAACGCCCCAATTTCCTTCTTCTCCTGGTAAAATCGCACCCTGATGTCTGACACGTCCTTCCTGAGCCGGCAGCGCAGTGTCACCGTGTCCCCTTCCAGCAGCGCCCGTGCTGGCACCTGCAGCACCAGCTGGTCTGGGGGACAGGAGGGTCCCATCACACTGAGGGGGTCAAGACAGGTCCCAGCTGGGTCCCCGTGGCACCGGGGACATCTGGGTGAAGTCTCCATGGAGCGGGAGGATCCCAGGTGTCACCACAGGGGTCCCATCACATTGAGGTGCACGAGGATGTCCCTGTGTGCAGGGGACAGGCTCATGCCAGACAAGCAGAGTGAGGCCACCCACAAAGTGAAGCTCACCCAGACCCATCAGGGGCCACCCTGATCATTTAAGACCCCCCCCTCACCATTTAAGACGCTCACAGGGGAGCTACACCCTGTGCCAGGACTCTCACACTTGTAGGTGCCACTCTCGGTGACAGTGAGGTTCTCGGATTCCTTCTGTCCCCAGCGTTGCCCATCCTTGTACCAGGTGGTGGCACCGGCGGTCCCCGAGCCCTGGCAGGTCAGTGTCACCCGGTCCCACAGCACCGCCGGTGTCCAGGGGGGCTGCACGAGGAGCTGGGTGCTCTGGGTGCCTGCGGGTGACAGGGGACACCAGCCTGCCAGGGCCACCATGGGGCTGGGGACAGCGGGGTGGGGACACGGCATCCCCCGAGGACTCACCAGCGAGGCCAAGGGTCTGGGCTGGAAGGGAGAAGGGACAGGGCTGGGTGGGGGTGATCCTACAGGGACAGCGGCACCTGGGGGATGGGGTGCGGTGTCTGTCCCCAAACCGTCCCCATTCAAACACCAGTGTGGCATGGACATCTCAGGGGCAGGGACTTTGCAGTCACCCCAGGCTGAGGCAGGACATGGGGACACCGTGGACACCCCAGACATGGTGACACCATGGCCACCCCCTGCTGGCACAGGTCACCCTCACCAGTCCCACAGCAGGTCTCCGCAAAGCCCATCCTCATGGTGCTTGTCCCCTTGTCCCTGTCCCCCTGTCCCCACAGCTGGCCCTGTACCAAGGTGCGGACTGCCATATCCTTGTCCCCCCATCCCTAATCCCCTTTTCTGTCCCCTCATTCCAGTCCCCTTGTTTCCATGTCCATGGCCACCCTATGACCCCTGTCACACCAAGGTCCACCCCCATCCATAGGGGACCTCAGGGGACTCCACAGCCCCCCTGTGCCCCCTCCCCACCGCTCTCTGCCTCACCAGGGCCCATCCCCAGGGCATCAGGCCCGTGCCCGGGGCACTCACCCCACAGGAGCAGTGCCACCTTCCCGGCCATCCCAGTGTCCCCAGCCACCCGTACTGGCTGTCACTCGCTGCTGGAGCCACTTGTCCCCTGGGTGGCGGCTCTTGAGATGAAGCGGAAGGAAACGAGTTCACATCTTGTCCCCACGTGTTGATGGCACCTGGTGGGGGCAGGGTGGGGACAGGCTGGGGACATGGTGGGACCTGGTGGGACTTGATGGAACATCAGGGTCCCAGGATTGGGGGGATCAGGGGACATGGGGAGCCTGGGTTCATGTCCAGGGGAAAGTGGGCGACAGGTATGGGGTCCTGGAAAGGAGGTCCTGGGGTTTGCCTGGGAAGAGAACTCCTGGGAATGGAGGTCCAGAGAATGGGGGTCCTGAGTGAGGGAGTCACAGGGAATGGATCACCTGGGAATGCAGGTCGGAATGTGTAGGGGATCCAGGGATCCAGAGGTCCCTGGGGAGGGGAGGCTCCAGGGATTTGTGGTCATGGGATGCAGATCCCTGGGATGGGGGTGGTGAGGGAATGGAGGCCCCATGGGAATGGATCAAAGGAAGGGGATCCTGGGAAATGGAGATCCTGGGCAGTGGGAGCCCTGGGATGGGAGTCCCAGGGAGGGGGGACCAGGGGAATGTGGGTCCCATGCTTGGGATCCCAGGGGAATGGGGGTCCCAGGGCAGTGGCTGGGTGGGCACATGGAGGGGGCTGAAGATGTTGGGGGCTGTCCCCTCCCTCTTCTGCTCCCCACCCATGGGGTTTCTCTCCTGGAGCAATGGGATACTTTGTGTTTATTGGATTTGGGGAGAAATCCTCTTCCAGACCTCTCCATTCTCACTCATCCCCTGCAGGATCTGAGCCGGCAGGAGCAGCTTGGGAATGGAGCCCCAGGCAGGAAGGAGCTCCCAAACTCCCCCTCCTTTGAAGGCAGTGGCCATCCAAGTGTGGGACCCAGGCATGGCACAGCCCCACTGCACAGGGATGGCCATTGGCCAGCCCTGCTCTGGCCAGCCCCAGGGGACAGCCAGCACCTGAGGGTCCCCCCCGGCCCCTGGGCTTTGATTCTCACAGCTTTAGAGCTGCTGCAAAGGTGACAATTCTGTGGGGGGAAATGGCCTGCCTGTGGTTTGCTCAGCCTGCAAGAAGCACAAAAGCCAAAGTGAGCCCAAGCAGTGGCTCTGCGAGGGCCTTTGATGCTTTTCAGAGCAGGGCTGGCTGCAAACCCCCCCTGCAGGGGCAGCTGCGAGGGAACCAGTGCGGAAATGCAGCAATTGATCATTTTGTGCCTCTCACCAAGGACTGAGAGAGCCCCAAAACTCCTGCAGAGACAACAACGATCTGCTCAACAACCTGACCTGGGCCCTCCTCCTTCCAGGCTCGCCAGGGGTGGCGGTGGCCACATGCCCCACAGCCACCAAACTGTCTCACGGGGAGAGAAAATTGAACAAAAGTTTCCTGGGTTGAGATAAGGACCAGGAGAGATCACTCACCAAACCCTGTCACGGGAAAAACAGGCTTGCAACTAGAAATGACAGTTGACTTGATTGCTGACAAAATCAGAGCAGGATAAGGAGAAGTGAAAGAAACCCTTCAAAACAACTTCCCACCACCCCTCTCTCCTTCCCATTCTAGGATGTCACACCACCATCATGTGATGTCACAGTACCCTCTATGATGTCACACTGTTGCAGTTGTCCAAGCCCCCCAGAACCCTTTTCCCCCCATAGGAAGCTCGGGGCTAGGGACTCCCCTGGGGTGGAGCCCTAAGTGCTTTGCCCTGTAGATGAGCCGAGCTTCCTGGGGGCTGGCTACCCTGTCCCCACTTGTCCGGCCTCCTGCCACTCTCCTGTCTATCATCTTTAGGTTCCAGAAAGTTCTCTGGTACTCGGTAGTTGATTGTGTTATCCCCTTGTCAGTCTCCCCCTCTCCTGCCCCTTCCCTTCCCAGTTGGTTCCTGTCCCCTGATCCCTCCCTGGTTCCTCCCCTGTGCCCCTTCATGATTGGTTGTTGCTCTCCCAATAAAGTCTGATGCCCGCTGAGCTCCGGGCTCTTTGGATCCTGGATGCCCAGAGTGCTGTCAGCTGTGCGTTACAGTGTCTCTGTTCTTCCTGGGCCAAAGCTCCCTCCCGCTCTACTCCGGCTCTTTGGATACAGTGTCTGCCCTAAAGGGAGGCCCAGCCTGCGGCAAGGGATGGAAGGGCCCACAGCAGTGAACCTGCTTTGGGCAGGGACACTCGCTTGTAGCCGCCGTCGGGCTGCTGTCCCAAACCCTGGTGGGCAGCTGTCCAGCCCAGACCAGCGGCATCACACCCCCATCCTATGATGTCACGGCCCGCTCTGTGATGTCACAGCCCACTCTGTGATGGCACACATTTCCCTCCTATGAGGGTAGATCTCTATCACACTCTATCAGAGTCCGCCCCAGGAATCCTTGGCACAGATTCCCTCAGGAGAGGGGATTTCAGGGAGCCCAAAGGGCACCGTTGGGCTTTGGCAGAGCTGCTGTGGACACAGAGGCAATTGCACAGCTCAGTCCCTGGCCTGGGCTCTCCCAGGACCCTTCTGCTGTGGGGCTGCTGAGGGTGCAAGAACAACTTCTCTTGGGAAGGGCAGACACAGCACGAGATTTTGGCTGGGAAGTGGGGTCTGGGCTTGGCTCATCTCTCTCTCGCTCACTCCTGGCACCGGAGGTGGCACAGTGCTGCTGTTGCTGAGGGGACAATTGTCTGCCACCACAGAGTTCCACCCTTCACCGCTCCTCCTACCATGAGGGAGGCTTTGTTCGTAAGAGCAGGAGGTGAACTGGGACATTTCAACAGCCGATCTCACTGGAAAGGACCCTCACCATATACTCAGGTGCCTCAGGGAGAGCGCAGGGCCCAGAGCCGCTGCCCCTTCCTGGAGGATGCGTCTCCTGGCTGCATGCGGCTGCTGTTTGCGGGAGCCTGGCTGTCGCTGCCCAGCTCCGCTGTTTTCTGCTGCCGCTTGGGGCTTTTTGCTACACTTTAACCCAACACAGTTGAGTCTGACTTAACCCCCCAGCTCCTGCTACAGCTTCAGAGTTTTTGCTACACTTCGTTTGCCACCCCAGGGTGTGCCCGCCTCTGCTGTTCCAGCCGCCACTCCAGGGGTTCCTGCTGCAGTCCGTTTTGCAATCCGCAGTGGCACCGTTGGAGGCCGTCCCCCGAGTCCCCCATGAGTTCGTGAAGGAAGCCCCTTGTCTCTCTCTCCCACCGGCTGAGTCTCCATTGACCGTGTGGAGAGGAGGCTGCGCTCTCCCCACAGCGCCCCCTGCAGCCCCGGGGGAATCATGGCACCCGCCCTGCCCGGCCGGGAGCCAACAGCGCCCCTGCTGGCTGTGACCGGAACTGCACCCAAGGGGAAAGCGCCTGCAGCCCAGACAAGGCTGGGACTGGGCTCCTGGTTTTGTTTGTTGTTGCTGTTGTTGTTGTTTGTTTGTTTGCCTTGTTAGATATATTCTAGTAAAGAACTGTTATTTCTTTTCTTATATCTTTGCCTGAATGCCCCTTAATTTTAAAGTTATAATACTTAGGTGGAAGGGGGTCATATTTTCCATTGCAAGGGAGGTTCCCGCCTTCCTTGGCAGACACCTTTGAAGCTGGATACCATCCCTGTGGCAGCAGAGGGCAGGACACAATTTGCCTTGACCTGCAGGCACATGCAGAGCTCTTGGAGCCAATTGGAAACCCAGTCCCACCCTGTGCCATGGCCTGATCCCCACTGCCCTGGAAAATGGGGAGGCTCTGAACACCCACAGGGCCTTGGGGACATCATGGTGTGGGGAACACGGCAGAGGAGGGGTTTGGGACAAAGGGCACAGGAGAATCCAGAGCCTCTCGAAGGCCACTTTGGCCATCAAAGCAATGAAGCTCGAGGGCTCTGCCAGGTTCCTCCTGCTGAAGGAAACGTGCTGGAGGAAAGTGTCTGGGGTTCGTTCCTTGTTGGGGGCTTTCCCTGGAAATCGTTCCTTTTGTGACGCTTTGGATTCTGACTCTTGTTGCTGTTGCTGTTGGTTTTGTTGTCTCGTTGCTGTTTGCAGGAAATTGTTCTTCTCTCAGCCCTTTGGGATCTTTGCCTTTTGTGCCTCCACTGTGAGGGGAGGGGCAGTTTTTATTGGCAGCACACACACGGGTGGGTGCCCATGGGTGGGACCCCAGTGCCCCCCAGTCCCCCCCAGTGTCACGGCACAATCTCGTAGGTGTCACTGTGCTCCCGCAGTCTCCCGTGGGGTCCCGGCAGCTCCGCGTAGGTCACCTGGGGTTCCTGGGGGACGGTGACACGGGGGGGCCCTGCAAGAGACAGCGGTTGATGGGACCAAGGTGGGGGTGACAGCGGTGGGTGACGTGTCACTGTCCCCCAGCAGCACTGTACTCACGCCCCGCCTGTTTGGTGCTCACGATGTGGGTGTACAGAACCTCCCCCTCCTCTGGGGGGGCTGGGGGCTCCGGGGGGACCCTGTGGGGATAAAGAGGATGTGTGGGAGGGGATGGAGAGTTGTGGGGTTGGGGTAGAAGGGGGATCATGGCTGGAGCCCCCCACTCACCTTTCCTGGTGCTTCCTGGTGGCTGCAAAGGAGAGAGGGGAGGTGATTGTGGTGTCCCTGGGGCCCTGACCCCACACAGGAATCCTGAACCCCTACAGGACCCTCAATTCCCATCAGGACCTCTGAGCATCCCTGAAACTCCCCAGAATTCATGAACCTCCCCAGTGCCTTGGACCAACTCAGCCTCAAGCACCCAAGGCCTGGCAGGGAGAGGGACCCCCCAAACTCCCCCAGGACCCCTGAAAGAGCCCCCAACATCCCTGCCTGACCCTCCAGCACCTCCCCAAACCTCACAGGACCCCCAGACAAGGTCACAATTCTGGGGCTGTGGGAGCCACCCTATCGCTCCCCAAGTCTGGGGGGCTTCCTACAGCTCCCTGGGACACCTGATCCTCCTTGTCACCCACCCATGCGGTGCCACCGGTGCCAGGCCACAACGACACCCACGAGCAGGACCAGGAACAACAGGGACCCACTGACCCCTGCGGCCACTGCAAGAAACAGAGGGGGACACTTGGGGATCACTGATCATCCCTGGGGTCCTGCACCCCAGGGACCACATGTCACCCACCTGTGCTCCCATGTACCCACGGTGTCACCGTCAGGGCCAGCTTGGGGCTGGGAGCCCGGAACACACGGTGCCCGTCCTGTCCCAGCTGGTTGGTGCCCACGCACTGGTAGGTGCCGAAATGTCCCTCATCAATGTCCCCAAGCTCCAGGAGGGGACCCTGGGCCACCTCCTGCCCATTGTGCAGCCAGGTGAAGGTGACAGGTGCTGAGCCCACCTGCACCGAGCAGCGCAGGGTCACGGGGTCACCTGCGTGCACCTGGTGTGCCGGGGGGCTGAGGGTGATGGTGGCATTGGCCACGGGCACTGCGGGGACAAAGATGAAGCTGAGGCCAGGGGAAGGGGCTGGCACCTGGAGTGGCAGAGGGAGATGAGGGGTGGGCTGAGGGTGTCCTGGAGGATGCCGTGTTTGGGGTCACCCCCAGCCCTAGAGTTCTGCTCACCCAGAACGGTGATGTTCAGTGGGGGGCTCTCGGCCACACTGTCCCCGTTGCTGACCCGGCACTGGTAGTGGCCGCTGTCATTGTCCCCAACGTGGTGCAGCTCCAGGCGGGGGCCAGTGCTCAGTGGGGTGACTGAGCCGTCCCGGTGCCAGGAGAAGGACAGGGGACCTGTCCCTTCTTCCACCGTGCAGTTCAGCACCAGGCGGTCCCCCAGGGCCACCTGTCCCCCGGGTGGGTGTGCCGACAGGGACACCCCCGAGAGTGGGACCCCTGCAGGAGGGGGACAGAGGGGACAGTGAGAGACTCAGGGAGGTTTGGCGAGAGGCAGGGGGCCCCACTGAGGAACAGGGGGGTGCAGCCATCATGGTCGGCTTGGAAAGGGCTGGAATGAACACCAAGGAGGGATGGGGGATTCAGGGACGGGAGACCTGGAGAGGGATGGGGTGGACCCAGGGAGGAGAGTGCCAACAAGGACACCCCTGAGGGCAGGACCCCTGTGGGGGAGAATGGGCGGGATGGGGGACACGGAAGGGGTGGGGGACATGAGGAGGGAAAGGAGAGGGTTTAGGATGGCAGTGGAGAAAACCCCCGTGATGGAGAGGGGGACCCAGGGAGGGGTGAGGGGAACTGGAGAGAATGGAGAGACCCCAGGGAGAGGTGGAGACACCCATGCAGGAATGGGGGAGCAGAAGAGAGACTGAGGAGCCTCATGGAGGGATGTGCGGCACTCAGAGAGAGGTGGAAGAACCCAGGGAGGGAGAGGGGGAACACGGGCAGGGATGGAAGGACTGAGGGAGGGGAGGGAGAGTAGAGCATGGAGCAGAGAGCTGGGAAGTGGTGAGGGATGCCAGGGAGGGATGGGGTGACCCAGAGAGGGATGGGGGATGTGGAGAGGGACAGGGACTGTGATGAGGGGAGCCCAGAGAGATTTGGGAAGGTTTGGGTGAGCAAGGGAGGGGTGAAGGGAGGGATGAGGGACCCAAGCAGTGGTGGGGGAACCCGGGGAGGCTGTTGGGGTTCCCCATCTCCATCCCTGCACTCACTGAGCACTGTCACTGTCACCGGCGCCGACTTCTGCCACCACTGTGACCACCTGGTCCTTATCTGACCCTTGCAGTGGTAGCGGCCACTGTGGTGCTGCTGCAGGGGGGACAGGGACAGCTCGGTCCCCTGGAGGGGTCCCCACAGATCCTTCTCCTCATGGTAGACTCGCACCCCAGTGATGGATGCACTCTGCTGGACCCGGCAGCGCAGTGTCACCGTGTCCCCCTCCAGCAGTGCCCGCGCCGACACCTGCAGCACCAGCCAGTCTGGGGGACAGGGGAGACCTGTCACATCTGGGGAATCTGGGGGGTTCTGATGGCACCAGGAGGTACCAGGGATCCCCCATTGCAATAGGGGGCTCCCATCCCACTGGGATGCTCTGGTGTGCACAGGGGATGCTCCAGAGATGCTCTGGGATGACCCCATGAACAGGGAAGGGGTCTCAGCACACCAGGGCTGTGACCCATGAACTGGAGCCCACCCAGAGCCCTCAGGGTCCCCGCGGGTGCCAGGCTGGGGACACCCAATGCCCCTCACCATTTGAGACGCTCACAGGGGGGCTGAGCCCAGTGCCAGGTCTCTCACATCTGTAGGTGCCACTCTCGGTGACAGTGAAGTGGTTGGGTCCCTTCAACCACCAGCTCTTCCTGTCCTTGTACCAGGTGGTGGCACCGGCGGTCCCCGAGCCCTGGCAGGTCAGTGTCACCGGGTCCCACAGCACCGCCGGTGTCCAGGGGGGCTGCACGAGGAGCTGGGTGCTCTGGGTGCCTGCAGGTGACAGGGGACACCAGCCTGCCAGGGCCACCATGGGGCTGGGGACAGCGGGGTGGGGACACGGCATCCCCCGAGGACTCACCAGCGAGGCCGAGGGTCTGGGCTGGAAGGGAGAAGGGACAGGGCTGGGTGGCAATGGCACCGCGGGGACAGTGGCACTGGGGTTTGGGGTGTGGGGTCTGTCCCTAAACTGTCCCCTGCAGACACTGATGTGCCATGAAGGTCTCGGGGACAGAAACACTTTGGCAGCCAAGGCTAAGGCAGGACATGGGGACACTGTGGAAACCCTGGGTATGGGATCACCATGGCCACCCGATGGTGGCACAGGTCACCCCACCAGCCCTACAGCACCTGTCCCCATGGTCACATCCACATGGTGTTTCCCCTTGTCCCTGTCCCTGCATCCCTGTCCCCCTGTCCCTGTCACCACAGCTGCCCCAGCCCCATGATGCCTCCCCACACCTCATTCCCCCATTCCTGTCCTCTCGTTCCTGTCCTCCCGTTCCTGTCCCCAAGGCCACCTGTCTACCCCAGTCACACCAAGACCCATGCCCATGGACTGGTCCTGCTGCCATAGGGGACCCCACAGCCCCCCTGTGCCCCCTCCCCACCGCTCTCTGCCTCACCAGGGCCCATCCCCAGGGCATCAGGCCCGTGCATGGGGCACTCACCCCACAGGAGCAGTGCCACCTTCCCGGCCATCCCAGTGTCCCCAGCCACCCGTACTGGCTGTCACTCGCTGCTGGAGCCACTTGTCCCCTGGGTGGCGGCTCTTGAGATGAAGCGGAAGGAAACGAGTTCACATCTTGTCCCCACGTGTTGATGGCACCTGATGGGGGCAGGGTGGGGACAGTCTGGGGACATGGTGGGACCTGGTGGGACTTGATGGAACATCAGGGTCCCAGGATAGGGGGGATCAGGGGACATGGGGAGCCTGGGTTCGTACCCAGGGGAAAGTGGGGGGCAGGTATGGGGTATTGGGAAGGAGGTCCTGGGGTTTGCCTGGGAAGAGAACTCCTGGGAATGGAGATCCAGAGAATGGGGATCCTGAGAGAGGGAGTCACAGGGGATGGATCACCTGGGAATGCAGGTCGGAATGTGTAGGGGATCCAGGGATCCAGAGGTCCCTGGGGAGGGGAGGCTCCAGGGATTTCTGGTCATGGGATGCAGTCCCAGGGATGGGGGTGGTGAGGGAATGGAGGCCCCATGGGAATGGATCAAAGGAAGGAGATCCTGGGAAATGGAGATCCTGGGCAGTGGGAGCCCTGGGATAGGAGTCCCAGGGAGGGGGGACCAGGGGAATGTGGGTCCCATGCTTGGGATCCCAGGGGAATGGGGGTCCCAGGGCAGTGGCTGGGTGGGCACATGGAGGGGGCTGAAGATGTTGGGGGCTGTCCCCTCCCTCTCCTACTCCCCACCCATGGGGTTTCTCTCCTGGAGCAATGGGATACTTTGTGTTTATTGGGTTTTGAGAGAAATCCTCTTCCAGACTTCTTCATTCTCACTCATCCCCTGCAGGATCTGAGCCGGCAAGAGCAGCTTGGGAATGGAGCCCCAGGCAGGAAGGAGCTCCCAAACTCCCCCTCCTTGAAGGCAGTGGCCATCCAAGCGTGGGGCCCAGGCATGGCACAGCCCCACTGCACAGGGATGGCCATTGGCCAGCCCTGCTCTGGCCAGCCCCAGGGGACAGCCAGCACCTGAGGGTCCCCCCCGGCCCCTGGGCTTTGATTCTCACAGCTTTAGAGCTGCTGCAAAGGTGACAATTCTGTGGGGGGAAATGGCCTGCCTGTGGTTTGCTCAGCCTGCAAGAAGCACAAAAGCCAAAGTGAGCCCAAGCAGTGGCTCTGCGAGGGCCTTTGATGGTTTTCAGAGCAGGACTGGCTGCAAACCCCCCCTGCAGGGGCAGCTGCGAGGGAACCAGTGCGGAAATGCAGCAATTGATCATTTTGTGCCTCTCACCAAGGACTGAGAGAGCCCCAAAACTCCTGCAGAGACAACAACGATCTGCTCAACAACCTGACCTGGGCCCTCCTCCTTCCTGTCTCGCCAGGAGCTGATGGTGACCGCATGCCCCACACCCAGCAAAGCTGCTCTCTCACTCCCCTTCACAGCCGGATGGGGAGAGAAAATTGAACGAAGGGCTCCTGGGTTGAGATAAGGACCAGAAGAGATCACTCATCAAATCCTGTCACGGCTAAAACAGCCTTAGAATTAGAGATATTAATTGAATTTATTGCTGGAAAAATCAGAGCAGGATAAGGAGAAGTCGGTGAAACCCTTCAAAACACCTTCCCACCACCCCAAACTCCTTCCCGTGCTCTCCCTCCTCCCTCCAGCGGTGCAGGGAGATGGGAATGGGGGTCCCGGGCAGTTCAGCACAGGTTGTTTCTGCCGCTGCTCAGCCACAGCAGTCACAGTCCTTGCCCTGCTCTGCCAAGGTGGGGTCCCTGCCTTCCACGGGAGACACTTCTCCAGGGACTTCTCCAGCGGGAATCCCCACGGGCTGCAGCTCTGCCCCAAATGCTCCAGGCTGGGGCCCTTCCCTGCCCGGGCTCGGTGCCTCAGGAACTGCTCCAGCGGGGGCTTCCCACGGGCTCACAGCCCCCTTCGGGCAGCCCCTGCTCGCCCGCGGGCTCCTGCAGGGCTCAGGGGGGTCTCTGCTCCCCGGGGACCCCCACGGGCTGCCGGGGAATGTCCGGAGCCCCTCGTGGCCCTCCTGCCTCCCTGCGCTCGCTGCCTGCAGGGCTCTTCCCGTCCCAGCCTCGGGCTCCTCTTGGCTGCCGCAATTCCAGCTCTGCCATCCCTTGGATCTGCCCTTCCCAACTCTGGGAGCTTCCGCACCAACCCCCCCGTCCCCCATCCCACGTCTGTTCCAGGACGTCCCATGAGTCCCGGGATCTGTTGGTGGCGTTGCCAAGGCAACAGTCGGTCCCGACACATCGCGACAGTGGCCTGGGACACGCTGTCACAGCCGCTTGGGACACATCGCCACCGTTGGTTCCATCACATTGTAACAGTCGGCTCCCGGACATTGTCACATCTGTGACACCCCATGACGGGGCCGGCACTGGCGGCGCGATGGCAGCTGCGACTGCCGGCAGAGGATCCCGGTCCCTCCGTGGCAGAGACTCCTCCCGAGGGTCCTTCCTCCCCCGCGTTAGGCAGCTTTGCCCATCGGGACTTCCGTCCGTCCTTCCCAAGGTCTCCTCCGGGGGTTCTCAGCCAGGATTCCGGTCTCCCCCTGATCCCCAGCCCCTCCGGCCCTTCTGGAATTGTCCCCGTGGGCACATCCCGACCGAGGGTCCAGAGCTCCTCCCGGGATCAGTCGGTGTCCGGGGAGCACTGAGTGTGGGAGTTTCAGATCCCTCACATTGTCTTTTCCCACAGGACACGGGCTCCAGCAGCCCCATTGTGATCCTTCAGGATGTGCCAAAACATTCCAAAGAGCTGCCCTCCGTCAGATACAAACCAAAGACCACCAGAATCATCACCAAGGATGTGATCCGGGAGCTCGTGTAAGGCTCTGCCCGAGTGCTGAGGGGTTCTGGGGGAATGGGTGTCACTGCACCGTCCCAAAATCTCAGGGGAGCAGGGATTGGCAAAGTGACTTGGCCACCCCCGGGGACCCTGCCCCCCTGCATCCCACCCTGGTGCCACTGTCACCACACTTGCCCTTCCTGCCCGTCCCCAAATCGAGACAGCCGAGTGCCCACGGCTTCCCCAGTGCTTCCTGCATTGCTCTGGGCTGCCTTGGTGGCCGAGTGGGCAGCTCAGGCAGCTGAGGGAACACAGGGAGCTGTTGGGGTGTCCGTGCCACTGACCTCTCTGGCTGTGCTCCCCAGCATTCCCCAGGAGAAGCCCCAACCATCTCTCATCATTGGGGAAAAGGAATTCGAGAAGCTCCAGGAATCAGCTCGATCTACAAGCGAGCTGGAGAGCTGGGACAGGCTGAAGACGTTGAAAGCCAGACAGGACACTGCTTTCGTAGGCATCTCCCCTCCTGTTCACCCTTTTCCCATTCTGCGGTCTGGTTCGAGGGGTGGTGGCTTCCCCCAGGAAGTCCCCCCTCAGTCCCTCATGTTTTGGGACTCAGGGGAGGCTGCAGGGCTTGGGGCTCCACTGAGAGCTGGACAGCATCCCTGGAATTGTCCCCAGCACTCCCAGCCTTCCAAGGGCACAGGGTGCCTGCCCAGAGGTGTGGGAAGGGGAGCCCATGGCCGTGCCAGGGCCCCAGGAGCCCTTTGTGTCCCCACTCTGTGCCAGGAATGCGGCACCTGAGGTGTGACCCCTGTGAGCCCTCGGGAATGCACCCAGGAATGGGCAGCGCTCTCTGTACCCGCAGGAAGCCCTGAGAAAGGCCCAGAATGAGGAGCAGAGAAAGGCAGAACTGGAGGATGAGAGGAACCGTCGGAGAGATGTGGAGAAGGAGGTGCAGCAGAAGGAGCAGAAGCTGCTGCAGCGGGCGACGAGGATGAGGCTGGAGCAGGAGGATGAGATACGGGAACTGGATGCGGTAGGGCCAGCGCTCCCCGCTGTCACCTGGCACTGCCTGAGCCTCCCCTGCTCCTGGTGCTCCCAGGCTCTTCCTCTCCTTCCCTTGGCCTCCCTGCTCCCTGTGTCCCAGTGCGGCTCAGAGCCACAGACACCTCTTGTCCCCACAGCTGTTCCTCAATGCCAAGTGCAACATGATCCGGGACAAGCAAGTCCTGGAGAAGCGGATGATCCACAAGGAACTGGAAGACGAGGAGAAGCGCCTGGACAAGATGATGGAAATGGAGAGGGAGAAGGGCATAGAGGTCGAGGAGGAGCTGGAGCGCCAAAGGAGGCAGGAGCTGATGAGGTGGGCACAAGGCTCCCTCCTACCCATGGAGGCATCCAGTCCATTCCAACCACACCAGCTCTGTCCATGCCAGCAATCCCACGATGGGGAGCAGGATGGAGCCAGAGGGAACCCTTTGCTCTTGTATTCCCAGAGCCAGAAAGGACATTAATATACAGATTGAGCAGAACGCAGAGCAGCGGGCGCTGAAGGCTGAGGAGATGTACCAGGAAGGCCAGAGGCAGCGGGAGCGCCTGGAGGAGATGAAGAGGGAGGATCGGAAGGTGGGAGCAGGGAACAGGGGGGTGCAGGGAGGTTCACACCTGGCTGGAAAGGGTCTGGAAGTGCTGGCTCAGCCACACTTGGGGCGCGGGGACAGCAGCCAGCAGGATCAGAGCTGTGATCCCTTGAGGACGTTGTGGCATCCCCGAGAGATGGCTCAAAGCCTGCCTGCCCTGAGTGAGGAGGAGGAGGGAGCACTTGGCCTGGTGGTTACCAACCCTGTGTGGTGTTCCCAGGCCTGGGAGCAGAAACAGGAGAAACTAAAGCGAATCAATGCCGAGGTTAAACGTTTCAATGAGGAGAGCCAGCGTGTGAAGGATCGGCAGCGGGAGCAGGAGAGGCTGGAGGACAAGCGGGTGCTGGAGCAGCAGCGGCAGAAAGATGTAAGAGCAGTGGGCAGGGGGCTCCTGGTGCCCTGGGGCTCTGTCCCACACCCCAGGGCTCTGTCCCGCACCCCAGGGCTCTGTCCCACACCCCAGGGTTCTGTCCCACCCCTGGGCTCTGTCCCATCTCAGAGCTCTGTCCCACCCCAGGGTTCTTTCCCCCGCAGGAGCGCGAAGCCACCTTGGAGGCAGAGAAGGAGCGAGTGCGCCAGGAGAAGGAGAAGGAGCTGGCCCGGCTCAGGGCCATGCAGGAGAAGGCCCAGGACTGGCAGGCAGAGCAGGTGAGTGGCCCAGGCACAGGTGACATGCTCCTCTGCCACCGTCCCTGTCCCCAGCCTGGCAAAGGAGCAGCGCCCCTGGATGTGGGGGGTCTGCAGGAGCTGCCCCTGGAGCCAGGGGATGTCCTGGAGCAGTGCCGGCAGAGCCAAAGCCACGGCCAAGAGCTTCCATAGCTGTCCCCAGTGGGAAGCCCAGCACTGTCCCCTATTTGGGCAGGATGCTCTGAGGGCCAAGAGGAACCAAGAGATCGCGGCTAGGGAATGGCGACAGCGGGAGCTGGAGAAGGCACGGAAGAATGCCGAGATGGAGCAGCAGCTGAAGCAGGACCGGCTGGAGCAGGTGGCCCAGAAGGAGCAGTACCTGGCCATGCAGGTGGAACAGGACCGCCAAGAATTCCACAGGGTGCTCAGGTGAGGCACACGGGGCCAAGGGATGGCAGATGCGGTGGCCAGGGTGCTCCCAGTGCCAGCTGGTGGCTCTGGAGGTCTCCCAGTAGCAGCCCAGGTGCTGTGCCAGGTGTGGGGGGGCTGTGGGGGGATCCCGGAGCCAGCCCCGCTCTCTCACAGGGCCCATCAGGAGAAGCTGGAGCGGGAGAAGCTGGAGCAGGAGCAGAGGGAGCTCCGGCGGCGCGCCTATGCCGACGATCTCCGGCGGCAGATCCAGGAGATGGAGCAGGAGCGGCAGCGGGAGCGGGCGGCCCTCATTGAGGAGGGCCGGCAGCTGCAGCAGGAGATCGAGCAGCGCAGGCAGCGCCTCACCCAGCTCGGGCAGCAGAAGCTGCAGGAGTTCAGGTCAGGGGCTGCCAGTGCTGCTTCCCTGGGCCCCCTGGGCTCCCCGAGTCCTTCCTGGTGTCCCAGCCTGGGCCACCTCCCAGCTCCCAGTGCATCCTCAGCAAACTGGACCTGCTGTGGGGCCACGGTGCCATATCCATCTGGAGCCTGATGGGTTCTTTCCTCTGCAGAGCCACTGGAATGCCTGAAAAGTACTGTGCCCAAGTGGAGCGCAGAGCTCTGAACCGAATCAACGCACCTCCCCGCTAGACTCAGCCCCACAAGGAACCTGCTCCAATTCCCCACAGATTTGGGGTTCCATTTGCATTGACTAAATTTTCCAATAAACTATGTTTTTGAGCAGATGGTGTTTTCCATCCTTCCCTGGCCTCAGGGCTGTTGGGGAGGGGCTGCCCACAGGGTTGGAGGAGCCCTGAGGTTCCTTGTCCCACCTACCCCACTCTGGGGTTGTGTTACGGGTTTAGGGTTGTTAGTGAATTTTCCCCATTTTTCATCTGAAAGATGCTGGGAGAAGGAGGAGGTGATGCCCCAGGGATGGATGGCAGGTGAGTGAGTTAACGGAAGAAGTGGGTGACTGTTCCGTCTAGCCACTGCAATTGTTTGGGATGGGGAAGGGAATGGAATAGGGGTTTGGCACTTCTTTGTTCTGTTCACGCATATAACTAAAAAGTCTTAGGTTCGATGTTGGTATGGGAAAAAAATTCAGGGTGGAAAATGCTATGGGGTTTAGGCTTCTCAGTGAATTTTTTCCCATTGTCATCGTGAAGGTAATAGGAGGGGGAGGGGGTGACTCCTAGATGGACAGCCAACGGTCAAGTCACACGAAAAGAGTGGCTGAAAGCCCTGGAATTCCAACGGAACCGCTTGGAGGGAAGGGGAATAAAGAGTTTTAGCAGCTTTGCCTTGGGGGCTCTCTCCCGCTCTGGAACCGGGAGCTGTCCGAGGTGCCGCCGGCGGTCTCGCCCTGGGCTTGCTGTGCCGTAGCTCAGCACCGCGATCGAGTTCTGCCTGTCCCCCCTGCCTGTGCCCGGCCAGAGGATCCCAGCCAGCCCCGCTGGCTCAGACTTGAGCAACTTCTAATGCTGAGACCGGACACTGCCCGCGCAGGTTTGAAGGGGGAGCCCCCCTATTTTCCCATCCCGTGCCGGCAGCAGCCCAGACCACCCGGGGAACTTCTGAGCTTGCACTGGAACCCCCCTGTCCGCTGCGAGTGAGTCACTGCAGCCTCTGCCCCGCTGGAGCCGCCAGTGCCCTTTGCCAGCTGTGCTCATAACTGCACCAAAGGGGAACAAATAGCACTGAGCAGGTTGAAAGCTTTTGTTATTGTGTTCTTGTTTGTTCTATTCTGTTTTATTTATTTTCCACATTTTTCTACATTTTTGCCCGAAAGCCCGTATTTTCCAAGCTGTAATCATTTGGAAAGATGAGCCTTCTTTAGATTCTAAGAAGGTTCCCATCCTTCTTGGAAGACATTTGTCTTTTAATCCGAGACACCTTGAAACAATGAGTTTGAAGGCTTTCAATTCTCTGGAAAAGAGCCATCCTTCATGGCCAGGAATCGGGGGTTGAAAGTGGGATTCCCTCTCCTAAAATTATGAACGTCTGAAGGTTGCTCCTAGACAAAAGTTGCCGGGACCGGCAGCTCAGACTTGCCTTGGACTCCCAGGGGCCGCCTCTCAGCTGGCCTCGAAAAACTGGGCTGGAAGTGTTTCCTTCCCGTAGAAAAGAGTCTTCCTTTGAGGTCAGGTGCCTGGGGCAGAAATTGGGATTCCACCTCCTAAAATTCCCAAGATGTAAGGATTGCTCCCAGAGGAGAACTGCCAGGACAAACGGCTCTGGCCGGCCTTGGACTCCCGGGACAAGAAAGTGAAAGTGTTGGGGTGGCACAGTCCGACACGCCCATTCCTCAGAGCGCCCTCAGCCCGCCCCAGCTCCAGCCCTGCCTGGGGCCCCCCTGCGCTCCCCGAACAGCGTCTGATCCCCGGAGCTGCTCTGGAGTCCCCGCCAGTCCCGGCCCTGGGGCTGATGGAGCTGGAGCACAGCTGGAGCGGGCGGGATCGGGAGGGACCTGGGACAGAGGGACAGTGGCGGACCAGGGACCCTGGGGAGACGCCGGAACGGAGGGAGCGGAATCCTGGCCTCAGAGCCCCGGTGCAGGTCGCGGCTGCCATCGCGCTGCGAGTGCCGGGAGTGTCGCATTGTGACGGAACCGATGGTGGCGATGTGTCTGAACCGATTGTGACAGCGTGCCCGAAGTCACTGTCGTGATGTGTCGGGACCGACTGTCACCGTGGCAACGCCACCAACAGCTCCCGGGACTCGAGGGGCATCCTGGAACGGGCGGGGAGGGAACCGGAAAATTCAGGGGATGGCAGAGCTGGAATTACTGCAGCGAAAGGGAGAGACAGGCTGAGAGAGGAACAGCCCTGCAGGCAGCGAGCGCAGGGAGGCAGGAGGGCCACGAGGGGCTCCGGACATTCCCCGGCAGCCCGTGGGGGTCCCCGGGGAGCAGAGACCCCCCTGAGCCCTGCAGGAGCCCCCGGCCGAGCAGGGGATGCCTGAAGGGGGCTGTGAGCCCGTGGGAAGCCCCCGCTGGAGCAATTCCCGAGGGTGTTTTTAAGCTGTGTTCACTTCTCATTTTTCAGATTTTCAGGGAGAATAAATTAAAATAATTTCCCCAAGTCAAGTCCCTTTGGCCCATGATGGTGCAGAGAGACTGAGCCCTCCTTGCCCTTCTCCCAGCCCGTGGGACTTTTGTTTTCTTCCCCATACCTTGTGCAGGTGAGGAGGGCAGGGATGGAGCAGCTTTGGAGACACCTGGAATCCAGCCAGGGTCACACCACAGGGCACCACCACAGCCGCAGGGCAGAGCACCTGCTCGACATTTCCATACTTTTCCCTCTTATCTGGTGGCTGCAGCCAGAGACCAAACATTCTCTCCGTGATGTTCCAGAGGGCTGCAGGTTTGAGCCAGGAAGGAGGAGGGCCCAGGTCAGGTTGTTGAGCAGATCGTTGTTGTCTTTGCAGGAGTTTTGGGGCTCTCTCAGTCCCTTGGTGAGAGGCACAAAATGATCAATTGCTGCATTTCCGCACTGGTTCCCTCGCAGCTGCCCCTGCAGGGGGGGTTTGCAGCCAGCCCTGCTCTGAAAAGCATCAAAGGCCCTCGCAGAGCCACTGCTTGGGGCTCACTTTGGCTTTTGTGCTTCTTGCAGGCTGAGCAAACCACAGGCAGGCCATTTCCCCCCACAGAATTCTCACCTTTGCAGCAGCTCTAAAGCTGTGAGAATCAAAGCCCAGGGGCTGGGGGGGACCCTCAGGTGCTGGCTGTCCCCTGGGGCTGGCCAGAGCAGGGCTGGCCAATGGCCATCCCTGTGCAGTGGGGCTGTGCCATGCCTGGGCCCCACACTTGGATGGCCACTGCCTTCAAGGAGGGGGACTTTGGGAGCTCCTTCCTGCCTGGGGCTCCATTCCCAAGCTGCTCCTGCCGGCTCAGATCCTGCAGGGGATGAGTGAGAATGGAGAGGTCTGGAACAGGATTTCTCCCCAAATCCAATAAACCCAAAGTGTCCCATTGCTCCAGGAGAGAAACCCCATGGGTGGGGAGGAGGAGAGGGAGGGCTCCGCCCCAAACATCTTCAGCCCCGCATACTCCCTCCCCCATGTCTCAACCCTATTACAGCAATTTTGGGACCAAATCAGCCAATCAGCTGCAGTTTTCCATCCCCGTGCTGGAGGGGAGAGGACAGGATGGTCCTCGGTTGTTGTGGACAGAGGTGGGGAACAGTCGGGGGGAGCCTGAGTGTTTCATCTGGAGGATCTCGTCTGTCTCCTGTGGGTGGAGGAGGGATGGGGTGGTTGTTGGGGGGCTCTGGGGGGGTGTGCACTGTCCCCAGCTGACACCCACCCCACTGTCACCACCGTGGGGACTTCTCACACATGGGAGAGTCTTGGAGGGCTGTGGGGTGGTGGGATGGGTTGCACCTATAAACCTAAAAGGTAGATTGAGGGTTCCCAAATTGGGTGGGGCCGTCAAGGGTGGCTGTAGAAGGGACAGGGCATCTCCCAACACCCCAGAGGTCACAGTGTCCAGCCGGGGAGAGTGGGGGTGGACAGGGACCCCAGGAAAAGGGTCCACAGGATGTCCCACCCCTTGGACAGTGACCGCCCCCTCCCTCCAGAGCTGCCATCCACCAGGACAGGACCCACCCAGCCAGGATGGGTCACCCCTGGGACAGGATTCCCCCTGTTGCCTTTTCCCCCTGCCTGGAAAAGAAACTCGAGATCATTTTAGCAAGGAGGTAATATAAAAAGGGATCTTTATTGTGAAGGATTTCAGGAGCAGTTATGGAAAGGTGTCCATAAAAGCCCACCCCCTCCAGGGGTGAGGACATATTTATAGCTTTTAGGAAATTAGCAGAATTGATTAAAAGCACCAATAAGGAGGAGAAGTGGTGATTCAATTCCCCCCCAGGTCCAGTCCCTCTTCTGGAGCCCCTCTCAGCACTGGCTCTACTTTGTTGATGAAAATGAACCTCAGAGTTGTTCTGGGCCTTGGTTCCCAGGAAGAACCGAGACAGGACAGGGCCTTGCACCCCCCTGGGGCTTGGAGCTCTGGAATTTGTTTTGTCTTTCTGCTTAGGGAAAGGCAATGGAAAAGCACTGGGAAAACCAGCTATTAATACAGTAGGCTACAGAGCTACAAATATATGTGCAAAGAGTACAGAAAACATATAAAAGAAAAAAGGCAGAAACCAAACGGCATCAAAGGGACCCTCAGAGCCCCCTCAGGACCCCTCAGACCCTTCCAAGCTCCCACTCACGACACCCTCAGAAAGGTCCCCCCCAAACCCCACCAAGGGCTCATCTCCCTGACTCAAAGAAATTCACTTTACTGTTAAAGCATCCCTCCATGAACACGGAACACATCAGGCCTTGTTCCCTCGGGTTTATAAACGCTGCAATATTCAAAAGACTTCCCGAACCCCTCCCAAAAAGCCCCTCCCCACTTTGCACGTAGCCACTCAGAATTTCTCGGGTTTTTGGCCTTTATGTTTTCCGTGGAGTCAGATTGCCATCTACTGCTCAATATTCTGAATTACAGTGCTTATTTTGGGTGCTTACTTGGATTTTTTATGATTCCATCGTCGTCCTCATCACGGCCTTTGGGTGAACCTTCACACTGGATAGCTTTGAGCTCCTGCACAATCCACCAGTGCTGACCCAGAACTCTTTCAACTTTTTAATTTATTTAGTGTTCTGAAGGTCTTAGGTCATCGTAATCAAGCCATAGCTGGCGATCCTTGCTCGTTTCCTCAGTCCCTTGTTATCAATGTTCTATCACAAGCTAGCGATCTAAATAGCAAGTAAAGCTACGACTGTCGGTTGCGTGGTAAAACTGAATTACGCACTGAAAGTTGCAAAGTTTAAGCAAAATCGAGGACGTAAAGCTAAACTATGAAATGAAAGTTCCAAAGTTGAGGCAAACTACAAAAAGAAAGCACTAAACTAGGCAAAAAATGCAAGATTTTCTGTTTGGCGCCTTTCATCCCCCTCACAACACCCTCAGCACCCCTCACCCCTCAGAGACCTGGCCCGCGCCGCGGGGTGCGCTGGGAAATGGAGTCCGCGGAGCGCCCGAGGGCCGTGAGCGTGCGCCGGGCCGCGGGGGATGATGGGAAATGTAGTCCGGCAATGCGCCGCGCATGCGCCGTTGGCGTGGGAATGGTGTGTTGCCATGGAGAACGGGGCCTGTTGTCACGGAATGGGGGGGTGTTGCTGCCGTGGGCCTCGTGGTTATTCCCAGGGGGTGTCTGGGGTCCAGGGGTCCACAGATGTAAGTGCCAGGGCCAGGGGGTCTGTAGGTTTCGGGGGTCTTGGGGGGTTATGAGCCTCATGATCATTCCCAGGGTGTCCTGGGGTCTTGGGGGTCCAGGGGTGTCGCTGCCGGAGCCAGGGGGCTTCACAGGGATCAGGGCTCCAGGGGTCTTGGGGGTCCAGAGACCACAAGGTCCCGCTGCCAGGGCCAAGGGATACAGGGGTCTTGGGCATCCATGGGTCTCATGGTCATTCCCAGGGGTCTCGGGCATCCATGGCACCACTTCCAGGAGCAGAGTAATTACAGGGATCAGAGGTCCAGGAATCTTGGGGGTCCACGGCTTTTCATTTTCAGGGGGGGTCCACAGTTATTTTCCTGAAAGTGGGATTCCACCCACGAAATTCCAGGTGCGCATGGATTGCTCCCAAAAAAGGGATTTGGTGTCGGGGCAGGGAGCACACCCGGCCAGCAGGGGGCGCTGCAGGCAGCACACCCGGCCAGCAGGGGGCGCTACAGGCAGCACTCCCAGCCAGCAGGGGGCGCTGCAGGGCGCACTCCCAGCCAGCAGGGGCGCTGCAGGGAGCACTCCCAGCCAGCAGGGGGCGCTGCAGGGAGCACGCCCGGCCAGCAGGGGGCGCTACAGGCAGCACTCCCAGCCAGCAGGGGGCGCTGCAGGGAGCACGCCCGGCCAGCAGGGGGCGCTACAGGCAGCACTCCCAGCCAACAGGGGGCGCTGCAGGGAGCACGCCCGGCCAGCAGGGGGCGCTACAGGCAGCACTCCCAGCCAGCAGGGGGCGCTGCAGGGAGCACGCCCGGCCAGCAGGGGGCGCTGCAGGGAGCACGCCCGGCCAGCAGGGGGCGCTGCAGGGATCGTTCCCGGCCAGCAGGGGGCGCTGCGGTACGGGCTCGATCCCCTCAGGGGCGACGGCGGCGTTGGCACCGCAAGGAACGAGGTGAGGGTGTTTTATCCCTGGCACCAGCTCTCGGTGCCAGCAGCAGAGGAGGAGGTGGCAGTGGTGGATGGAACCCTCGCACAGCAGCGGGCACGGGTGGGGCAGGTAGGCAGAACTCAATCGTAGTGCCGACCTGCAGACCTAAAAAGTCCTGGGTCCAAGCTCACAGCCACTCATGGCACCGTGAGGCAGCTCCTGGAAAATCCCAAGCGGAATGAAGCCACCCCCAGCCAAAACTCGCAAACTCCTATTCCCCTCCCCAGAATATTTTGTTGGTGTGCCAGAACCATCACCCAACTCATTGGTTTAACTCAATCACCCACCATCCACCCCAGGGGAGCCTCTCTCCCTGTCCTTCCCTCAGTGCCTTCACGCTGACAATGGGAAAAATTCACTACGAAACCTAAACCCATTCCACGGGCTCTTGAAGGCTCAGCGGGTTTGAGCACTCCCAGCTCTCCAGACCACAGCTCATCCCAGGGATGGGGTCCCGCAGTCCCAGTTGGGGCCGTGTTGCCAACTGGACCCTGTTGTGGTGGCCATGGGGCCCTGCTGTTTTTGCACCCTCAGCAGCCCCACAGCAGAAGGGTCCTGGGAGAGCCCAGGCCAGGGACTGAGATGTGGAATTCCCTCTGTGTCCACAGCAGCTCTGCCAAAGCCCAACGGTGCCCTTTGGGCTCCCTGAAATCCCCTCTCCTGGGGGAATCTGTGCCAAGGATTCCCGGGGCCTCTGGCCTATTTTGGCCATTCCCAGTCGGGGTCACTTCAGCTCCCAGCTCAGCCCCTGTTGGGATCCCCCTGTCACCCAGGAATAGAGATGGGTTCTGCCCCTACGGATCTCGATGGCATCAGGGGACACTGTGCCCTGGGGTCACCTAAAGCCATGTGCTCCTGTGGCTCTACTGTGGCAGGCCATGGATCCACAGCATCCAAGGGATCCCAATGTCCCTTTGCCTGGTCTGAGTGGAGCCAGGGCCCCTCTAGTCCTGGTCATGGCACTCGTTGCTCACTCTGTGTAAATACGACCTAGAGGTCTCTTCCAGAGGATGGGAAGTAACATCATCCCTCCTGCTCTGACTGAGGACTTGCCCATGGGAGACTGGAGCAGATTTATCCTGGAAGATTCCCCTGCAGTGGTTGTTGCTCCTCTCAACTCCCATCCCTGTGCTGCCAGGGCACAGGTGGGTTTTCCATCCCATTCCCTCTCCGTGGTCCTGCAGGTAAAACCACAGGTTTGGGAGCATTGGGAGAAGCAGGAGAGCAGAGCAAGAGCCCCGTGGAAAACGCTGTCAGCTCAGAAAATGTCATTTATTGGAAAACCCAGTCAGTGGATGTGCTGGTTTGAAAGTAAACCAGCGGGAGAAATGAACACCACACAAATACCTTGAGAGAGATTTCAGGTCAGAGCTACAACTTAATAGAAGGATTAAAATAATTGCAATGATACAGAAAAAACTGGCTTAAAACCACAAAGGTGGAGTACAACCTGGTCAGGGTTGTTGAAGTGATGGCTGCAGTCTTGTCAAAAGCAGCGGTCCTGAGGACGGTCTGGTCCTTCTGTGGGTCCCTCAAGTGGTGGTGATGTCCCAGTTCCCCAAAGAGCCCAGATTATATAGGGTCAGATTCATTAAGAGTTCATCAGGACGATGTGGATGGGAGCAGAACACATGGATTGGTTACAACCCACCTTGTAACTCAGGACAATGCAAATGGAGCTCCAGATCCATGGGGAATCCCAGCCAGTTCCTCCTGGGCTGGACCTAGGAGGGGGCAGCCCTGGCTCGGCTCCGGGCCTTGCGCTCCACCAGAGCCCAATATTTGTCAGGAATCCCAGTGGCTCTGCGGAGGAAAGAACCCATCAGGCTCCAGATGGATCTGGCACTGTGACCCCACAGCAGGTCCAGTTTGCTGAGGATGCACTGGGAGCTGGGAGGTGGCCCAGGCTGGGACACCAGGAAGGACTCGGGGAGCCCAGGGGGCCCAGGGAAGCAGCACTGGCAGCCCCTGACCTGAACTCCTGCAGCTTCTGCTGCCCGAGCTGGGTGAGGCGCTGCCTGCGCTGCTCGATCTCCTGCTGCAGCTGCCGGCCCTCCTCAATGAGGGCCGCCCGCTCCCGCTGCCGCTCCTGCTCCATCTCCTGGATCTGCCGCCGGAGATCGTCGGCATAGGCGCGCCGCCGGAGCTCCCTCTGCTCCTGCTCCAGCTTCTCCCGCTCCAGCTTCTCCTGATGGGCCCTGTGAGAGAGCGGGGCTGGCTCCGGGATCCCCCCACAGCCCCCCCACACCTGGCACAGCACCTGGGCTGCTACTGGGAGACCTCCAGAGCCACCAGCTGGCACTGGGAGCACCCTGGCCACCGCATCTGCCATCCCTTGGCCCCGTGTGCCTCACCTGAGCACCTTGCAGAATTCCTGGTAGTCCTCCTTCACCTGCATGGCCAGGTACTGCTCCTTCTGGGCCACCTGCTCCAGCCGGTCCTGCTTCAGCTGCTGCTCCATCTCGGCATTCTTCCGTGCCTTCTCCAGCTCCCGCTGTCGCCATTCCCGGTCTGCGATCTCTTGGTTCCTCTTGGCCCTCAGAGCATCCTGCCCAAATAGGGGACAGTGCTGGGCTTCCCTCTGGGGACAGCTATGGAAGCTCTTGGCCGTGGCTTTGGCTCTGCCGGCACCGCTCCAGGACATCCCCTGGCTCCAGGGGCAGCTCCTGCAGACCCCGCACATCCAGGGGCGCTGCTCCTTTGCCAGGCTGGGGACAGGGACGGAGGCAGAGGAGCATGTCACCTGTGCCTGGGCCACTCACCTGCTCTGCCTGCCAGCCCTGAGCCTTCTCCTGCATGGCCCTGAGCCGGGCCAGCTCCTTCTCCTTCTCCTGGCGCACTCGCTCCTTCTCTGCCTCCAAGGCGGCCACGCGCTCCTGTGGGGGAAAGAACCCTGGGGTGGGACAGAGCCCTGGGATGGGAAAGAGCCCTGGGGTGCGGGACAGAGCCCTGGGGTGCGGGACAGAGCCACGGGGTGGGACAGAGCCCTGGGGTGTGGGACAGAGCCCCGGGGTGGGACAGAGCCCTGAGGTGGGAGAGAGCCATGGGGTGTGGGACAGAGCCCTGGGGTGTGGGACAGAGCCCTGGGGTGGGACAGAGCCCTGGGGTGCGGGACAGAGCCCTGGGGTGTGGGACAGAGCCCTGGGGTGGGAAAGAGCCCTGGGGTGCGGGACAGAGCCCTGGGGTGCGGGACAGAGCCACGGGGTGGGACAGAGCCCTGGGGTGTAGGACAGAGCCCTGGGATGGGACAGAGCCCCAGGGCAGCTCCTGCAGCCCGTGCCCAGCCCACCAGGAGCCCCCTGCCCACTGCTCTTACATCTTTCTGCCGCTGCTGCTCCAACACCCGCTTGTCCTCCAGCCTCTCCTGCTCCCGCTGCCGATCCTTCACACGCTGGCTCTCCTCATTGAAACGTTTAACCTCGGCATTGATTCGCTTTAGTTTCTCCTGTTTCTGCTCCCAGGCCTGGGAACACCACACAGGGTTGGTAACCACCAGGCCAAGTGCTCCCTCCTCCTCCTCACTCAGGGCAGGCAGGCTTTGAGCCATCTCTCGGGGATGCCACAACATCCTCAAGGGAGCAGAGCTCTGATCCTGCTGGCTGCTGTCCCCGCACCCAAAGTGTGGCTGAGCCAGCACTTCCAGACCCTTTCCAGCCAGGTGGGAACCTCCCTGCACCCCCCTGTTCCCTGCTCCCACCTTCCGATCCTCCCTCTTCATCTCCTCCAGGTGCTCCAGCAGCTTCTGACCCTCCTGGAATTTATCCTCAGCCCTTAGCGCCCGCTGCTCTGCGTTCTGCTCAATCTGTTTCACAATGTCCTTCCTGGCTCTGGGAATACAAGAGCAGAAGGGTTCCCTCTGGCTCCATCCTGCTCCCCATCGTGGGATTGCTGGCATGGACAGAGCTGGTGTGGTTGGAATGGACTGGATGCCTCCATGGGTAGGAGGGAGCCTTGTGCCCACCTCATCAGCTCCTGCCTCCTTTGGCGCTCCAGCTCCTCCTCGACCTCTATGCCCTTCTCCCTCTCCATTTCCATCATCTTGTCCAGGCGCATCTCCTCGTCTGCCAGTTCCTTGTGGATCATCCGCTTCTCCAGGACTTGCTTGTCCCGGATCATGTTGCACTTGGCATTGAGGAACAGCTGTGGGGACAAGAGGTGTCTGTGGCTCTGAGCCGCACTGGGACACAGGGAGCAGGGAGGCCAAGGGAAGGAGAGGAAGAGCCTGGGAGCACCAGGAGCAGGGGAGGCTCAGGCAGTGCCAGGTGACAGCGGGGAGCGCTGACCCTACCGCGTCCAGTTCCCGTATCTCGTCCTCCTGCTCCAGCCTCATCCTCATCGCCCGCTGCAGCAGCTTCTGCTTCTCCTGCTGCTCGTCCTCCTCATCCTCCACATCTCTCCGACGGTTCCTCTCATCCTCCAGTTCTGTCTTTCTCTGCTCCTCATTCTGGGCCTTTCTCAGGGCTTCCTGCAGGGACAGAGTTCGCTGCCCATTCCTGGGTGCATTCCTGAGGGCTCACAGGGGTCACACCTCAGGTGCCGCATTCCCGGCACAAAGTGGGGACACAAAGGGCTCCTGGGGCCCTGGCACAGCCATGGGCTCCCCTTCCCACACCTCTGGGCAGGCACCCCGTGCCCTTGGAAGGCTGGGAGTGCTGGGGACAATTCCAGGGATGCTGCCCAGCTCTCAGTGGAGCCTTGCAGCCTTCCTTGTGTCCCAAAACACCGAGGACTCCCTGAGGGAAGCCACCACCCCTCAAACCTAGACAGGGAGCAGGAAAAGCGGAGATGCCTACAAAGGCAGCATCCTGTCTGGCCCTCAGGGTCTTCAGCCTGTCCCAACGCTCTTCCTCAGTTAGGGCTCGAGCTGATTCCTTGATCCTCTCGAATTCCTTTTCCCCAATGATGAGAGATGGTTGGGGCTTCTCCTGAGGAATGCTGGGGAGCACAGCGAGAGAGGTCAGTGGCACAGACACCCCAACAGCTCCCTGTGTTCCCTCAGCTGCCTGAGCTGCCCACTCGGCCACCAAGGCAGCCCAGAGCAATGCAGGAAGCACTGGGGAAGCCGTGGGCACTCGGCTCTCCCATTTTGGGGACGGGCAGGAAGGGCAAGTGTGGTGAAAGTGGCACCAGGGTGGGATGCAGGGGGGCAGGGTCCCCAGGGTGGCCAAGTCACTTTGCCAGTCCCTGATCCCCTGAGGTTATGGTATGCTGCAGTGACACCCTCCGATCCCTGAAAACCCCTCAGGGCTTGATCAAATCCTTACATGAGGTCCCGGATCAGGTCCTTGGTGATGATTCGGATGGTCTTGAGCTTGGGCTTGAGGGAGGGCAGCTCTAGAGGATGTTTTGGCACACCCTGAGAGATCACAACGGGGCCACTGGAGCCCTTGACCTGCAGAAAAGAAAACTTTGAGGGACCCGAACCCCCACATCCGGCACTCCCCGGACACCGACCGATCCCAGCGGGAGCTCTGGGACCTCTGCCGGGATCAGCCGTGGGGCTGTCGGGGGACGCGGCCGGAGGGGACAGAGGGGCCGGGGGTCAGCGGGAGGGAGGAGCTGGACATTCGGCGGGGTGTAGGGGGGCTGGGGAACCCGGGAGCCCGTGGGGGAAACATCGGAACGGACGGACTGAAATCCCGGCGGGGAAAGCTGGAGACGGCGGGCGAGGAGGGAGCTCCGGGAGGAGCCCCCGGCACGGAGGGACCGGGATCCTGTGCCGGCAGTCGCGGCTGCCATGGCGCTGCCGGTGCCGGCGCTGTCGCTGCTGTCCTGATGTCCTGGAGCCGACTGTCACAATGCTTTGGGACCGACTGTGACAGCGTGTCCGAGCCCTCTGTCGCGATGTGTCGGGACCGACTGTGACAGCGTGTCCGAGCCCTCTGTCGCGATGTGTCGGGACCGACTGTGACAGCGTGTCCGAGCCCTCTGTCGCGATGTGTCGGGACCGACTGTGACAGCGTGTCCGAACCCGCTGTCGCGATGTGCCAGGACCGACTGTGACAGCGTGTCCGAGCCCTCTGTCGCGATGTGTCGCGATCCGACTGTGACAGCGTGTCCGAGCCCTCTGTCGCGATGTGTCGGGACCGACTGTGACAGCGTGTCCGAGCCCTTTGTCGCGATGTGTCGGGACCGACTGTTGCCACGGCAACGCCCCCAACAGCTCGCACGGCGTCCGGGAACGGGCCGGGGCGGGGCGGGGAATTGGGGGTGGAGCCTCAGGCGGGAGGGGCGGGGCTTAGGTTGAAAGAGGCGGGGCTTGGCGGAGCTGTGTCACCCGGTGTGTTCACACTTGTCCCCGGCGGTGTCCCCTTGCACAGACCTCCCTGAAGTGCCCCTACATGAACGCGACACACGCGACCCCCCCTCCCTGAGGATGTCACCAGTGATGTCCCCACCCCTTCTCTACCCCTCCCCCTGCTGCTTGCCCCACCCTTTCAAGCCCCGCCCCTTCCTAGTGCCCCGCCCAGTCCCTCCTGGCCCCGCCCCTTGGTCGTGGCCCCGCCCCTCCACGTGGCCGTGGGGTCCCTGCATCCCCAGACCGGGGTCCCCCCCTTGTACCCCAGCAGGAGCCCCCCTGCCCTCCCCCAACCCCAAATCACGACCATCCAGGCCTGGAAAGAAGAGGAGCCGTTTATTGGGGCGCAGGGGCTGCTCCCCAACGCGCTGGGGGGTCCCTGCAGCCCCCAAGGCACTGCGAGAGGGTGGGGTGGGCGCAGCGGCACCGCCCCCACCCAGCCAAATAATAAGTATAAAAAAAAATGACTTTGGTCCTGACAAAACTGGCGGTGGGGCGGCTGCCCGGGCCGGGGGGCTCCCGGCTGGTCCACGGCGGGGGTTAAGGCAGTTTGGGGGGGCTGGGGGGGTCCGGGGGGGGGCTCAGAGGATCTGGCGGGGCATCCCGTAGCCCGTCATGCCAGCCTGCGAGGCGCCCCGGTTGGTGCCCATCTGCAGCCCGATGACGCTCTGGCCCTCCTTCAGCTTGTCCTCGGAGAAGACGCGCCGGTTCTCCTGCGACTTCCTGCGGGCACAGGTGGCGTCAGCATCCCCACGGGACCCCACAGCCCGGCGTCCCCCCACTCCAGCACCCCCACCTACTTGGGGAACCAGTTGGGGTCTCCCACGAAGAGCCCGTCGCCCTTGGCCACAGCCAGGCTGCCCAGGTTCATCAGGGTCCTCTGCACGCACGCCATGTTCTTCCCTGGAAGACCCACAGCAGGCTCAGCTCCATCTCCAGCTCCATCCCTGTCCCCGTCCCACCCCACGGCCACCGGGTCACTCACCTTCCCAGAGATCCACGGTCTGGAAGATGTCGGTGGCCGCGATGCCGTAGCGCTCAGCCGCCTGCAGGAACTGCGAGATCTGCTCCATCTGCTTGAAGGCCATGGCCGACGCCTGGATTTTGGCCACGGGCGCTTGTCCCCGCGGGTGGAGGCTGTTGATGAGCCGGCACAGCACCTGCAGGCAGGGACAGGGGTCAGGTGTGCGGCACGGTCACCCCCTGCCCCGGCTGGCCCCAGGGGGTACTCACTGTGCCATCCTTCAGCCACTGCTGGAAGCCGTCCCTGCCAGGTGCCGGCTGTGCCACCGCGCTGCCGCCGTCGCCGCCGCACTGAGCCAGGATCCAGCGCACCAGCACCTGCTCCAGCTCGGGGTCGTACTGCCGGTCGATCTTCTGCTGCACCTCCCGGCTCAGCCCGTACGACGGGCCCCGGTTTGCCATGCTGACGGCAGGGGGGTCTGCAGGGACAGGGCCTCATCAGTGACTCTGGTGGCACTGGAGCACCCAGCATGGGATGGAGGTGGCCCCGTGACCTCGGCGTGGCAGAACCCCATCCTGGCTGCACGTCCGGAGCAGAGCCTTATCACCCATGCCAGGCGCTGCCCAGGCTCTGCCCTCTTCCTGCCCAGCTGGCCGGGAGTGGGCGCTGGGTCTGTGCCACCCAAGGGGGAACTGTCCCTGGGCAGGGTGGGTGGCACTGTGACCCCTCCAAGCCTGACCGGACTCCACTCCGAGCATCCCCATCCCACGGCTCGGCCCTGCCGCCGCGCACGGACTTGGCAGGCGCCGGGGGCCGGTCGGAGCTTGTTTGCGGATCTCGCCCGTTTGCTCGGGCCCGGAGCCAGATCCGGGACTGGCGCAGGAGCGTGGGGCCAGGGCTGATGGCGGCAGCGTCCCCACCCCGGCGGGGCAGCCGGACCCCACCCCTGGCCAGGTGCTGCTTGCGCCAAGGTGCCACTGGAGCGGTGCCACCCATGCTGGAGATAATGGAGGTTGTGCCCACAGGGAAACTCAGCGGAGTGGCCCTGCCTGTACAGCCAGGGTGCCCCGAGCCCCCGGGGTCTCGGTCCCCTCTGCCCACCAGTGCTGGGGTGGGCACAGGGGGCTGCCCACCCGTGCATCACCCCCACGCCCTGTCCTGTCCCCCTGGCATTTGGGGGCACTGAGAAGCCGGAACACGTGCCCTGCCTGCTCCGGTGTCCCCGTCCCAGCTGGGGCCATGTGGCAGTTGCTGTCCGGGGTATGCCCAGCCCCCACCCGGGGGTTCCAGGCTCAGCTCGGGGCAGAGCTCACCCCTGTCACACACCGCGCTTCAGGTTCGGGGGTCTTGTCACCAGGACCAGCCCCAGGACGTGCTGCTCTTAGGGACAGGAGGAAAACCAACCCCAGCCAGGTGTGCCCCCAGAGCCCAAGCCTCGGGCTGCCACGGGGGCCGGAGCAAGGCCTGGGGCATGGGGACCCCGCGGGAGTGGCGTGGGGAGCGCCCGGCCAGGGGCCAAGGCGCTGGGAAACAAAGAGGAGCTGGAACTGGGATCATTTCCCGACCCAGCCGGGGCTTGCCCAGGCGGGAGGGGGACACACCCGGACCCAGCCCCGCTGCCCCGGCGAACTCCGGACCCCGCGGGAGGGGACTGCGCCCAGCCCGACCGGCGCGGGGGATCCTCCGGCCATCGTGGGGGCAGCGAGGGTCCCAGTTAGGGGGCAGCCACCCGGGGGTCTCCAGAGACAGCCTGGGCACCCCTGAGCTCTCTCCTGGGAGTGGTAGGGAAGGGGCAGTAGCCAGCCCCGCTGCGACCGAGCCACCCCGGGCACCCCCGAGACCCTCCAGTGCCAACAGAGAGGGGACCCCAACCAACACAAGGCCACCTTGGGGACCCCTGACACACCCCGGCGACAGCAAGGAGGAGCTGTACCCAGGGCTCGACCACCCTCGGGTCCCCCCAGAGCACCCCGGGGCCAGCGGGGAGGGGACCCCGAGGGGGACACGGCCACCCCGGGGGCGGCGGGGAGGGGACCGGAGCGAGCCCTGCGGACGCGCCCCCGGGGCTCTCCCTGCGCGGCGGGGCCGGAAGCCGCACCCGGGTCCCGTTTCCCGGGCGCGGCCGCGTGTCCCGGCGGCTCCACGGGCGCGGTCCAGCCGCAGCCGCTACCGGGGCGGGCGGGGGGGACACCCCGGGGGACACAAGGGCGCGCCCCGGGGGCTGAGTGGCCGCTCCCGATCCTGTCCCCATCTCCGCCCCTGTCGCTGTCCCGGTCCGCATGTCCGTCCCGGTGCCCGTGTCGCTCCCGGTGCCCGGTGCCATCCCGATCCATCACGTGCCCACCTGCGCCCGGTGCCCGGTGCCAGCCCCTCCCTACCTGCGGCGCCGGTCCCGCGCTCCCGGGGCGGCAGTGCCGGATGCCGCCGCCCGCGCCCTTTTCAGGGCTGATGTCACCGCGGCCCGGGGGCGGCTCAGGACCGCCCGGGACCGCCCGGCACCGCCCGCCCCCGGGGCGGGATCCACCGGGGCCGCGGCCAGGGCTGGGACCGAGCAGCCGCCGCGCCCGGGGCAGCCCCGCCCTGGGAGGAGGACACGGGGGGGGTGGGCAGGGGGACACGGGGGCTTGCATGGGGACAGAGTGGCTGTGGTGGGGACATAGTAGCTGTGGTGGCCGAGATGAGGATGGGGTGGCCATGGTGGCAAGTGGACAAAGGGGTTGTGTGGGGACAGTGTGGCTGTGTTGGCCGAGGTGAAGATGTGGTGGTCGTGGTGGGGATAGAATGGCTGTGGTGAGGACAGTGGTTACGGAGGGGACAGGGTGTCCATTGTGGGGACACGGTGGCCATAGGGGGTATACCGGGGTTGTGGGAGGGACAGAGTGGCTGTGGTGGGGACAGGGTGACCATGGTGGCAGGGACTGTGGCAAGGACAGAGTGGCTGTGGTGGCAGGGGGACATGGGGGCTGTGTGGGGACGGGGTGGCTGTGGTGGCTGAGGTCAGGATGGGGGAGAACTGTGGTGATCAGTGTCACACAGGGTGGTGGCTGTGGTGACAGTGTCACACAGGATGAGTGTAGTGGTTGAGGTGAGAATGAGGTGGCTGTTGTGGGGACACAGTGGCCATGGTGACAGGTAGACACAGGGCTGTGTGGGGACAGTGTGGCTGTGGTGGCTGAGATGATGATGGGGTGCTTGGGGTGGGGCCTGAATGGCTGCGGTGGGGACAGGGAGGCCATGGTGGCAGGGGGACAATGTGGCTGTGGTGGCTGAGGTGAGGACAGAGAGGCTTTGGTGGGGACAGTGTGGCTGCAGTAGCAGGGACAGAATGACCATGATGGGGACAGGCTGGCTATAATTCCCCTGAGGATTTTGCTGGGGACAGTAGCTGTGGTGACAAAACTTGGCATGGAGGCTGTGATGGGGACAATGCCCAGGGGACAGAATCCCCACAGTGGCACCTGGTGGGTGCCAGGGCCCTGCTGTGATGATGATGGGGACAACCAGCGCCTGGCTCTGGTGGCAGGGGGACAGCTCAGGGTCGGGGGGAGGACGTGGCCTCCCCAGCACCCGCAGTGTCCCTGGTGGCGCCGGGAGAGACGATGGCGTTTGCACAAGTCCCGTCTCCATGGCAAGCGCGACCAAATCAACAAACAAAACCTCGGCTCGAGGCCACCGGCCGCCTCCGGAACCGGTGGCAGGGCCACTGCTGCAGCGTCCCCGTCACCCCACCCACTCCTCAGCACCCAGCTCAGCACCCGCTGTCTCCAGCCCACCCGAGGTGCCACTGGAGCTCGGCTGTGGTGGCACTGTCATGCTGTGAGCCAGCCCAGGAGTGTCCCCTTGCCCTCCCTGGGCCCCTCCCGCACCCATGGGTGCCACAGGGTGGGGGTGTGTGCGGTCACTTTAACCCTCTAAGGGTTGTGGGTGTCCCCTGGGGATTTCGGGTGGTGTTTCCCGTGGTTTTGGTGACAAGGGTGGGGGACGCATGGAGGAGGGGACCAGGGCAGGGAGTGGCACATGGGGAACCAGGGTGACCCATGGGACAGGGGTGACACGGGGGAAACAAGGGCAGGGGGTGACAGAGAAGTGCAGGAACAGGGGTGGGGTTAGGGGTGACAGGAGGGGGGTGGCACAGGGGCAGGATCTAGAGGTGACAAAGAGGTGACACGGGGAGCAGGATCCACAGAGTGGGGGAAGCCCAGGGTGACACAGAGCAGGAGGGGGAAGGTCCCAAGGGACCTGGGTGACAGGAACAGGGACACTGGGGCAGGATCCTGGAACATGGGGGGACGGGAGTGGGTGTGGCAGAGGAACAAAGGGGGACGTGATGGGGGACATGGGAGGACACGAAGTGGGAGTGGCAGGGGGGACAGGGGAATGTGATGGGAAAAAGGGGGACACACAGGGGCATGAGGGGGGACACCAAGAGATGTGTGGATGTGACAGGGGGACACGATGGGGAGACGGGGGGGACATGGGGTGGGTGTGGCAGGGGGACGTGATACGGGACATGGGTGGAGGTGGTGAGGAGCACGATGGGGACACGGGGACAGCGTGGGCGTGGCACTGGGACATGAAGGGGGAACACGGGTGGACGTGAAGTAGGCACGGCAAGGGGACACAGGAGGAACTAATAGGGGGCATCGGGGGACATGGGGTGGGCGTGGCAGGGGACACAGGAGGAAGCGATGGGGGGACAGGGGCGGACGTGGCAGGGGGACATGATGGGGCACTGGGAGACGTGGCGGGGACAAGAAGGGGACATGATGGGGGGGACACGGGGCGGACGTGGAAGGGGACACAGGAGGAAGCGATGGGGGGACAGGGGTGGAGGTGGCAGGGGGACATGATGGGGCACTGGGAGACGTGGCGGGGGGACACGGGGCGGGTGTGGAAGGGGACACAGGAGGAAGCGATAGGGGGACAGAGGTGGAGGTGGCAAGGGGACATGATGGGGCACTGGGAGACGTGGCGGGGGGACACAAGGGGACATGATGGGGGGGGACACGGGGCGGGTGTGGCAGGGGGACAAAGGGGGCCGGGGAGGGGTGACCCACAGCGGGTCCCCGCGGTCCCTGACCCGACGCGACCCGCGCCGGAGCCCACGCGCGACCCCCGCTGACGTCACCCCCGCCTGGCCCCGCCCCCGTGACGCGCTCCCGAGCCATGGCCATATAAGGGCAAGCGCGCGCGGGCCACGCCCCTCCCGCGAGCGCGGGGCCGCCGCCAGGCCCCGCCCCCTCGAGGGTGGGGGGGGGAGAACCGGGGGAGGGACAGCGGAACGGGGAGGGGGAGGGAGCTGCGGAAAGCGGGAGGGGACAGGGACATTGGAGAGGGGACAGGAATGGCGGCCACGAGGATGAGATGGGGAGGACACCAATGGGGGGGATACCGATAAGATGGGAGGGGGGGGGTACCAGGATGATGGGGGGGGACACTGAGAAGATGGGGAGGGGTAGCGAGAAGATGGGGGGCGCCCCAAAGTGGGGGTCACTAGGAAGATGAGGGGAGACATGAGGAAAATGGCAGTTCGTGGAGAAGATGCGGGGGTATGAGGAAGATGAAGGAGACTGCGATGGGGGGGGGGGGCGGAATTGATGAGGAAGATGCTGGGGGGTGAATGGGAAGCTGTGGCCAGGGCATGGGGAAGATGGGGACAGAGGAGAATGGGGGGGACACCGGGAGGGGAGCCTGCACAAGGCGCGGGGACCGGGACGAGGTGGGAGGGGGACACCGAGAAGATGGGAGGCAACTGAGAAGATGGAGGGGGAGGAGGGATAGGATGGAGTGGGAGAGAAGGGACATGCAGGACCATGGGATGGATGGGTGGGGGGTGGACGAAGGGGGTCACGGGCCCTGCAGGGAGCACGAGGAAGGGGGGCTTTAGGACGAGGGGGGAAGCGGCAGAACCTTGGATGCTTTGGGGATGCTGGGACCCCCCCCCCCGCCAACACGAGCCAGAGCTGCTCTCACGCTTCTTTATTCCCCCTGCGCCCCATCCTTTCACCCCTGACCCGGGGGATCCCAGGGGTTCCCGGGGGGTCCCTAGAGCAGCGTGGCCAGCTCGAAGCGCTCGGAGCAGCACCCGCGGGCGCCCACCCGCTGCCGCCGCTGCTGGGCCCCCTCCCTGCGGCGCCGCGCCCCCGGCCCCTCGGGGCGAGGGGTCTGGCCGCGCTCCGGGGGAACCCCCGTCCCCAGCGCCTCCGCCGACACCGAGCTCACCGGGGCCGAGCCGGGCTCTGCGGGGAGATAGGCAGCGTCCGGCCCCGCCGCGGCACCCGCCGGGGCGGCCACGGGGCCCTGGGCACGGGGGTGGGGGGCGCGGGGGGGCCGCACTCACTGTGCCGCTGCAGGTCCCGCACGGCGATGGAGGAGCCGGGTCGGGCCGGGGCCGCGCCCCGGTAAAGCTGCAGCGCCTCCAGGAGTTCCGACTCCAGCGCGAACTCCGCGTCCCACTCGTAGTTCTCGTCCACCGAGGTGTTCCTCCTGCGGGGAGGGGACGACGGGCACGGCCCGAGGGCGTGAGACCCTGGGGATGGGTGTGAGACCCCGGGGATGGGCTCCAGGGGAGACCCCAAAAAGTGAAAGCCCGGGGATGGGTGTGAAACCCTGGGGATGGACATGAGAGCCCAGGCGTGGAGCTCAGGGCAGAGCCTGAGGTGTCAGATCCCAGGGACGGGCATGAGAGCCCAAGGATGAAATGTCAGGAGAGACCCCAAACCACAAGTCCCCAGGGATGGGTGTCAGGGGCAGATCCCAAGGCGCCAGATCCCAGGGATGAGCATCAGGGGCACCACCCCGAGGGATGTGGGGACACAGCGGGGAGCGGGCAGGGATGCTGGGGGAGAACTGGAGTGGTCCCTCGGGACAGGGACAGCAGGGGGGATTCCCAGGGCACTGCAGGGCTGGGAGGCAGCGAGGTGGCTCCGTGCCGGGACACCCCATCCCAGCTCCGCGGCACAGGCCCGGAGCTGCCCCAGCACGCTCCGAGAGCTCATCCCGGCGCCCTGCCCACGGCTCACCTCTTCCCGGCGCCGGGATCCGTCCTGCCCCGTCCCTCCTCTGCTGCCGAGCCCCCGCTGTGCCAGCTGCCCCCGTCCCCGAGGGGGGTACCCAGGAAGGTGCCCCCCAGGGATGGTGCCAGCGAGGGGGGCCGCAGGAAGGAGCCGCTGCCCCGGCCGCTGCTCTGGCTGGTCAGGCTGCCCCGCGGGAGCTTCTCCGGGGGCGCAGCGTCCAGCGGCCGCCCCAGGGCCTCAGTCCGGAGATGGGGGGCGGGCTGGGGGGGAAGCCCGGGGCTTGGGGAGTGGGGCCAGGAGGGGGAACCAGGCAGCGAGGCCTTGACGGGGCCCACGGGCAGCCGGGGGGGCTCGAGGAACGCGGCGGTGGCGGGGGGGGAGGTGGCGTTGGCACTTGTGTCAATGCAGTCCGGGAACAGCGTCCGCCCCGGGCGCGGGGGGCTGGCGGGGGGCTCCGGCTGGGCGCCGGCACCGGAGGGCTCCTCCGGCTCCTCTGGGGGGGGCCAGTCGCCGTCCACACACATCTCCTTGAAGAAGGGCAGGCTGAGGTACTGGAGGATCCCGCTGATGGCCGGGGGGCCAGGGGACACCACGGGGTCAGCGGCCGGCTGGGGGGAGGCCGGGCGGGGCGGCGAGTCCCAGGGGGGGCTGTGGCGGGGCCCGGGGGGCTCCTGGGCGGCGCTGTAAGGCAGGGTGGTGGCGGCGGAGGCCACGGGGCTAACGTCGGCGATGCTCAAAGCCACGGCCTCGTCCACAGGGCTGCTGCTGCCGTAGCCGAAGTAGCGGCCGTGGCGGTGGCTGGAGGCCCGGGCGCCCCGGCGGGGCTGCCCCGCGGGCTGGGGGCGCAGCGAGACCCCCCTGTGCCACACGGGCTCATCCTCTTCCTCCTCTTCCTCGTCGTCCTCTTCCTCCTCCTCCTCGGCGGGCAGCTGCTGGTAGGGCTCCAGGGGGTCCCGCGGAGGGTCCGGCTCTGGCCGCGGGTCGGTCTCCACCACGAAGCGCCCGTCGGGGCCGCGGCAGATGCGCTCCAGCGGGACGTGCTCCCGGCCGTGGCTCTCGTAGCCGGGGTAGCGGGAGCCGGCGATGCTCAGCCCCAGGCTGGTGCCGGCCTTCTCACCCCACAGCAGCGTCCGGTGCAGGCTGCGGCACGGCGACGGCTGCAGCTTCAGCTTCACCGTGCTGTCGGGGCTACCAGGGCCACGAGCATTGCTGCAAGGGAGAGGCAGCGGCTGCAGCACCCCCCAGCCGTGCTCCCGGGCCCTCACAGCCCTGCTCCTGCGCTTCCTGAGCCTTTCTCCAGCCAAAACTGCCCGGCAGGAGCACACGGAGGGAGCCACAGCCCCAGCACCCTGCTCCTAACGCCCTTGGTCAGTGGCAGCAGGGGGTGGCTGTCCCCAGCCTGTCCCTGTGCCCCCAGCCGGTGGCAGGGGGATGATGAGGAGCGCAGTGGGATGGAGGGAGAGGGACAGGGATGGGAACATGGCATGGGCAGGAATGGGACAGGGAGGGAGAGGGATGGAGGAGAGCATGACATGGAGAGAGTGGGAGAGGGAGGAGAGTGTGGCATGGGCAGGAGTGGGATGAGAGGGATGTGGAAGCGCAGAAGCCAGGGGAGTGACATGGCAGGAGTGGGACAGGGAGGGAATGGGATGTGCAGGGGCATGGCATGGCAAGAGAGGGACAGGGAGAAAGTGTGGCATGGCATGGCAGGACAGGGAGGGAGCGTGGCATGGTGGCAGCAGGACAGGAAGGGAGCGGGGGCAGGAAGGGAGCATGGCAATGGCATGGCAGGACAGGGAGGGAACGTGGCATGGTGAGAGCAGGACAGGAAGGGAGCGGGGGCAGGAAGGGAGCATGGCAATGGCATGGCAGGACAGGGAGGGAGCGTGGCGATGGCGTGGCGTGACTTACTGTGGAGGTGGAAGCTTCTTGCTGGGGGAGAAGACGAGTGGTGGATCTGGAAGGCCATGAGAACACAGGGGGATCACACAGCGAGCAACTCAAAACGTGATGAGGAGGAGACAGCGGCACCCACCCTGTCCCCACCCAGCCTGGCCTGTCCCCTGTCCCCCAGGTGCCCTCCCAGGGGGTGCTGCTCCCCGGCCCGTACCTTGGCGGCGCTTGCGGATGCGCGCGGCGCGGCGCCGGTTCATGATGCAGGCGGCCGTGGTGCTGAAGATGACGGCCACGCTGAGGAAGCAGATCCCCCCGATGACCCCCGCCAGCACCGGCTGCGGCAGCAGCTCCGGCAGCTGCGTGCGGGACGGGTACACCTCCATCCCTGCCACACACGGGGCACCCCGTCAGGCAGGCGCGGCCCCCCTCGTGTCACCGCATCGCAGGGACACGGCAAAGCCGCAGCGCTCGCCCCATCAGGGTGGCTCTGCCTTTGTGGGGAGCTGTGCCCCCTGCCACGGGCGCCAGGAGAGGGGATGCTCTGGTCTGTGAGGCTGAAGCCAAGGCAGATCTGTGGCTGCTCCCACAGGTTTAGCCTTGGGGGTCCTGCTGTGTGCCCTACTGGTTTATCAGCAGGGCCAGGGCGGGGAGAGCAGCACGAAGGGGGTTCTCCTTTGGGAATGCGGGTGCTTTGCACCTCTGGCTTCTGTCCCTGGAGTGGCAGCCCAGCCTTACCTGCCGTGGAGACGTTCACCGTGTTGCTGGGGTCGCTGATGTAGCTGCCAGCAAAGGCCACCAGTCGGAACTCGTAGAAGGCGTCCTGGGTGACACCGAGCCGTGAGCCACGCGAGCCACAGTGGCCACCAATCCCTAACCCACCCCAGCACCTGGGCAGAGCTCACCTTGATGAGCCCTGGCACCAGCACCTGGGTGTCAGTGCCGGGGATGGAGCGCTCCAGCACCTCCCAGCCGCCCTTGTCCTGCCGCAGCTCCAGCGCGTACCCGCTCAGGGCCACCGAGGCACGGGCAGGGGGGTCCCAGCGCAGCAGAACCCCCCGCAAGGTCTCGTTGGCCATCAGAGCCCGGGGTGGGGACAGGAAGACGTGCACGGTCATGGCCGGCGGCTCCGGAGGCACTGTGGTCACTGGGAAGCCTGGGGAGAAAGCGGAGGCCGGCACAAGGTGGCAACGGGAGCCTGAGGAGTTCTTGGGGGTACCTGGGGTGTTCTGGGGAGCTGCCCTTACCCCTGGGCACGGAGGTGACGATCTGGCTGAAGGGGCCACTGCCCAGCTTGTTCTGGGCCAGGACGCTGAACTGGTAACTGGTGTCCGGCTGCAGGTTCTCCACCAGAAGGTGCTGAGCCCCCGCCGGCACCGACAGCGACACCCAGTCGTGGTGTGCCCGCGGCGGGTACCTCGTCCTGGGGACAGGAGGGACCCATGAGCCCAGAGCTGAGGGCTCTTGAGGGGACACAGGAGGGGTGGGCACTCACAGTGGGGTGTACCAGACGCTGAACCTCTGGAAGTAGCCTCCGTCAAAGCCTGGCTCCCAGGAGATGTTGGCTGCCAGCAGCAGCGGGAGCACGGAGACGTTGGTGACAGCGTGGGGACTGGTACCTGGCGGGCAGCAGCGTCACACTGCGGGGCTTGGACCACCCCTTCCAGCACGGGGTGGGGTTTGCATTGCCCACCCCAGCACCATCCCCGCCCACCAGTGATGGGCAGCTCACCCAGCACGTGGACAGAGGTGGCAGTGGTGACACTGGCCACCTGGTTGGTGGCCGTGCACTCCCAGACTCCGTGCTGCTCCTTGATGAGGGGCTGGAGGACGAGGCTGCTGTTCCCATCCACCTGGGCACTGCTCTTCCCCACGGTGCCCACCTGTGGGGCACAGAAACACTGATGGGGGGCCACCACCAGCCCACCCCAGTGCAGGGCTGGGACAGTGACACCGCCACACTGGGACAAGGGGGACTTGAAAAGAGGGACATGACCCACCACCCTGGGGCTGGTTTGGAAGCCAGTGGGCAGGGTTTTGTCAGTTTTTCAGAAGACAACCAAGCAAAGTGACCTGAGACCCTTCAGGAACCATGTGATGGGACCCCACAGCATTCATGGGGACAGGGACATTGCCCCAGGAGTGATGGGACAGGGACATGGCCCCAGGAGTGATGCAGGGACAAGGACACTGCCCCAGGAATGATGCCCTGGAGATCAATCTGTCCCCAGGAGTCAGCTGGCCCCCCCAAAGCACAGCAGCCCCTACCTTCACCCAGGTGATGGTGGGGGGGGGATCCCCGTGAGCCGCGCAGGGGATCACCAGCTCCCGGCCCACCTCCTGGAAATATTCCTCCTTGGGCCGCACCGTGAAGGCGGGAGGGTCCTGCAAGGCAGAGGGGCAGCATGGTGGGGGCTTGGCGGGGGGTGCAGAGGCAGGGAGGGGTCCCCGAGGGGCTCCTCACCTTCAGCAGGACGCGCGTGGGCCGGGACTCGCCGGCGGTGCCGTAGCTGTTGTAGGGCGTGCAGCGGTACAGCCCCAGCGCGTCGTCGTTGCCCATGGCGATGACGATGGAGCCGTCGGGCCGCACGGACCAGCCGGGGAGCTGGGAGAGGGGAATGCCTGAGCAGGAGGGATTGGGGAAGCTGGGAAGGGTGGTGGGGGGTGGGAGAGGCTGTACCTTGTCCAGCTCCAGCGGGCGCCCGTCCCTCGTCCAGGTGACGGAGAGCAGGGGGGGGTTGGCTCTGGAGGGGCAGCGGATCACGCCCCGCATGCCCTTGGGCAGGTGGGTCTCCGGGAGCATTGTGGTCACCTGCGCTGGGTCTGCGGGGACACACGGGGCTGGGGTCCCCATGGGGCAGCCCTGTTCCCACCACAGTGCCCACAGCAGGGACCCTCACAGCCCAGGGGTGCAGGGGGGGTCTTACAGAGCACTGTGACGAAGGCCGAGGCGGAAGGTGGCTTCCAGAGCCCGTTGCTGGGGGTGCAGGTGTATTTCCCAGCGTCGTCCGGGGTCGTTCGCTGCAGCAGGAGGCTCCCGTCCACCAGGACACGGACCCGAGCCTGGAGGTGGCTGGGAGGAGAGGGGACAGCAGTGAGTGGCACAGTTGGGACCGTCCCTGCTGTCCTGGGGTGATGCATTTTTCCCCATCACACCCCCAGCCTGTCCCTGGCACTCGGGGGCACAGCAGCCTCGGTGCCATCCCCGTTCCTGTCATACCTGAGGTGGAAGACGTTGCTGCTGCCCTGGAACCAGGTGTAGGTGAGGTTCCCCGGGTACGCCTCAGCCTGGCACGCCAGAAAGGCATCTTGGGAGACGTTGACGGTGACGTTCTGGGGTGGCACCACAATGATGGGTGGCCCTGGCGTGTGGGGCAGAGGGGCAGTGAGGGCTGGGGACAGGGGACGGCCCCAGCTGCTCCCAAAACCACGGCTCCCTCTGTGTCCTCAGCCCCCAGGGGAGGATTTGGGGACCTCCCATCCTTACCCTGCACGAGCACGCGGGTGGTGTGGGTGACAGTGCCCTCCTTGCTGGACGCGTGGCACGTGTAGGTGCCCGCGCTGGCGCGTTCCACGGCGGCGATGCTCAGTGTCCCGTTCCTCACCTGCAACGGCACCAGCTGTGGCACGGCCACCAAGGGACAGCAACGTGCCCCGTGAGCAGGGTGGTGGCAGCAGGCAGGTGCCACCACAGCAGAGATGTGCCTAGCACGGGACCCTGGCCACAC
This sequence comes from Eopsaltria australis, assembly GCA_034509425.1. Taxonomy (NCBI): domain Eukaryota; kingdom Metazoa; phylum Chordata; class Aves; order Passeriformes; family Petroicidae; genus Eopsaltria; species Eopsaltria australis. The sequence goes on along the minus strand of JAVTVJ010001661.1, from coordinate 9,884 downwards.
CCCACAGAGGGATGACCAGCGGTTTGCTGTCCTCACCTGCACCGTGGCCCCGCTCTGGACAGGCAGGTCACTCCTCTTCCAGGTGACAACGGGCTGGGGGTTGCCGACAGCCCTGCAGGTGAGGCTCAGCGCAGCCTGGTCCCGCACCTCCACAAACGCTGGGGGGGTCTCCAGGAAGGTGGGAGGGGCTGGAAGGCAAACCCACATCCAAACCCTTACCCCAGATCTGGCTCAACTCAGTGTGGAAGCCCAGTGTTCCCAGTGCCAGCCCTGGGAGCCGTGGGCAGAGCAGGTGAGGGTGGGACGGGCCAGTACCGTTAACGGTGAGGTGGATCCAGGTGCCGTTCTGGAAGTCGGCGTCGGTGCTGTGCCGGTCGAGGAAGAGCACCCGGCACTCGTACCAGCCCTGGTCCTCGGCACGCAGCAGGTCCAGGCGCAGCGAGGCACCTTCCTCCAGCCGCACGCGACCTGCGCGCCCGCCAGCGGCTCAGGGACAGCCACGTCCCCGGGCCACCCCCTCCCCCGGGCCACCCTCACCCCCGGTCACGTTCTCCCGGGGCCATCCCCTCCCCGGGTCACGCCCTCCCCGGGCTCACCCTCTCCGCGGGGCCACCCCTTCCCCAGGGCGTCCGCCCACGCTCGCACCACGGGGGGCTGGGAACGGCGGTGCCGGGGGTTGGTCACAGCGATATTCAGCACTACACACACGGGTGACACGGAGAGCAGGCGACACTGGCTCTGTCGCCCGCCCCCGCAGAGGGTGGCCTCGGCGGGGTCCCCCAGCACGGCGGGTCCACGCACGTCGAGCATCGCTCCCGGCGGCCGGGCAGGACCGGTTCCACCACCGCTCCAGCTGCACATCCCTCCCCCGACCCCTTTTCCCACTTCCCAAGGGACCCTTCCCCCACGGCTCCCTCCCCCTAAGAGCCCCCCCCGGCGTTCTCACCCTTAGGAGCCCTGCTAAGCCCCGCACCCCCGCACCGGCCCCGCTCCCCGCGGCACGGGGCGGGTCACGCTGAACTCCCGCCCGCCTCGCAGGGACGGGCTCTGCAGCCCCCCGAGGGGACACGGTGACCGGGGCTCCCCCAGGCCGTGGGGTCCTCGCCCCGCGGCAGCCCCACGCCCCGCGGCCTCTTTGATGAGGAGACGGATAAGGGCCGAAGCGAGAGCGGGCGCAGCCCGTTAATCCCCCGGGCTATTATCAGAGCCATAATCGGCTCAGGGTGCAGCGGGCAATTGGCTCAGCCCAGGCCGGGGTGCGCGGCCAGCGGCACCCAACGAACGCACCGGCACCCACCGGCCCGGGCACCCCTTGGCCCGGGCATCCACTGTCCTAGGTGTCCCCTTCCCCAGGCACCCCCTGTCCGGAGCACCCGCTTCCCTGGGCATCCATCACCCTGGCACCCTGCCCCGGCACTCCCAGCCCGGGCACGCCCGGCCCATGCCAGGTGGCCTTGGCTCCTGGGACACCACGGCAGGGACACAGCCCCGGCTCTGGAAGCACCAGAGCAGCTCAGGATGCTTTATCAGCATCCCAGGACCGGCAGGGGTCCCCAACACTGGGAAGTTTCGGGGAACCCTGCTGCCAGCTCTACCCGGTGTCACAGACTGTCCCCACGCACTGCCCGGGGCACCGGAGTGCGGCTGGCACCGCACGGGCGCTGCTGGCAGCGGGATTGGGATTCCGTGTCCCGCCAGACGAGCCCGGCGAGGAGGAGGAGGAGGATGAGGAGGATGAGGAGGAGTGGCAGGAGCCGGGCGGGCGGGTTTGGGCACCGAGGCTGAGGGCCAGTCTCCACCCCGAGCCGTGCGAACCCCGCGCACAAACACGTGCAAACGCTTCCCACAGCGCCCAGAGCTGTCTCCCAGCCCTCTGCCTTCACCCCACAGCTGTGGGACGAGGGGTCCCCCCCAGCCCTCACCCCAGCTCTGGCTCCCACGCCGGGCCTTGGGAAGTGGGGCAGCTCTGGGAAGCTCTGGGAAGCCCGGCCCTGCCAGCAGCTGCCAGCCCCCAGCCCCAGGCGCGGCGGGAGCAGCCGGCTCCCGAACAAAGGTCCCTTTGGAAGGGATCAGAGTGGCCTGGGGACGCCCCTCAGCCTCCCCCTAATCCCCCTGTGCCGGCCCCAGCCCCCTCCTCCTCCTCCGCCACCCTGCAAAAACAAAACCCTGTGGCCCAGCATCCCCCCGCGCCTGGCAACCGACATTCAGCGGGACACAAAGGGGGGGGACACAAAGGGGGCTGCAGCCCCTGCCACGCGGCCAGAGCCGGGGAGGGGGGGCCTGAACCAGGCCAGAGACCACCGACCCTCCCTAGGGCAGGGGACAGTGGCCCATGACACCGTGCGTGGTGGTGGCACCCAGGGGAGAGCTGAGCCCGTCCCCCCAGAGTGCTGCCACAGAGGCAGCTGCAGCCCACCCTGTCCCCAGGACACCCCACATCTCCCCAGGAGGGACACTGGTGACAGCAGTGGGTGACATTTGATCTGATCCACCTGGGAAGGACCGGGGAGAAGGGGCTGTGGCGTCGCCCTGCACCCACCGCCCTGCCCTTCCCTGCACTCATCCCATCCCTTCCGATGGAAAACAAGCCGCCCCGCTGCCATGGCGACGGCCGCCGGCTCCCCCTGCCCACCCACCTCGCCCTCATTCCAGCCACCAGCCCCTTCCCCCAAGCCCTGATCCCAATCTGCTCCCGCAGCCCCCGCGGCCGCGCTGGCGGCGGGGACGAGGGGACACGGGGGGGCTGCGGGCAGCCCAGGCAGGACACTGCCAGCCCCTTCCTGGGTAACCGGAGCTGCGGCAGCCCCGGGGCCCCTCGGCGCTCAGGTAACAGGAGCCCAGCCCAGGCCTCCCGGGAGAGCAGGTGCCTTGTCCTGCCCGGGGGGTTCCTTGTCGCCGCTCATCCCCCAGAGCCAACTCGGAGCTGCTGAAAGCATCCCCAGGCATCTCCCAAAATCCGTGCCCTCCCTCCTGTTTGGCCAAGGAAGGGGCAGCAGGAGAGCGGCTGTCCCAGCCCAGGTGATTTTTAGGCAGGGAACAATTCTGGCAGCGGGGATTGGGTCCTGACCCAGCCCCTCGAGGAAGGGTCGGAGCAGGGATTTCGGTGCGTGGCTGGCACAGAGTGTCGGGATTGGGCTCAGCCCAAATCACCCGCGGGCTGCCAGCCCTCCCCATCCCCGGGGGACGCTCCTGTGGCCTCCCTCTCCCTGCTCGCAGGGATCCTCTCGCTGGGATCCCTCCGGCTCTGCCGCAGCTCACTTTAAATACCCCGTAAAGCAGCGAATATCCCCCTCCCACGCCCAGCCCGGCCCCGGCCCAGCTTTGCTCCAATTAGCAGCTCCCCCGAGATCCCCTCCCCAGCCTCAACCTTCAGGCGACCCGCACGGGCCGAGCAGCGCCCGCAGCCCCCGGCACGGGGCACCCCGGGGTGGCACCGGCCCGGGGTGACGCGGCCAGGGCAGTGCCAGGCACTCGGCCGTTCCGTCCTGCGGGAGATGCCCCGCGAGCCAGAGGCCACGGGGGTGGGCTGGGGGGGTTTCTCCCACATTTTGCCCTGCAGGGAACCCTCCTGCTGCCAGGCTGGGCAGGGATCTGCGTCCCATCTGCCAGCTGGGGACCCCCATCCCTCGTGCCATCCCTGGAGATGGGGACTTACCTGCTGCAGGGACCTCCCTGGCTCCTCACCGTCCCCTCCCAACCCCCTGAGACCCCCGGGAGAGCCCCGCCACTTTCCTGGGAGTGGGATTAAGGTGGTCCAACAGCAGCAGCACCCGGTAGGACCCACCCACAGCGAGCGGGGACACGGGACACCCCACGGGGACCCCCGGGACCCCCCACCCGCCCCGTCCCGGCGACTCACCCGCGTACTCGGGGTCCACGCGCGGCGAGTAGAGCCCGAACTTGATGAAGATGGGGAGGACGAAGCCGAAGCGGACCCACTCGATCACGTAGAGCGGCGGGCGCGCCTCGTGTGCGCCCAGGAGCCCGCAGCCCAGCACCGCGCTGCCCCCGACGCGCCCCACCACGGCCCGGGGCTCGCTCCGGCCGCTGCCTGCGGGACCGGCACCGGCACCGGGTGAGACGGGACACGCCGGGACCAAGCGGGGCGGGGGTGGGACGGCACGGGACACACCGGGAGAGAGCGGGACCCTTCCCCTGCCCCCGGAACCGCCCGCCCCCGCCTCCCCGGGGCCCGGCGCTGGCCGCACCGACCCCACCGCGACACACCGGGACCTTCGTCCCGCCGCCGGAGCCCCCCGCCCCCGCTGTCCCCAGCTGTCCCCCGCCTCCCCGGGACCCGGCACTGGCCGGACCGGCCCCGCCGGGACACACCGGGGCACACCGGGATCCTTTCCCCCCCCGCCCCGGTACCGGCCAGACCGGCCCCGCCGCCCCCCCCCCCGCTCCCCGGGGCGGCCCCTCACCCCCGGCTCCGGCGAGCAGGCTGAGGACGGCGGCGCGCAGCCACCACCGCATAGCCCAGGTCCCCCCTGCGGCGGCTCCCGCGGCGTCACCGGGGCCCGCGGACCGGCGGGCTCGGCCGGGCAGCCCCGGGGGCACCGGCCCCGGGCGGGGGGCGCGGGGGGCTCCGCGTCCCGCCGCTCCTCATGCCCGGCCGGCCGCGCTCGGCTGCGCTCGGCTCTTTCCGGCTGCTTTCGGCTCTTTCCGGCTCGGTTCGGTTCCGTCCGGGTCCGCTCGGCTCCGGCCGCCGCCGCCGGGCGGCCGCAAACAAACCCGCGACGCCGGGAGGGGCCGCCCCGGCCACGCCCCCCGCCGCCCGTTGCCGCGGCGACAGCCAATCAGGAGCCGCCGCTGGGCGCTTCCCCAGGCGGCCAATGGCGGAGCGGGGCAGCGGGGAGCGAGGGATGCTGGGGAATGTAGTACCCGGGTGGGGATGTGGGGTGACACGGGGGGATTTGGGGAGGAAAGCGAGGGACACATGGGGGGACACATGAGGGGACACGGGTGGAACCAGGGGAGGCACGGAGGGCTGTAGGGTGGGCACCTAGAGGGAGGATACGAGTGGGAGACATGGTTGGGACACATGTGGGACATAGGGTGGGACACGGGGGACTGGAGAGGACACGCGAATGAGACACACGGGTGGGACACACGAAGGGGACACATGGGTGAAATATGGGGACACGGGTGGGACTGAGGGAAGCAGAGGTGGGGACACATAGCTGGGACAAAGGGGTGGGACTGGGGAGGGACAGGGGGACACAGGGGGTCATGAGTAGGACACAGAGGTGACACATGGGTGAGACACACGAGTGGGACACACCGGTGGGGCTGTGGGGGGACAAGGGGGGTCATGGGTGGGACACACAGGTGGGACCATGGAGGGGACACAGATGGGACATGAGTGGGACACATGGGCAGGACACACAGGTTGGACAAGGGGGGGGAAACACTCCTGGGACACAGGTGGGACCAGGGGACACAGGTGGGATTGAGGGGGGCACAGATGGGTCACAGGGGTGGCACTGTGGTGGCTCAAAGAGGGGACACACGGGTGGGACATGGGTGGGACATGGACAGGACACATCCGTGGACGTTGCTGTGGGGTTTGGGTGTGTGATCCCCAGTGGGACACAGGGACAGGTGGGTGGCACTGGGGGCTGTGACAAGCAAGCCCAGCCCCATGTCCCCTCTGTCCCCTCTATGCCAGCGCTCCCCGCTGGCCCTTCCCCATCCCAGCTCCCGCTCTTAATCCCATCCTAAATGTGTCCCCACACGGGGACAGCCACCGGTGCCATGTCCCCATCCCACAGGCTGAGCCGGAGCTGGGCCGCCCGCCAGGCTGGGGGGACAGGAGGGGACACAGGGGGGACATCCCCGTGGTGTCCCCAGCGCGGAGCCGGGATCGAGGGACGAGCACACCCCACACGTGTGACACCGGAGCCCCGGGAGCGGCGCTGGGGCGATGCCCCCCTGGCGCAGCCCCCCTTGAATGGGGTGGGGGGTCTGCAGAGCCCCCCCGGCCCGCTGTGGCCCCCTGAGCTCGGGGGACTCTGAGGACAGCGCGGAGTCAGCGGAGTTAAGGGCAATAATTCTGCCGTAAGCAGCTTTCGGCCGCTCCGGCCCATGTGCTCCCGTGAGCTTAGGCTGGACACCGCTGTCCGGCACTGCCACCGCGGCCACGGCGTCCCCACCGCCGCCACAGCGTCCCCACCGTGTCCCCATTGTCCCCACCGTGTCCCCATTGTCCCCATGCCAGCCCTCACGCAGGGCTGGGCACCCCAAACCCAGGCACGTGCCCCCCACGTAGTCCCTTGTGTTGGTGTGGCCTCACTGTGTCATCGCTTGGGGGACATGAGTGTCCCCAAAGTGCCACCCTGGGACACCACGGGCAGCCCTGGAGTTTTGGAGTGACGCCACACCCTGTGCTGAGTCCCCTTCCCAACTGTGGTCACCTCTGGGCAGGGCGCAGCTGGATTGCCAGTGGTGCCTGGTGTCACCACCCCGGTGCCACCACCGCGGTGTCACCACCCCAGTGGCACCTTGTCCCCCAGGGAGGATGGTGACATTGGGGTGTTCCAAAGGAACTTTTGGGGACCGTGGAGTTGCTGGTTGAGGCGCTGGCCCCAGTTGTGCCCTGGGCGCTGCCAGCCATGTGCCACCCGCCCGGAAATGGGGACGGTGACACCGCTTCCAACCGGGATTTAAATGCCACCAAGGTTAGGAGCAGCTGAGAAGAGATTTCCAGGATTGGATTTTTGGATGGAGATGCCTCAGTTCCGGCTAAGCTACACTTTAAGCACAACATCTCGGGTCGGCGCCTGGGCGCTGACACGGTTGTCACCCTCCACGTGGCATCAGGACACTGGTGGGTGACAGCTCTGGTGGGTGACAGCTCTGGGGCCGCTTGCAGTCCCCAAAGGACCCCAGAGCCAGAACCACCCCAGAGCTCAGATCCTATAGGACCCCAGAAACAGCACCCTGAGGGACCTCAGAGCCAGGTCCCTGAGGGACCTCAGAGCCAGGACCCAGATCTGGGACCCCAAAGCCAAGGCCCCAAAGCCAGGACTCCAAAACCAGAACCCATAGCCAAGAGCCCAGAGCTGGGATCCCAAACAACCCCAGAACAAGTACCCCAAAGGATCCCAGAGTCAGAACCCAGAGTTGGGACCCCAAATCCAGGAGCCAGAGAGACCTCAGAGCTGGGACCTGGAGCTGGGATACCAAGGAACCCCAGAACCACAACCCTGAGAGACCCCAGACCCATGATCCTGGAACCAGGACCCTGAGGGACCTCTGAGCCAGGAAGCAGAGTTGGGACCCCAAAGCCAGGACTCCAAAGCCAGAATCCTGAACAACCCCAGAACTGGGACCCCAAATGACCCCAGAAGCAGGGCCCTGAGGGAGCTCAAAGCAAGGATCCAGAACCAGGACCCTGTGGAACCCCAAACCCAGGACCCCAGAGCTATCACCCCAAGGGACCCCAGAGCCGTCACCCCACGGACCCAAGAGCCATGACCCCAAGGACCCCAGAGCCATGACCCCAAAGCCAGGACTCCAAAGCCAGAACCCAGAGTCAGGACCCCAAGGGATCCTAGAATGAGGACCCTGAATGACCCCTGAGCCATAACCTTGTGAAATCCCAAAGCCAGGACTCCAGAGCCATCACCCCAAGGACCCCAGAGCCATGATCCCAAAGCCAGGACTCCAGAGCCATCACCCCAAGGACCCCAGAGCCATCACCCCAAATCCCAGGATGCAGCTGCCAACCAAGCTGGGTCTGGGGGTTCCCCCAACGTGAACCCCAAAACCAGACCTGAAGAGAAGCCAGAGGCCAGTCCTTTAATGCAGGAGGGGACAGACGGGTGTGGGAACCCCTGGCACTCCGGGGTGTCGGATTCCATGGATCCATCCATGTGCTCAGGCCTCCTTGCCATCCTCCCCAGCGCTGTGCGGGGGCAGATGCCATCGGTGAGCCAGGACTGGGGACATTCGGGAGCCACAGCTGGCGGAGGGGACCCCCACAGTGACAGGGCGGGTGGCACCTACCTCAGGCACTGCCAGAAGCGGATCACAGCCCGCTCCTGCTCCGCAGTCTCGATGGAGCCGGGCCGGAGCCGCCGGATCTCGCGGATGGCGTCACCGCCGGCCAGGTGCTGCTCCTTGCACAGGTAACAGGCCAGCAGGGTGCCCGTCCGGCCGTGGCCCAGCATGCAGTGCACTGCCACGGCCTGGACACGGGGACACGGCAGGTGGGTGGCACTGCCAGACCCCCCCCATGCTCCCGGTGTCACCCCCTGGGTGACAGGTGATGCCCAACCTGGCACCGCCTTCATGGAGGCTCTACCTGGTGTCACCTTCTCTCACGCCCTCCTCTCATCTCCCCCCAGGTGTGCCCTTGCGAAGTGTCACCCCCCTGAGGTGTCACACCCACCAGGTGTGTGTCCCCCTCCAGGTGTCACCCTCCCAAGGTGTCATTGCTCAAGTCTCTGCCCCAGGGTATCTCCCCCACTAAGGTGCCATTCCCCAGAGATGTCATCTCCGCCCCAGGTGTCACCCCCCACCCCCAAGGTGTCCCCCACCAAGGTGTCACCTTGGCAAGATGCCACCCCTTCCAAAGTGTCCCCCACCACCAAGGTGCCACCCTTCCAAATGTCCCTCCTCAACGTGTCCCTCCCCAAGTATCTCCCACCCTGAGCTGTCACCCTTTGAGGTACTGTCCCCTCAAGATGTCACCCTGCTGAGGTCTCCCCCCACCAAGATCTCACCCTCGAGGTGTCCCCTACCCTGAGATGCCACTCCCACAAGATGTCCCCCCCTGCCATCTCCCCTCAGATGTCCCCTAGGTGTTCCCCCAGATATCTTCCCAAGTGCTCCCAGGTGAGACTGTCACCACCCCAGTTATCCCCTCTGCAGTCTCCCCCAGTTGCCCCCTTCCCCAGGTGCCCCCTCAATGTCTTCCCGCAGATGTCCCCCAGGTGTCCCCTCATGTCCCCTGGCCGTACCTCCCCGCGGCCATTGGCGTCCTCCACGATCTGCAGGAAGCTGTGGATCTGCTCGGGGCTCGGGGGGGTGAAGTCGGGCACTCGGAGCCGGTGGAGCTGGATTTGGGGACAGCAGCCGTGGTGGGGCGGGGCCCGCTCGGTCAGGGACACGAGGTGTCGCACGCCGCGCTCCCGCAGGTAGCGGTAGTGGCCCGGCTCCCGCGGCATCGCCAGCCCCGCCACACGGCCCTCGGCCACCCACGAGAAGTTGGGGGGCTCGGATGCCCCCATCGCCTGTGGGGGACAGGGGACACGGGCTGCTCTAGGGATCCCGCCCGAGGGTCAGAGCCCTGGGACATCATTGCCGGGACCCCCGGGGCTGGTCCCTTCGGATTCCCCAGGTCAGGACGCACAGGAGCCCCAAGTCTGAGTCCCCGGGTTAGGAGCCCTGGAACCCTCATTTCAGACCCCCCAGGACAGGATTGCTGGGACCCCCAGGGCACATCCCCTGGCCAGAACCCTTGGGATCCCCATTTCAGATCCCCAGGACCCCCCAGGTCAGAACCCCCAGGTCAGAACCTTTGGGACCCCCATTTCAGATCCCCAGGACCCCCCAGGTCAGAATCCTTGGGACCCCCATTTCAGATCCCCAGGACCCCCCAGGTTTCCACGAATCCCACGGACCCCCCAGGTCAGAACCCCAGGTCGAACCCTTGGATCCCCATTCAGGAATCCCCCCCAGGACCCCCAGGTCAGACCCCCCAGGCCAAGAAACCTTGCGAACTCACCCATTTCAGATCCCCAGAACCCCCACAGCGGAGCAACCCCAGGTCAGGAACCCTTGGGACCCCCCATTCAGATCCCCAGGACCCCCCAGGTCAGAACCCCCAGGCCAGAACCCTTGGGACCCCCATTTCAGATCCCCAGGACCCCCCGGGT
>JAVTVJ010001660.1:0-11368 GCA_034509425.1 Eopsaltria australis | reverse complement strand
CAGACATTCACTCCTCGGAGATTCTGGAATCGGCATCTTTGCACAAGGCAAAGCTCTCAGAGGGAAAATGGACTCGAAGAAGGAGGTGGGGGCAGTCACAGGCCTGGTGGTCACGGGACTCTCTCTCAAGTCCCCTGGCCACGGCCTCTTGAGCTGCATCAGCTTGGACTCGCCGAGTGTGCTTTGGCTCTAGAGGAAAGCTGTGGCAGCAACTGCCAGTGCTGATTGAGCAGTGCCTTCTCCATGTCCTGCACACTCAGGTCTGGGCCGGCGTCTCCCCAGGGTGTAGATTCTCCCCAGAGAGAAAAACAAGGAAAAGTAGCATTTCCTCTTGCGTGGTCCTCGACCTTTGGAGCCAACCTGGTCACCACTGCATGCCCTGCTGGGGAGACTGCTGACACCTCACTGCAGCTGCTGATGGCATAGTGCTGCCACACAGCGCTTTGCCTTCCCTCTCTGTAGCCCACATTCTCCCCATGTTTTCCCATGGACTATCAGGTGCTTCTCTGGCAGCAGCTGTGAGCCCCACAGGCACAGCTCAGTGCAGGAGGACCTCTTTCACTGTTCGTTGTCAAGGATCCGCAGTAACCTCCGGTGCTTATCCACATACTCATTCATGGCCTGGGAGTGGGCAACTGGATCCATGACCAGGTGATGGAAGAGATTGCATGGCCTGGCCATGAGCACCTCTGGGGGCAAATGGATGCCCTCAGGAAGCCTGCGGTTGCCCACAATGAAGTGGTTGAGGCGTCTCACTTCCACACACGCGCGCAGGCTCTCGCTGATATCATTCAGCCGCCTGACAAAATGTCTCCTGCGCCAGTGTGACATGGGTATGATGGTCAGGAGGTGCATGACAATCGTCTTCATGGTGTAGGTGGAGAAACCTAAGCCCAGCTGAAGACGGGTGAAGAACTGCAGGCATTTGAGGTGCAGGCTGTCAGGGGGGGCCTGCCTGGCGATGTACTTGAAGAACTTCATCTCGGCCACGGCAAAGGTCTCCGGCCACGTTGTGCTTGAGGTGTAGGCTTGCCTCGGCTGGCTGCTTACAAACATGTCTGTGTTGCCTTGCTGCACCCCAAAGAGCAGCTCAATCCTGAAGCTTGCTCTGCCATTGGTCACCTTGAATTGGCAGGAGCGTCTGGAGGGCAGCAGCACTAAATACCAATTGTGTGAGCGAAGCAAAGCCGGCCAGGTTGCTCTCACCAGTTGGTAGAACCAGCGGGCAGTTTTCTCCACGTCGAGGTAGGAGTCGGTGCACAGTGTGTCCAGGAGGCTGGGATCCTGATTCCTCAGCTCCTCCTCAGGGTCGTGCAGGAAGCACAGCTTGTTCTTACCTTGCCGCCTCCTCCTGCAGGTGCACTCCAGCTGCACGCGGACACGGAAGTTCCTCAAGCGCCTGTGTGCTGCAGTGTCCACCTCCAGATGGAAGCTGTGCCCTCGGGGAGCGGTCATGGGTATGAGCAGCTGGTACACAACATCCTCCTCACAGGGACTCCAGCCTTCAAAGGCACTGCCCACCCCGATGGCTCCTTCCAGGACTGGGTAGAAACTGTTGGACAAGACGCGTCGAAAGTAAATTCCAAAGCTCTCCATCAGATCTGTTACCCACCTGCATCCTCTCCGCAGGTTCTGTTCAGGCCACTGGATGCGCCCCATTACAGCTCTCCCAATGCTGTCCTCACGGTCACGGTTGGCATTTTCATTTGCAACAGCATTGTTTGCTGCTATTGCAAGCGCATTGCCAGCTTCATTTCCAGCAGCACCTTCTTCATTTGCGGCAACATTGTCGGCTTCCTGTGCATTGCCATCCTCATTGTTTTCCTCCCCATTCACATCATTGCCTTCTTCTGCATTTCCAGCGTCTCCTTCTTCATTTCTAACACCTTCTCCTTCATTTCCAACATCTTCATTTCCAACATCTTCTTCGTTTGCATGCCCATTTCTGACTTCCTCTTCATTTGCACCATCATTTTCTTCTTGACGCTCCTGTCTCCTCCGGCTCCTTTTCCTCCAGACATAGCACAGGCCCAAGAGAAGGAGCAGCAGCCCAGCAACAGCCCAGACCTGCCACTTCTGCCAGGCACACCACAGCAGGTCTCCGGAGGCCCACTCCTCCTGCTGCAGGGCCAGCTCCTCCAGCTCCCACTCCAGACGCATCCTCTCTTCCTCCTGGAGCTTTGCGTGCGCCTCCATGCGTCGACGTGTCACCTCATCCCAATCATCACCCACGGGCTTTGGGTACTGGACTATGCTTTGGAAAAGCAAGAACCACAGTAGCCAGCTCTCCATGGTCTGCAGGAGGATGGAGACAAGGCCGTGAGTGGGGCTGGGAGGGAGGCAGCTGGCAGCAGGGACAGCAGGGATGGCAATCCCAGGGATCTGGGGGCAGCAGCAGCAGCAGCAGCAGCAGCAGCAGCAGCAGCAGCAGGAGCACTGTGCCCTGCCCAAGGCTCTCCCATGTGCCATGAGGGGCTGTCCCTGCAGGCAGAGGGAGAACCCAGCCCCAGGTGCAGCGTTTCTGCCCCAGCCCTTGTCCCCAGCCCAGCCTCCCCAGCACACGTGTACTCACCGCTTGCCCAAGCAATGCAGGGCCAGCGTTACCTGCTGGGGCCCTTTACAGCTGCCCCCATTGTGACATGTCCCCCATGATGTCACAGGTGTCACAGCACACCACAGCCAGGCCAGCTCCACCCTTTGTCCCCAGGCCAGCTCAGCCAGAGTGGCCCTGCTGTACTGCCTTCCATGGCACTGGCAGCACAAGTGAGAAGCCTTCCTTGGCCTTTGCCTTCAGCAAAGCCTGAATTCCCTGTCAGGTGAAAAATAAATGACCTCTCCCTCCACAGGGGCAGAGGGCTGCTAGGTCAATGTGTGCTGGGCTGCTTCTGTTGCGGTTGAATTTTGGATACCTTGGACTGGCACTTTCCACGAGGCAATCATTCATGCCATGCTGAACTCTCTCTTTCAGGGTTTTTATTCCTCACCCTTGCCATTGTTGAAGTTTAGATCTTGGGTGTTTTTTGGGGTTTTTTCTTCAGGAATTTTTCTCCCATGGGTTGCTAAAAGACTAATTACTGGGCTACAGGCTGACTACTTAAGAAAACAAAGCACAGGGCTGGGGCCTTTCTCCTTGACAGAGTAGAGCAGAATCCCTCTCAAAAAGGCAAACCTGACAACTGAAATTTTGGAGGCTAAAAAAAGCTGGGCCGAGGAGAAGTCACTCTCTTGCTCGGGACCCTGAGAGCCGGACACTTGAAGCTGCTGTCTGCTGAACCCACAGCCACTAAAGAAGCAGCACAAAGCTGCCAGTCTTTCTGCTGTAAGTCTCTTCCCTCTGCCCCATCGGGAGCCGACCTGCCTGCCACCAGCCTGTCTCTGCCCCGCTCCTCAGCTCAGCTCGCAGTTTTTGCTGCTCTGCAACTAAGTTCCCCCTGCACACCAGGGCCTCCTGCTGCCCCAGCTCCCTATGTCCGCAGATCCTGCTGCAGCACTGACACCAGCCGCCCCCGCTGAAAGTCTGTGAAAAAAAGGCACTCCAGCATCCCTCTCTGCCTCAGGCAGCCACCATTGCTGCTGTGCTACCTGAGCTCGCGTCAGAGCGCCCCCTGCAGCCACTGAGGGACCATCACACCCAGAGCGCCCCCTGCAGCCACTGAGGGATCATCACACCCAGAGCGCCCCCTGCAGCCACTGAGGGATCATCACACCCAGAGCGCCCCCTGCAGCCACTGAGGGATCATCACACCTAGAGTGCCCCCTGCAGCCTCCAGGGAATCATCACACCCAGAGCGCCCCCTGCAGCCACTGAGGGATCATCACACCCAGAGCGCCCCCTGCAGCCACTGAGGGATCATCACACCCAGAGCGCCCCCTGCAGCCACTGAGGAATCATCACACCCAGAGCGCCCCCTGCAGGCACTGAGGGCCATCACACCCAGAGCGCCCCCTGCAGCCACTGAGGGATCATCACACCCAGAGCGCCCCCTGCAGCCACTGAGGGATCATCACACCCAGAGCGCCCCCTGCAGCCACTGAGGGATCATCACACCCAGAGCGCCCCCTGCAGGCACTGAGGGATCATCACACCCAGAGCGCCCCCTGCAGCCACTGAGGGATCATCACACCCAGAGCGCCCCCTACAGGCACTTAGGGATCATCACACCCAGAGAGCCCTCTGCAGCCTCCAGAGAATCATCTATTTAGCCAGCAGGGAATCATAATACCCAGAGCGCCCCCTACAGCCACTGAGAGATATTCACACCCAGGGCACCCCCTGCAGCCACAAGGGAATCATCACACGCTGATGATTACCCTGCAGCCACCGAGTAATCATCACACCCATAGAGCCCAGCAGACACCTACAGAGGGGATGTTTACAAGGGCTCTCAGGAGCTCCCAGGCGTGGCTGGCAGGGCCTCAGAGCCCGGCCTGCGCCCTCCTGCCCCGACGGCCACACCAGGCCCTGCTTGCTGCCCTCATGGTGGAACTCCTGGCCCCAGTGCTCTCCAAGGCCTTCTCCAGGGCACCTTCCTGTGGCCTTTCAGTCCCGGCACCAGGCCCAGCACAGACCTGCAAGGAGCTGTTTACAAGGGCCTGCAGGGACAGCCCCAGGGCCAGTGGCTTCCCACTGACACAGGCCGGCCTTGGGCTGGAGACGTGCAAGAAGTTGCGGGCTCTGAGGCCGCTGAGGCCCTGGCCCACGCTGCCCACAAAAGCTGTGGCTGCCCCATCCCTGGCAGCGTTCCAGGTCAGGCTGGATGGCGCTTGCAGCAACCTGGCCGTCTGCAAGGTTCCAGCTGGCTTGGAACAAGACCATTTTTAAGGAGTGGTTAAAGACTGGAATTGTCTGCCCGCGGAGGTGGTGGAGTCACCATCCCTGGATGTGTTTAAAAAAGAGATTGGATGCGGCACTGGGTGCCATTGATAGCATAGGGGTCAAAAAGATTTGGGGTTTGTAGTAGTTTTAGGTTGTGGGAAGGATAGGCCTCGTAGGCCTTAAGGTAGGCCTTAGGTGTTGTCTTTGTTAGGTTCAAGTGTAGTTATGGGAACCGTACCTGTGTGCTTTCTCTGTAAGGATTGCTTCTGAGAAGATGAATGAGATGACTGCTTAGTAAATCTAAGTAAGAAGAGTAAATGAGTTGCAATAATGCTGAGAAAGGTTAGAGGGTAGTAGGAAAGGGGGCTGAAACTTCTGTTTGGGTGGAAACAATCTATGCAATAGCAACAGTATCAAAGCTGAAACTCATGCTGGAGTGAAAACAATGGCTCTAATGGAGTAGTGTTGAATTAATGATGAACTGATGATCATAGGCTGGTTGTAGTATAAATGGAAGCATTTTTGGAACCCAAGGCGCAGCCTGATTGGAGGTCCCAGGACCCCTGGCTCCCAGGGCCCTTCAATAAAGCACCGCATAGAATCATTCTGGGATTATGTGTTTTCCTACGCTAACACCAGGATTTAGTGGAGGTGTTGGGGCTTGGGTAGGACTCCTGATGATCTTGAAGGTCTCTTCCAACGCAGTGATTCCGTGTGATTCTGTGTGATTCTGTGAGCCTTCCAAGCCAAGGTGTCCTGTGCTTCTGTGATCACAGGGGCTGGGGGCAGCTGGGCTTAATTTCTGGTTAGAACCAGTTCAGCACTGCAAGTTTGCTTGACTTCAAGGAGACTGTTCACAAGGCCAGATTGACAGCTTGTGAGATTTACCAGGACTAGAGGTCTGCTTGGGATCAAGAAAGCCTTGCACAATCCAGATTTTGGAATATTGTACTTTATTAAATCCACAGCAAAGCACTTTGCTGCTTCCCGCTCCTAAGTGCAACAACTAGAGAGCATTCTGATGTGTCCCAACAGATAGAGACACTAAACATGTGCTATATTGTATTGCTTCAACAGAAATACATATTCAACTCTTTAGAATCATTTTTAGCATGATGTAATAGTTACATATTTCCTATCGTTGATATTATTTATATTAGTATTTAGTTTTGCTTTATTGTATGCTAATATGGATGATATTTTATTCTATACTATTACATACGATAATTGATAAGCTTTCTAGGACATATATGCTTAATAATTATAAGTATTCTATATAACATATAGGACATATAGATATAGATATAGATATATGAAGGAAAAATCTAGATTCTTCTATATACAGAATTTCAGGCCAGCTCCAACACGGTTGGTACAATGCTGGCCTAAAGGTTTCCCTTCTGCAGGCCAAGAGAAACACCATCCATTGACTGATGCCGGGCATTGCCCAGAGGTTGTGGAGCCTCCCTCAGCGGAGACAGTGGACAACCATGTGAACACAATCGTCTGCAATGCACAGCAGGAAGAGCCTGCTGCAGCAGCCCTGGAGCAGGTGATCCCACCGGTGGTCCTTTCAGACATTCACTCCTCGGAGATTCTGGAATCGGCATCTTTGCACAAGGCAAAGCTCTCAGAGGGAAAATGGACTCGAAGAAGGAGGTGGGGGCAGTCACAGTCCTGGTGGTCACGGGACTCTCTCTCAAGTCCCCTGGCCACGGCCTCTTGAGCTGCATCAGCTTGGACTCGCCGAGTGTGCTTTGGCTCTAGAGGAAAGCTGTGGCAGCAACTGCCAGTGCTGATTGAGCAGTGCCTTCTCCATGTCCTGCACACTCAGGTCTGGGCCGGCTTCTCCCCAGGGTGTAGATTCTCCCCAGAGAGAAAAACAAGGAAAAGTAGCATTTCCTCTTGCGTGGTCCTCGACCTTTGGAGCCAACCTGGTCACCACTGCATGCCCTGCTGGGGAGACTGCTGACACCTCACTGCTGCTGCTGATGGCATAGTGCTGCCACACAGCGCTTTGCCTTCCCTCTCTGTAGCCCACATTCTCCCCATGTTTTGCCATGGACTATCAGGTGCTTCTCTGGCAGCAGCTGCGAGCCCCACAGGCACAGCTCAGTGCAGGAGGACCTCTTTCACTGTTCGTTGTCAAGGATCCGCAGTAACCACCGGTGCAGATCCACATACTCATTCATGGCCTGGGAGTGGGCAACTGGATCCATGACCAGGTGATGGAAGAGATTGCATGGCCTGGCCATGAGCACCTCTGGGGGCAAATGGATGCCCTCAGGAAGGCTGCGGTTGCCCACAATGAAGTGGTTGAGGCGTCTCACTTCCACACACGCGCGCAGGCTCTCGCTGATATCATTCAGCCGCCTGACAAAATGTCTCCTGCGCCAGTGTGACACGGGGATGATGGTCAGGAGGTGCATGACAATCGTCTTCATGGTGTAGGTGGAGAAACCTAAGCCCAGCTGAAGACGGGTGAAGAACTGCAGGCATTTGAGGTGCAAGCTGTCAGGGGGGGCCTGCCTGGCGATGTACTTGAAGAACTTCATCTCGGCCACGGCAAAGGTCTCCGGCCACGTTGTGCTTGAGGTGTAGGCTTGCCTCGGCTGGCTGCTTACAAACATGTCTGTGTTGCCTTGCTGCACCCCAAAGAGCAGCTCAATCCTGAAGCTTGCTCTGCCATTGGTCACCTTGAATTGGCAGGAGCGTCTGGAGGGCAGCAGCACTAAATACCAATTGTGTGAGCGAAGCAAAGCCGGCCAGGTTGCTCTCACCAGTTGGTAGAACCAGCGGGCAGTTTTCTCCACGTCGAGGTAGGAGTCGGTGCACAGCGTGTCCAGGAGGCTGGGATCCTGATTCCTCAGCTCCTCCTCAGGGTCGTGCAGGAAGCACAGCTTGTTCTTACCTTGCCGCCTCCTCCTGCAGGTGCACTCCAGCTGCACGCGGACACGGAAGTTCCTCAAGCGCCTGTGTGCTGCAGCGTCCACCTCCAGATGGAAGCTGTGCCCTCGGGGAGCGGTCATGGGTATGAGCAGCTGGTACACAACATCCTCCTCACGGGGACTCCAGCCTTCAAAGGCACTGCCCACCCCGATGGCTCCTTCCAGGACTGGGTAGAAACTGTTGGACAAGACGCGTCGAAAGTAAATTCCAAAGCTCTCCATCAGATCTGTTACCCACCTGCATCCTCTCCGCAGGTTCTGTTCAGGCCACTGGATGCGCCCCATTACAGCTCTCCCAATGCTGTCCTCACGGTCACGGTTGGCATTTTCATTTGCAACAGCATTGTTTGCTGCAATTGCAAGCGCATTGCCAGCTTCATTTCCAGCAGCACCTTCTTCATTTGCGGCAACATTGTCGGCTTCCTGTGCATTGCCATCCTCATTGTCTTCCTCCCCATTCACATCATTGCCTTCTTCTGCATTTCCAGCGTCTCCTTCTTCATTTCTAACACCTTCTCCTTCATTTCCAACATCTTCTTCGTTTGCATGCCCATTTCTGACTTCCTCTTCATTTGCACCATCATTTTCTTCTTGACGCTCCTGTCTCCTCAGGCTCCTTTTCCTCCAGACATAGCACAGGCCCAAGAGAAGGAGCAGCAGCCCAGCAACAGCCCAGACCTGCCACTTCTGCCAGGCACACCACAGCAGGTCTCCGGAGGCCCACTCCTCCTGCTGCAGGGCCAGCTCCTCCAGCTCCCGCTCCAGACGCATCCTCTCTTCCTCCTGGAGCTTTGCGTGCGCCTCCATGCGCCGACGTGTCACCTCATCCCAATCATCACCCACGGGCTTTGGGTACTGGACTATGCTTTGGAAAAGCAAGAACCACAATACCCAGCTCTCCATGGTCTGCAGGAGGATGGAGACAAGGCCTTGAGTGGGGCTGGGAGGGAGGCAGCTGGCAGCGGGGGCAGCAGGGATGGCAATCCCAGGGATCTGGGGGCAGCAGCAGCAGTAGCAGCAGCAGCAGCAGCAGCAGGAGCACTGTGCCCTGCCCAAGGCTCTCCCATGTGCCATGAGGGGCTGTCCCTGCAGGCAGAGGGAGAACCCAGCCCCAGGTGCAGCGTTTCTGCCCCAGCCCTTGTCCCCAGCCCAGCCTCCCCAGCACACGTGTACTCACCGCTTGCCCAAGCAATGCAGGGCCAGCGTTACCTGCTGGGGCCTTTTACAGCTGCCCCCATTGTGACATGTCCCCCATGATGTCACAGGTGTCACAGCACACCACAGCCAGGCCAGCTCCACCCTTTGTCCCCAGCCCAGCTCAGCCAGAGTGGCCCTGCTGTACTGCCTTCCATGGCACTGGCAGCACAAGTGAGAAGCCTTCCTTGGCCTTTGCCTTCAGCAAAGCCTGAATTCCCTGTCAGGTGAAAAATAAATGACCTCTCCCTCCACATGGGCAGAGGGCTGCTAGGTCAATGTGTGCTGGGCTGCTTCTCTTGTGGTTGAATTTTGGATACCTTGGACTGGCACTTTCCACGAGGCAATCATTCATGCCATGCTGAACTCTCTCTTTCAGGGTTTTTATTCCTCACCCTTGCCATTGTTGAAGTTTAGATCTTGGGTTTTTTTGGGGTTTTTTCTTCAGGAATTTTTCTCCCATGGGTTGCTAAAAGACTAATTACTGGGCTACAGGCTGACTACTTAAGAAAACAAAGCACAGGGCTGGGGCCTTTCTCCTTGACAGAGTAGAGCAGAATCCCTCTCAAAAAGGCAAACCTGACAACCGAAATTTTGGAGGCTAAAAAAAGCTGGGCCGAGGAGAAGTCACTCTCTTGCTCGGGACCCTGAGAGCCGGACACTTGAAGCTGCTGTCTGCTGAACCCACAGCCACTAAAGAAGCAGCACAAAGCTGCCAGTCTTTCTGCTGTAAGTCTCTTCCCTCTGCCCCATCGGAAGCCGACCTGCCTGCTACCAGCCTGTCTCTGCCCCGCTCCTCAGCTCAGCTCGCAGTTTTTGCTGCTCTGCAACTAAGTTCCCCCTGCACACCAGGGCCTCCTGCTGCCCCAGCTCCCTATGTCCGCAGATCCTGCTGCAGCACTGACACCAGCCGCCCCCGCTGAAAGTCTGTGAAAAAAAGGCACTCCAGCATCCCTCTCTGCCTCAGGCAGCCACCATTGCTGCTGTGCTACCTGAGCTCGCGTCAGAGCGCCCCCTGCAGCCACTGAGGGACCATCACACCCAGAGCGCCCCCTGCAGCCACTGAGGGATCATCACACCCAGAGCGCCCCCTGCAGCCACTGAGGGATCATCACACCCAGAGCGCCCCCTGCAGCCACTGAGGGATCATCACACCCAGAGCGCCCCCTGCAGCCACTGAGGGATCATCACACCCAGAGCGCCCCCTGCAGCCACTGAGGGATCATCACACCCAGAGCGCCCCCTGCAGCCACTGAGGGATCATCACACCCAGAGCGCCCCCTGCAGCCTCCACATCACACCCAGAGCGCCCCCTGGGGAATCATCACACCCAGAGCCCCCTGCAGCCACTGAGGGATCATCACACCCAGAGCGCCCCCTGCAGGCACTGAGGGATCATCACACCCAGAGCGCCCCCTGCAGGCACTGAGGGATCATCACACCCAGAGCGCCCCCTGCAGCCACTGAGGGATCATCACACCCAGAGCGCCCCCTGCAGCCACTGAGGGATCATCACACCCAGAGCGCCCCCTGCAGCCACTGAGGGATCATCACACCCAGAGCGCCCCCTGCAGGCACTGAGGGATCATCACACCCAGAGCGCCCCTGCAGCCTCCAGAGAATCATCACACCCAGAGCGCCCTGCAGGCACTGAGGGATCATCACACCCAGAGCGCCCCCTGCAGGCACTGAGGGATCATCACACCCAGAGCGCCCTCTCCAGCCTCCAGAGAATCATCACACCCAGAGAGGCCAGCAGACACCTGCAGAGGGGATGTTTACAAGGGCTTCTCCAGGGCACCTTCCTGTGGCCTTTCAGTCCCTGCACCAGGCCCAGCACAGACCTGCAAGGAGCTGTTTACAAGGGCCTGCAGGGACAGCCCCAGGGCCAGTGGCTTCCCACTGACACAGGCCGGCCTTGGGCTGGAGACGTGCAAGAAGTTGCGGGCTCTGAGGCTGCTGAGGCCCTGGCCCACGCTGCCCACAGAAGCTGTGGCTGCCCCATCCCTGGCAGCGTTCCAGGTCAGGCTGGATGGCGCTTGCAGCAACCTGGCCGTCTGCAAGGTTCCAGCTGGCTTGGAACAAGACCATTTTTAAGGAGTGGTTAAAGACTGGAATTGTCTGTCCGCGGAGGTGGTGGAGTCACCATCCCTGGATGTGTTTAAGAAAAAAGAGATTGGATGCGGCACTGGGTGCCATTGATAGCATCGGGGTCAAAATGATTTGGGGTTTGTAGTAGTTTTAGGTTGTGGGAAGGATAGGCCTCGTAGGCCTTAAGGTAGGCCTTAGGTGTTGTCTTTGTTAGGTTAAAGTGTAGTTATGGGAACCGTACCTGTGTGCTTTCTCTGTAAGGATTGCTTCTGAGAAGACGAATGAGATGACTGCTTAGTAAATCTAAGTAAGAAGAGTA
>JAVTVJ010001659.1:0-250589 GCA_034509425.1 Eopsaltria australis | reverse complement strand
AAAGAACTCAAAATTAAACTGAATCCAAGTTTTTTTAATTACAGGCACTGCTTTCAGCCATTAAGAAGATCAGACTGGCATTCCAAAATTTAAAAAAAAATGGTTTTAGAATTACATGTAAATGTGTGATGTATTAAAATTGACTCTCAACTATTGTCTCAACTGTTGTCTCCTTTTAGAATTTCCTTTGCAATTTCACAGTTCTGATATTGCTTTGAAATGCAACTCAAAAATGTAAGGTCTAGTAAATTGCTTCATGAGAGTAACAGGCTTTCTCAGTTACCTCTTCTCCTTATTATTTGTTGTTCTTTCTGTTGCTTAATAACAATTTTTTTTTTCTGTTGCTTAATAACATTTCTCTTTACCATTCTTAATGAAAAAATATGTATTTTTAAAAGCTTTGACTTGTGCAGAACAAATCAATTTATGTCAGCTCAGAATCAATTAAATTGGACAAACATTTGTCTTCCTTTAACATCTGTGTAAATCAGACTAGATCTCTCAGTCTCCCAGCTTAAAGGAGCTGCAGAGTTAGATTTACAGGCATAAGAGAAATACACAAGGCAAGTGTCTGATCCCTCATTTAGCTCAGTTTTCTGAGGATGATGAGCTTTATTTTGTTTCCTTCTCATCATGCAAAGTTTTGAACATCAGAAGGAGAAGTACCATGGTATCTATGCACACCACAATTGATAGTGCAACAGGAAACAGAGTGGGGAAGATAGTAACTGTAGATGTATTTATTCTCCTGCAATAATTTTTTTTAATGAAAAAATGCATATGTATTTAGAACAGTGTCATAGATATATAATTTTAAAGCCCGCATTTTCTGTTTGTTGATTCTATCATTTTACTGCGTTTAAACCTAACACTGATACAGAAACTCCTTGAAAACAACTACTGGTCTCAGGAGAGTGGATTTTCTTTATCCTCTGAGATATCCACTGAGCCATGGCCAGCCAGGGAATGAAACTCTGTGTTTTCCTTGGGTCCAACACTGTCACACACCTCTTTGACCTTTCTGGTACATGACAATGGCCCAACACTGTCACACACCTCTTTGGCCTTTCTGGTACATGACAATGGCACAGGATACACATCATGACATGTACTTTCTGTAGCCCTTAGAAATTCCTCCTTGTCTGGAATAACCAGCCTGCATGCCTCTCATTGCAGGTTTCTGAGACAGTCTCTGTGTGAGTATGTTGAGTGCTCTTATAAGGCAAATATCAAATTAAAACACAAAAAAAATGTGAGCACTTGCATTTTCAGAATGGCACTTTTTGGTTTTTTTAATATCAAGCAATTAAGATGTTATTTTCAAGGAGAGGCTTGGCATTTTTTCAAAAATTTACTTCTTGAGGCCTGAAAAGGATTTAGTTGGCATGGAGAAGTGATCCCAGGCTTAGACTTTTTGATGGCTTCAACGTGAACACAGCTGGAATTTTTTAAGCTGATTCGACTAAAAACCCACTTCCTGCCACTGTTGAAAATAATGCACTATAATTTTTTTTTTCTCCTGAAGCAGACAAACCTACAGCAAAGACAAAAGAGTTTGAAGCCCCCATGAGGTGTTTTATTGTGGTTTGCATTAGGGAACTAAAACTGTGCATACACAGGTATTCAATATGAAAATGAATGTGATTGTGAAGCCATTACCTCTTATTTAATAACTTATCATCTTTCTAGCTTTGGTAAGTCCCTTTAAAATGAGAAGGGTGTCAGCCATTGATTTCTACAGTAGGAACATTTATTTTTACTTATGGATATTTGAAAATGTAAGATGTTTTGAAACAAAATTTTGAAAACTAAAGTAGGTAACTCAGTAGGTAAAATAATTTGTGAGTAATTTTTATTCCACTGAATGTTTTTTTCAAACTCCCTCTCTACTGTTTCCTGATCTCAGGTAAATATGTTCTTCAGTTCACACCAGCAGCTGAAAGGCTAAGCTGCATAAAATTGCAGAAATGATTTGATGCTTTCAGATGCAGTCAGGTATAACACTATCTGCACAGCAATGCTCAGAAAGTGCAGCTAGGAGAAGACTTACAAACTTAGCCAGCATAGTTTGGCCCCCCAGCCATGTCCCAGAAACCACAGACTTTTTTCATCTGGTCCCATTCTTTCCTTTGAGACATGGGAGAATCTGCTTGCACAGAATGTGCTTCCTTAGCTGATGAATTCATCCTCCCAGCACCAGAAGGTGAGCAGGGGGTTCATGGAGCACTAGCATGAGCTTACTGAAGAGAAGGAACACGAGTCTTGCTGCATTTTTGTGTATGCGTGCCCCTGGAGTAGTCAGAGCAGGCTCTGGGGAAGAGGGACAAGCACAGGAATTCAGCATCTCCCCAGCAGCTGGGAAGAGCAGAACGACCACCCTGATGCAGGGGCTCTGAGGAGGCTTTTATAGAGGAAGGCTGTGCCAGCTGAATCAATACAGGGGCAGGTTTCATGCCTACTGTGGTAATTTACAGAGATGTGTTGGATGGGGGAGATGATCTAATAGAATTAATTAAAAAACCCAACTAGACAATATTTCTTGAGTTGGATTTTTTTTTCTTTTTTTTTTTTTTTTTTTGCAGATACAGGAATCTCCCTCAAATGATTACTTAATTTCCATTTCCTATTAAAAAATCAAAAGATATATTTCAGTCCAGGTTCTCAGAGTGTCATTGCCAAAGAATTTTCCTTCATAAAAACATTCCAGTTATGTGCAGCACTGCAATCCAGTGATGAGATCCCTCATTATTATTATTATTATTATTATTATTATTATTACTAATATTATATTTGTGCTCTTCCAGTGCATTTTTATGGGTATTGGTATTAGTATTGGTACTGGAGTCAAGCACTGAATGCTGGTTATGAGGCCTGTCCTTCTCCTTGTATGCTCTGTTCTGTCTTATCTTGTTCTTAAAGAGGTGAAAGAATTGTGCCTTGTTTTTTCCAAGCAGCTGAGTTAACTCTTTTCAGTCTGTGTGGTGACTGTGACAGACCTTTGCTTTAAGGTTATTTTCTTTTGCTCAAGGGGACAGTGGCATGGGAGGGGGTTTATGGCTTGCTTATGGCTATAGAAAGCTTCCCTAGCCAGCTGGAGATCCCTTTCAGATGGGGTTGGATGTGAGAGAAAACATGTAATGTCTAAGATCAGCTAAACTTGAGATTGTGTGTAACATCAATAAACCACAGCACTCTGAATAAACAAGGTGGCCACTCACTGTTTACTGTTCCCTTTGCTTATTTTTCCAGCACTGTGTCTGTGATAGCCCCAACCTGCTTGCTGAGCAGCTTAAGATGGGTTTTGCTCAAAATAGGTCTAGTTCTTAGCTGATAGGTAAACGTTCTACGTGGAAATGTGTTAGAGAGGACTAGCAGATTGTGGGACATTTTTTCTCTAAAAGGCCCTTTAAAGAAAGCAAATATTTATCAGTGGAGAGTGAGGGGGTGACATAGGGAGCACCAGGAGGTGAAAGGGGCTTGTAGAGATTACTCACAGGCATAAAATACTTCACCCCAACTCACATAGTAAGAGAAGATTCAACTGTAATGTGTGCTCCGGAGGTATTCTCCAGTTCCCTTGAAGCTGACTTCAAATCTGGTGTCAGATCTTGTGTTGGAGAAAGGACATGTGTTCTCTTTAGGCTCATTTAGGAGGCAAACCAGTTTTTTTTTTCACGTAGGAATGGAGCATAGTTCTGGCCTACTGTGTCATTTATGTCTTTAAGTTTTCTGCAGTCATGCCAATTTATTTGTTTTGATTGTGGCGATGAAAGATCAGGGAAGGAGATTGTTCAGTTTTGTACCCTCCCAGCATAAGAGGTTCAGGCAAAATAAAGAAAGCCCAGTGAGGGGCCACAAGGCTGCTGTGGGTGCTGGAGCACATGGTAAGCAGAGTTTCTTCTGGTGGCTGTCTGATGGGGAGAGTCTGACTCTTGTCAGCAGTACACAGTGACATCTGTTTAGATGGTAGGACTTCTTCGTCTTTTTTTTTTTGTTTGTTTTTTTGGTTTTTTTCTTTTTTTTTTCTTTTTTTTTCTTTTTTTTTCTTTTTTTTTCTTTTTTTTTCTTTTTTTTTCTTTTTTTTTCTGTTTGTTGGTTTGTTTTTTTGGTTTTTTTTTTTTCACTCTAAGCATACTGAGACAGGTCACCGAAACAGGTTATACAGGGAGGCAACAGACTCACCACTGCTCCAGGTATTTGAAGCTCAGCTCAATGAGGTGCAAACCCACCTCACCTCAGTAGGTAGCCCTGTTTTGAGCAAGATTTTGGCTGACACAGCCTTCAGATGTCTTTTCCAACCTGCATGTTTTGTGCTGCTCTGATTTTATCAGAGATCAGCAGGTGTGTCTCAAGATGTTGGTATCTATTTTGGCAGTGTTTCCAGAACAGCTTATCTATTAAAGTAGTTCTGAAGAAGAAAGTTGGCTTCTCTCGAAAAGGTCAGAAATTTGACCCAAATGACCTGGCATCTTGTGAGCCTTTCTCCACAGTGAAAGCTATAAACACTCAATATCAGGAATTTTTATTTAGACGGCTACTGCAAATAATTGTGCCTGAAGTGTGTGTTCTCGAGATTGAAACCTTGCGTGTTGTGTAAATTGTTTTCTTACAGTAAAGAAATACAATGTGTTTCTCTGGTGTGGAGTGGAAAATCATGGATCTGTCTGATTTGGTTGAATGGTAAAATACAACAATTCCTATTCTAAGGAATGGCAAAAATCCTAAATATGCGGCATTACATGGAATTATATGAGGACAATGTCATATGATTCTGTGTGTATTTTCTGTACATAATCTCCTTTCTTCTCTTGTTTAAGAAAAAGAGATTGCCTTCTTTTTAAACTGAGCTCATTCCAAATACAGTGACTAAATCAGTAGGTTATGATGGAGCATGCAGTATGTAGCTAAATTTACAGGTTTAAATAAATTTTATAATAATCTTATTTATTTATTTTTGAAATTCTATTGAACTCCTTTATTACCAAATCAGAATAGAGGTTAAATTACATAGGTAGCATTTCTGACCATATTTCACAATATACATTTGGTCTCTGAACAGATACTAGATCTTGTTCTGGTTCTAGTTTGTATCTCTGTGTGTGTGTAATGTTACCTAGATAAAGCAGACTTCTATAGTCCATGCCATGTTTGGAGAGGTATACATGTCTACTTCTGGGCAAATTTTGTGTTATCTGATGTATTGCAGATGTATAGCAAAAAATGTTTACTAAAATATGGGAAAATGGCAAGTCAAGTTAAAAAATTCTAAATTACTTGGCCACATCCTGTTTAGAATGCATAGCATCCTAAATTTGTCCCAGTTATTGTATTTTCTTTCATTTGTGTGGCTGAATTTGCATGCTCAAGCTCTGCTCTTTAGTGGTGTGTGCACACATACACAACTAGCTTAGAAAAAAGTTAGTAATGTGATACATACTTCTGAGCTCGAGCTTTTTCAGTCTGTGGTTTGTACTGTAATATTTTGAATATTTGACAGATTCATTAGAACTCTATTAACTATTAGTCTGTACAGAGTTAGGGAAGATTTCTTTAGCCTCTTTGCAAGCCTGTACTGGTTTCTGACTGGCATTATTTATCAAAGTCCCCTCTATTGTTCCTGTCTGCCAGAGAATTGTGGAATCTTGTGGCTTGGAAGGGACTTCCAGCCAACATCATGCTCAAAGCAGGTCTGATTAGATCAGGTTGCTTCGAAAGTCCACTTAAGTCTTTAATAACTACAGCGGTGGAAATCCCACCCCTTAATATCGGTGTTCCAGCGGGTCATTTTACACATAAGTAAGAAGAGTAATTCCCCATCCCTGAAAGTGTTCCAGATTGGATGAGGCTTTGAACAGCCAGGTTTAGTGGAAGGTGTCCCTGCCTATGGCAGGGGAGTTGAAATTAGATGATCTTCAAGGTTCTTTCCAACCCAAACCATTCTATAGTTGATTCTAGGATTTCCTCTTTTCATTTGCTTCTTAAAACTGAAGAAACTCAGTTCTCTCACCTCTCCATGGAAGCCATGTGGTCCAGAAACCTGTATTTTTCCTTTGGCATAATTTTAGTCTTGGAGAGTGATCCTTCCATTCTAATGGTGAGTTGCTCACTTCGGTATTTGCTCACAATCTTTTCACCCCTCTCATGGTTCGTCTCTTCATATATAATGGAGTCTGACTCTATGTCTATTACAGTAGTTAATAATTCAGCCACTTTGAAATGGTGTAAGAACCATATATCTCTCTTTGTATATACTTACTGACTATTAAGTTATTTTGGTGTCCATTTGGAGAAGAAAAAGAAGGATTTTTTTGGACTCAATGTGGCTAGAGTCAACTATTGAGGGTTTTTTTCCAGAAAATGTGAACAAATGTGAGTGTTTTGAGTGCCCATGGCAGTTGTTGAGTGTTTCTTGAAGCTGAGTTTGATGATATTACGAGGAAATCACCTGCCAGCTGTTTTTAGAGGAATTTCTCTATAATTTTCTGAGGATACCCTTTGATTCCTTCCCATAAATCAATTTCTATATATAGTTTAAAAGGAAAAGCATGTTTACTAGTTCCCTATTAATTTACATTTTGGGCATTAATTCTTGTCACTGGGGGAAGCCAAAGCATTGTGTCATTTGGCAATACCAAAATCTCTTGTATATGAAGAATAAAATAGAATAGATTTGAATTCACTTCTGTGGATTCTCTACAGACAAATTCATTCTCTGTGTGGTAAAGGGTAGGTGGGGTTTGTCTGTAAAGGGATATTCATTTTCATTTGATCTGCCTTAATCCTGAGGATATGGGTTCAGATCCCAGAGCTATTGAAAATATTAACTTGATGCTTCCATCAGCCTTCAAAAGCTCTGTGACTGAAGGCTCTCAGCAGCTGTTATCTACTATAATAAATGCCAATGATAAAAAAGACTAGACGAACTGAGGATTTCTCTTTTTTTTAGCAAATAAAAGTATTTTCTTTCTAAATTAAATTACGAAAAAAAATCCTTTGATGATTTCTTTATTGATAGAAAGTACCAACAAGGTTGTTCTTTTCCACAAATACTGCTTAGGATTTGGGGGTCACAGTTCATAGCAAAATAGGCTGTGTCTGTTTGCCCAGCTGCCACACCTCCTCTGCCTTGTCTCCTCCTGTATGTGAAAAAACAGGCTGAAAGCAAGGTAAAGGGGATAACAGGTTTAGTGCTGCTCTGCTTGTAGGCCATAGTCAATGTAAATTATGCTAACAGGATTAAGACTTTTTGCTTCCATGTGCATATCCCACCCTAGAGGAATGGTACCCTAGTAGTTAAGCTCAAGCAAGATGGCACAGTGTCCTGGTTTGGTTTTGGCTATATAGTGACATGTACTGGTGATCCAAAATACAAAAATAAGTCTTTTTTATTGTGATTGTTTTTTTGAGGGGTAGGGTGGTTTGATTTTTTTAGGGCTTTTTTTTACTGTTAAGTTAAGGTTGAAACCACTGGGAACTGCTCCTCCATCATAACCTGGGTAGTCTAGGCAAAATGGGCCCTCAGACAGAAGCCAGCCAAAATGTCAAAACCAAAGGAAACTCTTGGGGAAAAAAAGGATACAGGAAGGATGTTTCTTTAATCTTTCATTCCAACTTCAATTTTATGGATGTTACACACAAATTAAAGTAAGATTATGTTACAGAGCTGCGTGTTACAAAACCTTACGGCACAAAAATTAAAGAAAAAAAATCCATACTCATGTCAGATGCATTTTAATTCCAAAATCATCCACAGAGTTTATGGCCAGCATATCGTTTGTATTGCAGCAGTCTTTCTCTGCCTTGCATGTTTCCATTTGGTTTTGGCAAAACAAAAGGAAACAGTTAAAAAGACATTTCTCTTTGTGGGGACAAAAAACCCCTTTCTGAAGTCCAGTGATGTTACCAAACTTCGGGTCGTGATCGTGTTTTCCAGTGGTTGCAGTGTTTCAGTTAGAAATCTGCATTTAACCACTCTCCACCCTAAAAGAGGGTGTGCAGTTATGAACCCAGCGAACCATGACAGTGTTCAATGATTTCTTTCACTGTAAGAGAGTATTCAGTTTTTGAATAAATATTATAATGAAA
Organism: Eopsaltria australis; assembly: GCA_034509425.1. Lineage (NCBI taxonomy): Eukaryota > Metazoa > Chordata > Aves > Passeriformes > Petroicidae > Eopsaltria > Eopsaltria australis. The sequence goes on along the minus strand of JAVTVJ010001659.1, from coordinate 242,504 downwards.
ACAGAATACATTAAAATTAGTTTCTATGTTTTTACTTTTTTTTTATACGAGTGCATGAAGTGTTTATCCAGTTCAGAGGTTTCAGGTCCATGGATGTGGTTTTGCATTAACAAGGTGACGTTTACACGACTTGGGACAGGCCTTGCTACTCCTGACAGTGATGAAAAGGACACACGTTTGCTACTGTCCCTTCCTCACTGCCCATACTAGCAATTACCACTCTGAATTATTTATAGAGACTGAGCTGGTTTGCAGTTTTCTTTTTTCCTGCTTTCCTCTCTCACTGCTATCCAACATGACTGCACCCAAACTTTTTGTTGAGGTTTGTCTGATGGAAGCAGAATTAAAGATTTTTGTGTACTTTGCCATCTTATGACAACTGGCAGCAACTGAAATGAGGCATGTCAAGCGACTACCACAAAAAGAAATCAGTAGTTTACAAGTTCAGACAAAGGTTGAAGAAATAAGCCTTCTCTGTAGTTGTTCTGTCTTGTTAATATTTTCACTTTCGAGAATATTTAATTTTCCTAATTGAGAGAATGTTACACTACAGTTGAGAAGAAAAGGCAAAATCCAAAGCAGAATGCTTTCCTTTTCAGCAGAGCAGTACTAATGCTCATGTTAGTCAGTGAGAAAAACATGGGGGTGGATGAGAAACAATAATTCATTACTGTCTCTCCTGCAGTCAATTAAATATGTCTCATACGTAGCTGATTAAAGCTGCTTTTTTCTCAATAATAATAATAATAATAATAATAATAATATGCATGGGAAACAGACTGAGAATCAGACCATGTCTCCTAGCATATCAAACCTTTAAAGGAAGAAAAAAAATAAAACCCAAATGCCAGCCTTGCCAGGTTGAGTTGGATTGTAGCTCAATAGCTTGCAATAGGTGCAAAGTTATTCTTGGTGCTCTGATGTTGACTCCTGTTCATAGCTTGGCCTGCTGAATCTTAGCCAGTGCACCACATCTGAGAAGTTGTCACACATGACAAAAGCATGGTCAGAAAGCTGATCTGATGTCTACACACACAAGTCTGACAAAGTTTGCATGTGAAATCAAAGATGGCCTCGTGTAGCAAAGGATCTTCCCCATCCCCAATTTGTCTGCTTTAAAAATAGTATAATTATAGAAAGATTTTGGAAAACCAATCTCTATAATGTCCTTCTCTTTGTCTAAAACCTATTGTAATTTATTTCCAAGCTCCTTAAGATACTACATACTATTTTGCTAGGCTAAAATATGCATCGCCCTTACAATTTTTCACACTTGCTGTCTCCTCCAATTTGATTCACATTTTCTTCCTTCTGTATCTAGTTCCCTGTCCAAGTTTAAATGTAAAATAAAGTAGAAGAGATGCTTGGGCCCCTGAACACATTGCTGAAAGGTTCGTTTTTCTGCACACAAGTGTTTGGAGTATTTCTCACAGAAGAATAGCATAAATTACGGAGATTCCAGTCACAGAACAGTGAATGGTATTGTCAGTTTGCTTAGGAAAAACTAATGAGGTTGTAAAGAAATACTGTCTGCTTTATAAGAGTAAAATTTGACAGCTGGAAAAACAAGAGCAATAGGCTGGTTTCCATTTTCCATTGATTTTAGCCCCCAACATTCAGAAGACTTCCTTTTCTGCAAAACCACATTCACACTGCCTACACATGAGCACACAATGCTCTTTTGCTTCAAGCCAGAGGCAGATTAAACTTCATTAGGAGAGTAAGGCTTGAGGAAAGTTCAAATTGTAACAGATAGTAATTTGACAAAAAAAGAATTAGGGTTTGTTTTACTAAGCCCAAAAAAAAAGGGCAGAGCAAGGTTCCCATGGCTCTTTTGTGCCTTTAACCACTGGGTAGGAATACCATCCCTTTCCTTAGGCTGGTTTACATACTGTATAAGCCCAGTAGACACATACCATGGCTGTTTTAAGCATTTTAGCACTCACTGAAAGCACACATATCTTTCATTAAATTAAAAAAAAAAAGCCCATGAAGAATTTCTCTTGAAGCAAGAAGTAAGAACAGGAACTAGAATATGTGTCCAGAGTATTCTTGGGTAGAGCACTAGTAGCTCATCTTAAAATCAACAAGAATTAATGTATTATAAGTCAGAATGGATTTCATTAGCTTTCTGTAGCAACATAAAATTCTCACCCAAGCATCCTCATATTTACATATTCTCAGGCCTTGTTGTAGGATAAAGGATGGATCATTGCAGGTGAGTGACTGATACCTGTGGTAACTGGTGGGCTGCAATTTGAGAATTTAAGTTCTTCTCACTCAGTAGCGAACTGTGTAATGGCTAATGTGCAGTGGCACAATCCCATACTAAGATCTCTGACATCATTATCTGAAAACTTTTTACTAATATATATTGGTTGAGCTTCAACAGACAATCTACGTGCTAAATGTTGTACACTGTGATGCACAATGTACTGGGTAGTGACTGCATGCAAACAGTATTACAAAGTGAGGGCTAATACAGAATGATGTGCTGAAATGCCTGGCAAAAACATTATGAGACTGTCTGCTGGACTGGAATGCAAAGCCACTGTGTGTTTGTGTCTGTGCTTGTTCTTGAGAGTTAGGCACCTCAGAGTGCGAGATGAAGCAACCCTGTCAAATAAACAAACGCTCCAAAAATCATCAGGCTTCTTTAAACATTACCTGGAATTGTCTAGGGCAGAATTGTTGAGGACAGGAACAGGACACAAATCTTGGTATTTAGTTGTCTTATTCAGGTCTGCAGGGAGGTACAAGTATTAGCCTGGAATCTGCACAAAGGATCATTGCCTGAAGAAAAATGCTTGCATAGTTTACATTCAAAGAACTGAGCAGACACTACTTTTCTTTTCTGCATTGTATATAATAAAGAGAGAGAGAGAGAGAGAGAAGAAAAGTTTTAATTTCCATATTAATTTGGAAGCAAAGAGTAGGAAGTTTCAATTCTAGGCAGTGTTTCTTAAGTAATGTTGTAGGTAGGAGACCTAAGGTAAGTTAATTAAGGTTCATTTTTGACTCCTCTCTTTAGCCTCTGGCACAATACACAAAAAATGAGCTGAATTTGACTGAGAAGCTTAAGGGGCTCAGATTAGATCTGATTTGTAAGTATAGTGTCTTCTTGTCATAATTGTAACTTTATTTTATAGTAACTGGTAGCTCTGTAAAACAGAGAAATTGTCCTTTGGGAGCATCCTCTGGGTGGTGGAAGACTGGAGCTGTGGCCAATTGCTGTTCCATTCTTCACCAAAAGATTCCTGCAGCCTGCTGAGGGGGCATTAGCCACCTGCCCCCAAAATCTTCTCTTTGATTGTCTTCTACACAGATTATGTCTCATAGATTGGTTGCTTTCCATCTCCAAAGCTGAATGTTGGGGAAACATATAATTTTGAAAGGCTGGTAACACTTTGTTCTGGCTTTAGACTGGCTCACAGATACGATAACTGAGTTAATTTTGTTCATCTTGCCAGAAGATACCCCTGTGCTTGGAGGTTTTAAGTTCTTGCTATTGTGAGTGAACAAATCTGTCGGTTCTATGCTGGTGATCCCCAAAAGCTGCATAGAGACATACAGAGATGCCTGTGTCCTGGAATGGATTTCAGCCCTGGTGAATAACTCCTTTAAAACTTTATAAGGTTAATTAAATTGTCGTTTGGTACTTTGTAAGAACAATTTACTTTATGACTTGAAGGAAACTGCTGCACTGAAAGCAGCTATAAAATGATGAAACCTGTGAATTAAGTTTTCTAAATTATTTTTACAGAAGTGAAGGAAAAAAAGCAGTAAAATGAGTCAGGGTAAAAATGGTACATTTCTTCAAAATAAGGCCTACATTGTAGTCAATATATGTATCAGAACAATCCTGGTGATACTAATTTAAAACCCATGAAATGCAGGGCACGATGTACTTAGAACCCAGTGCTGAAGTGTATAATGAACAGAAATTGCCTCATGTTGCAATTAGATTTTGTGCTGACAAGTGAAAAATACAGTTTGAAACCACACATTTGGACTGACTCCCTTTTCTCTCTTCGTCATTCAAGTAGGCTTCTCAGCTGTGGATGTGGGGGCAGCTGCATTTACCTCTAATGAAATTACAGCAGCAGAGAATTTGGCTCTGTTTCATTAACTTCACTTGTTTCTTGGAGCTTTTATGTCTCATTCCCTCAAGCAACAGGATAGATATCTATGCAAGATATTTGTGAATTCAGAATACTTTGTATTTTCTGCCCCAGGTAAGGAAGGTATCTAAATCTCTCTCTTTTCCTAATGTACACATTTACACACAGTATTCCCTCCCTTTATCTACATGTGTAAACATACACACAGGCACAAAAGGTCACTGTGAGACCCCTGACTTAAGAAATAGACCAAATCAATATTTAAATCCAGTCCTAATGAGAAGATGTGTTTTAAGTGTAGGAACTGTGAAAAACAGAAATACTAGGAATCTTAACCCTCTAATCCACCTCATTTTATTGAAAAAGTGTTTGCTCCAGCACATTTTTGTAGTGCTTTCTCTTGTTCAGTAATGAATGCCTTAAGCACAGAAACTTTTTTCTGAGCTGTTATTTCAGGAAGAAGAATTATTTTCTAACTGTGAGCCTTTGTTTTCTATTTTGTAACTCTTTGTAACAGTGAATTATACTTTTGTGCACAATACTAATCCTATCCAGTTTGAGCACAGAGTACTCACACAGAAACTGTTGCTGTGTTTCTTTACAATAATCTTTTACCTTGATGGCAGTGCTTGCTTTGTTTGTTTGTTAGTTCATGATTTCTTGATGTTCCTTCATAATTCAGTCTCTTTAGTCTCCTGAATACTTACAGTCTTCCAAACTTGTGCCAGTTGTCCTTGACATTACTAATGCTGAAAAACTTGGAAAGAAAGTTCATTATTCCATGGATAAACTCAGGGTGGTAAAGGGCTCTTCTGTGGTGGGATTCTTCCAGGTAGCATTCAAAGTGATGCTAAATACAAGTCAGAGCACTTTTAATTTATTTCTTGCAGGTGCATGCACTTCTAATGGCAATTTAATGTGTGCAAATCCGGACTGACTCCCTTGAAGTTGGTGAATATGCATCACCTTCCTAATTGTGTATTAAGGGATTAGATTTGAAATGGTAAAAGTACAGTGAGCCAAGTCCATAGGCTCACTCACATATCAGCAGTGAAACACAACTAGTGAAGTAATGGAGCCAAGACTTTGGACAACTTTATTTACATGCTTATGTGGATGCTGTTTCCTGAAACTTGTCATTTTTCTATTTACCCACCAGCTGCACAAATGCACAGGGCTGCACTCTCAACTTTTTAATTTAATCAGGCACAAGTCTGTTCTTGTCTTCTGAAGGCCACGTGTGCAGTAGAACAGCAGCATGAATTAGAGAGTATGTTTTTCCAGAGGTTTTTAAACTAATTCATCCTAGATTTTGCCAGTCAGCTTGACCAGAGATGGAAATCCCAAGTTTTACCTATAAAAGGAGATGATACCTGAAGGTCACTCAGACAATTTCCTTATTGCAGCCTGAGACAGGATTGCCCTGTCAGGTGTTGGGGGAGGCCCATGTGGAGTTGGATTGCTGGTATGAGCAGGTGGCAATGCTTCCTTAGGCTCCTTATCTCAGGAATTTGTCTCCCCACTTCCCCCTGCAGCACTTAGGTGTCAGAGCAATCTGCTGCTTACAGAGAGATCCAGACACAGTGTAGCAATATTGGAATAGAGGCTTCTTGATGTAGGAACCAGACCTGCTAGTGTGTCTAACTATGTGACTGGTACTGTCAGTGTTGTTACCAGTGCTGGAATATTGCAGTGTAAGCAGATTTCATCAGATTTGTTCACAGAGGGTCTGGCTGCCAGTGCTGAACCCTTTCTTTCCACGTTCTTCAAATGAATAGGTGCATCTCTTCTGCTGAAGGCTTCATTTGAAAGCTGGATTTTGACTTGCATGTGAACTTGTGCTCTGAACAGCCTCATACATAACCAAGAAGGATGTTTAGGTCTGAAGCTTAGTGTGAGCCTCAGGCTTGGTGCAGCATTGTTTACTCAGACAATTGTCACCGGTGCCAGCAGTCCTTATTACACAACTTTGCAGTCTGCTGCCTCCTCGGCCCTCTCTCAGCATCAACCATACTCTGCAGAAAGCAGCCTCAGCATGCCCTGAAACGAGATGAAAATGTAGTTCAGCAGTGGAGTCTTTACTGCTGTTGTGCAATATGCATGTAAAATCATCTCCTTATGCCTGCTGTTTAATGTGTAACAGAAACTGAGGAATTTTCAGTTTAAGAACAAAAAGCTTGGCTGATCCAGTTTCTTGGGATGGAGCATAAAAGGGGTACAGAGAAACAAGTGCTTAAGGGGCATGAGTGGGCTTTTGTTAAAGAGCGATGGAAAATGAGAAAGTCTCACCATGATGCTCTGGAAAAGCTTGTAATTTGTAAGGTATTATTTTCATAGCAATTGTGTCCTTACAAAATACGACTCAGGTAAATATAACAAACAAAATAAGTTAGACCTGCACGGGTTGCGTGGTTTGTTTTCGGGTTTTTTTCAGGCGCATAAGATACCTGAAGGCAGTCTTAACTTGCACAGGCTTCAAAGGATTGTAATGTATGATCTATTATGGAAAATATATGCAAAATAAGAAGAATTTCTTGTTTGTTCTTTTGCTTTCTTTATGGATAAATGTCTGTGTTCCAGGCCACAGACAGATTTAAAGTGCAGAAGTGTTTAGGTATGCAAAAGGGAATGGTGTTCAATTAATGGTGTTTAATTAATTTGATGCTACTGTTCTTTAAGTAGAGTAAATGAATGTAATTAATGTAGGCAGTACCTTTTGAGCCCATTAGCTTTATCTCTTCCTTGAAGGTATGAAAGAATTTGAAGGCAGCATCAGAAAAAACTTGAAATAAAATCCAAAATGCTTATATTTTCACTGGGATCATTAGGACTTGTCCTTGGATTTTAAAGCATTTTTTCATTGCCTACTGTGAACAGATTTTGCATGAAAGCCAAAAAAGCTGGATGAGAATGTTGTGCAATATTAACCATTTCAGGAGGCTCTGTGTAGGAGAGCCACTGAATAAACTACAGAAATGGCATCAAAATCTGCAAGTCTTTTAGGAAAATAGGACTCGGCTATCACTTTTCTGTGTTTATTAGGCATCAGAACTGAAAATCAGAGAAAGCAGTCCCAATCTTCAGTTATATTTTTTGTCATTTTCTCTCCTGCTCATCTCTGTTATTACTTTACCCAATTAAATGCAGAGTTTTGTGTAGTTATGCTACAGCAGCTCTAATGATCGTCATTCCTCAGCCCGGTTTGATCCTGTGCTTCTCACACTTTATTACTCAGCCATGTCTGAACAGGGAGTTGGGTTTTCCTGGGGTGTGGGCAGTGTGTGGAGTATGTGGGCAAACCTGGCCATCCCTGTCCAAGCTCCACATCTCCATGAGTGCAGCACAGCTTCCCACTGGCTGCCGCAGCCAGACACCATTCCCAGCTCTGCTCTGCTGCCCATGCCAGGCTTGAGCTCTCTTGACTTTTTGCCCAGATGACAGAGCTGCCCTGCGAGCCTGTCCAGGGTCACGGCCGGCCTCCCATGCGCTCTGCAGGGAGCAGAGCAGCCTTCCCAGGCAGAGATGACACTGCCAGCGGGCAGCTGTGTCTCAGACGGGTATTTTTGGAAGTCTCTGAACTTTACAGCTGAAGATGTGCCAGAAGTATTTAGGAGAAGTTCAGGAGACGTGGAGCACTTGAGTTCTTGCTTACTAACCCTCTGTCCTGACAGTGTTAATAAAACTTAGTTTGACAGTCCTCAACTCGAATTTAAGAGGATAAAGCTTGCAGCTGCAGGTTAGTTTGTTTCAGTTTCCTCATGGGCTGCAATATGCTCCTTAGAAACTCTCAGCATTTCTTAAAAAATACTAAAATATGTTTTCAGTTCCTAATAAATAAAAGCTTTTAAGAATATAATTATTCCAGGAATTGGTTCTGGAATAACGTGGGCTGGGCGAGCTTTAGCACCACCAGTGCTGGTGCTGCAATGGCAAGCTCTGGTCAGCAGCAGAGTGAGATGTTGGAGAAAAAGAGTGGGAAGTGATGGTAGGAGGAAAACAGAAGTGGACTCTGCTTCAGAATGAGCAGACCAGTCAAGAAAGTAATGAGCTGAATTAAAGTGGGAAAGAACTATTTAATTTTATTTCTGTCCCCTAGAAAAGAAGTAGTGAAAAGCTTTGGTTATTGTGTCATGCAGTCTAATCTAGTTAACTTCAGTGGGCCATTTACCAGCTTCCATGGAAGGAAGAACTGTTAAATCACATTAAAGATGAATAAAAATTTCCTGTTTTTTCACGTGCTCCACCTTTTCTTTCTGTAATGCTTCTAAGTATTTCCCACGAGGGACTCATTGGCTTGTCAGAGGATTTAGCATTCATTTAACAGTCCAGAAACATAATTGTCTCATGATTTGGTATTACAGCAGTATTTTGAAGAGATTTGTGGGGAAGCCAGGGTTTTGAGGGAGAACACAGTGCCTGCTGTCTTCTCACACCAGGGTTTTGCCTCCCGTCTGTGACCACCCGCCCTCCTCCTATGCACGTTCAGCACCTGTGGAGAGCTTGGGTGTGCTGCTCTTCTGCTGTGCCTCTTCCTGCTCTGCACTTCTTTTATGAGTGCCTCAGCTGGAATATATTTGAAATATTTAATTTTGCCACTTAATATAATTTGTAAGTCCAGACACAAAAATTTCGATAATTTTGATTTTTTGTACTGCTAAACATAGAAATTTAGCACTAAATACTGATCTAATTCACATATGGAGGTATTTTGTGTGGGGAAAAGACAGAATCTCATTTGAAAAATAATTTCCATTATATTCTGCTCCTGTAGCTATTTTGGGGAAGACACATCACAGGCTTTTGGTGTCAGCTAAACCAGCTTACTTTGTGTCCTAACATAAAGCCCATTAAGCATTTCACAGGAAGACTCTTCTGGATTGCACGGCTGTCCAGCTGTCTGGCCAGGCTCTGTACAACAGGTGTTTACTTATGATCTCACTTGCTAATATACCAATGGTCTGTGGTGCTGCCTTTCAATACTTTGTTTTATCTCAAAATCTAATAGTTTCAACTCAATATCACTATTGATTGTAAGTCCAGTGATCATGAATGCCTGTCCATAGTGAGCACAGTGGAAGACCCAATTCTGAAACTCATTTGGTTTTAAAAAAAGGCAGTTGCTAGGACTGAATTATTCTTATTTTAAGAATTAAAATCAATAATTAACAAAATTGCAAAGACTAACACCTACTTTTTCCATCTTTTTCCTTCTAGCCATCAACATGTTTTACCCAGCAGGTCTAACAAACAGCCATATGCTCTCTAGTCTCAAGGGAACTAGTTCCAGCTTGAAAATCAATATGTCACTAGCAGGCTGTGGTAATAGATGCTTACAGCAGCAGGTTTATATAAGCTAATGATACTCTGTGCAACAGCAGCTCATTTAGATGAAAGGGTTGCCTAGTCTCATTCAAATGTTGGGGCAGCAAAAGATGAATGTTTGTAAAAGCTGATCAAAATGGTAATTTGTTCACTGATGAGCAGCCTGTCTATGGTTGCAATTCTGGAGATCCCGCAAAGGAATACAGTGTACACTAGTCCATGAGGTTATTTCTGCAAGATGTTTTCATATTTGTAAAGATTGTCGCTACCCTATCAGCTGGCATGAAACAGTATAGTTTAAATTTTTTGGGGCTGTTTTTCCATGCATGAACATCAACCCCTCTGGATTTGGATAAACTGGAAGAAATCTGCAGAAAACCAAAATTAAAAATGTGTTTGTGAAATTCAGAAAGATTTTTACAAGACTGCCTAGAAATCATCAAGGCCTGGATTTAATGTATACTTGGAAAAGAGAAAGGCTTAAAATTAATGTGTTTTGTAAAAGAATTCTGCCTTCATTTTTTTTGGTTGTTTGTTGTGGAGAAGAATGGTGACAGGTCACGTGGATCAAAGTTTGTTGAAGCGACTAGTTTTTATGTTGTGTGCCATTGCAAAGCCATTCACTGTGCTGTTAGTGGCATCCTACTTGCTTCCACAGAAGGGTTATTGACACCACTGCTGCTCATACTTCTACCTAGTGTCTGTCAGAGCCATTAAAATACTCTTCCAGTGCAGTGTATGCCTGCCTCTTTCCGAGCAATTGCAAGCAGTCTTCAGTGCTAAATACAGAAGAAGCTGCAGACATGTACATTGTTGTAGAAGTTCACAAGTTTCCTTTCTTTCCATGTGCTGTAAGGTGATGCTCAGTCTCATTTCTTTTTCTTGCTTGGGATGCCCACAGTGTGGTTTTTCACCTAAAATATGGGTTTGAGTTATCAAAGACAGAGGCAGGATTTTGGCTAGAAAATACAAGTTCATCAAGTCAGCCAAGACTTTTGTCCTCTCATTATGAATGGTGACCAACAAGATATTCACACTTCCAGATTTTATTGTTTGGTACATCACCCATTTTATGGAATCTACTTCTCATTTCCATCAATACCTTTTCAAGATAAGTTGCCTCTCTAGATTTGCTTCCATCTAATACAGGAAGTCTTGAGGCAGTCATTTCCACTCCTTTTCTGTTTTTTAGGATAGAAGGACTTGTCTGCATAATTCACATCCACACATTAGATTTTATTTGAGTTCAGCTCTAGCACTAAGTGAAATCTTGTGCAGGGGAAAGGAAAGTAACTCCTAATTGTTTCTGTTTAATTCTTAGATGCATGGTTTGTGGGGGCTTATTTAAAAAGAGTTGCCACACATAAGCCAGTGTATATCTTAATCTCATGTTCAGACATGTTGTTCTTAGCTTAAATAAGTAGTTAAAAAGAGCTATTTAACAACCCTTTGTAACTTGTGGGAGCAAGAGCTTTTCTTGTTAAGCCTTTAACATCTAAATAAGCTGTATTTCGGTGATGTAGAGTAACTCTTTCTGTTTATTTATTTCAAACTCTTCCAAACTCTTCCAGCAGATTGTTTTACATGTATTTATAAGTGAAGTTTCATCGAAAGGACATGTGGCCTCTTGTTTGCAAATTTGCAGGGTGCATCAAAGTACATTACAAATACACTGAAAATTTCCTCTAGCAAGAAACAAAACCACCAGGTTATTTGTGCACTATGCATGTTTATAGCCTACTTCAAAGGTTTTAGTTACCCTAGCTCTGAGCCGTGGAATCTCTCTTGCAATGCATGAGGAGGTCAAGAACTCCGACAGACAGACAACAGCCTGGCAGACTAAACCCAATGTAACAATTCAGTGTACACATTAGTGTTTCCTTTTGTCTGAACAATGGTCTGAAGCTCTGGAAAATACAGAGAAAACCTCACTTGTGGCATATTTTTAAAATCTGATTCACTGTCCCTTAAAGTCAGTTGAAAGATTCCCATGACCTAAATGTAGCTGTGGAGGCTCTTTCCTCAGAGGGAGCCTGTCTGCATTCTCCAAAAGGATCCCAGGTTGGATAAAAAGTGAAGAACTGACAAACTGTATTATCAAATATCAGAAAGCATAAGAGCTTGTGAAATGTGAAGCCTTTCCATATATTAGGTCAACTATTCACAGAGCTCCCCTTTCCCATCAGCCTGGAAATAGAACTGATGAGCGAGCATGGATGAGAATCAGACTCATTAGAAAAATCTTCAAAAAACCCAGCTGTGTGAAGAGAGCATTACTGAAGGATCAGGTCAATCACTAAAAGACTAGAAAATAGCCAGCCTAAATTTAACTCAGCTGCTCTGTGATCATGTCTTGTGAAATTACCATTCCAGTTTTTTGTAGGCCTGCATCTTTAGAATTAATGAAGGCCTGAGATAGGATTCATGACTGAGGATCTCTGTCATCATTTGCAGAAGATACAAAGTGGTAAAGAAAAATTTCTACTCAGTGTTTCTGAGGAAATCGAGTCTTCTCCTTGCCTGTTCCACAGTTTTCATTGACAATTCCACACCAGTCAATTAAGTAGTGTTTTCAGATGATTCCAAAGTGCTTTTAGCAGGGCTGAGATTTTTATTTGACTGTGAAATGCCAAACATTTAAACTTCCCATTTTCCATCTATAAGTTACTAGACATTTTCAGTAGTAATTTAGTTAAGATTTCTAAAGACAGTCAGGTGCTAATTTGATCAGCATTGAAAAACCCCATTGGAATTAAGAATACTGTTTTCAGGAGAGGTCAGATGATTCCTAGAAGGAATGACAATGAAAAAAAATTGCGTCAAGGTTATTCAATGCACTGAAGGAGTTAATTGGAGTACTAAGGAAAAATGTGCTGATATAATTAAAGAAACATGTTACAATTCATGGTATTATAATTCACAATAACACAGGGATCAAATTTGATTTTATTCTGGCAGTTTGCATCTCCTGAATGCTTGAATTTGCAGCATTAGTTTTCTTTCAAAGTAAAGCTGAATGAATTAATAAAAAACTTAACAACAGTGTTTTGAAAGCATTCTGAATGCTTCCTTCCTCTTCTGCTGAAATTCTACCATCATTACCATGCTCATAAAAATCATAAATCATATATGATTTTTGAGGTCGTTCAGTCCTCTCCCACTGAAGTGGCAGTGTCACTGAGATGACCCTTGTTGATGAAACCCAAAGGAGAAATCACTTTTAACCAGAGAGCAGCCTCCCTCCTGATGTTGCACATCATATTTGGTGGGTGTTGCCTCCATATCCTGCCTGACCTCAGGCTGGAAGGTAAGGAAAAGGTGTAAGATAATTTACTGTTAGCCTGATTCTGAATTGTGCAAGTACTGCAAAGATTTTTTTTTTTATCCTGCAGGTCTTGAAATGAGTAAGAGATTTAAGTGAAAAGTGCAATATATGTATATATTCTGTAGCTGACTGAAAAGGGAGTAAATAAACATATTGCGGTTACAAGTTGAACATTTTAGTGTGCAGGAAGAGAGAAACACTGTTCATAATTCAAGAACAAGTTAAAGGATATTTATCCAAGCTACATAATTTCAAATGTGTGGCAGATTATCCTAGACAAATTTAAGGGAAGTATAAGTTCCTCAGTTCCAGGGCTATGGTTGTAATAACAAATACAACTTTCTAGGAACTTTTCTGGGTGCTGGTGCCGTGGAGCACGGAGCAGCCCAGGTCGCCGCTAAAAATTGCCTTTGCCTCCAAAACAGGGAATCTGCATCCAAAGCATTTGCTGGTAGTCACGTGTCCTGGAAATTTCCGTCCTTAACCTGACCTCAGTATTTGGTTGGGAAAGTGCTACCAAGCAAAGCCAGGTCTCTGTTATCACTGTTCAACACTATAGAGTTGTGTTTTCAATGTTACTCACATAATTGGGACTTTCTCTGACTTGCTAAATACAGCATTAGTGAGTCTTTTCAAGAGCCCTTCGAGGATGATAATGTCCAAGTGGGTCAGAGCATGGTGGATCTGCAAATATGAGGCTGCTCTTTGCAAAGAGGTAAACAGAGGGTTTGAAAAAGTACAGACATGTCAATAATATGGGAACCAGAAATCTTCCAAATTGACTAAAATGCTGTAGAAGTTCAGATTAAATGCATTGGAAGGATAGAAATGTGGATTGAATCAAACAGAGTAGTTTTATAGGGACTAAAATACATTGTAGTCTGATCCAAATTCCTTCTTTGATAGAGTGTCTGCTTTTGTGGATGTGAGGAAATGCATCTGTTACAACTTGACATTGTCCCATTTCAAATTCATTAAAGTAAACTATGGAATTAAGGTGTAGATTAATTTAATGTGTTCTTAGTGGGTGGAAAATAATTTAAGAATACTGTTTTGCTGTCAAACTGGAAAGACTTCTCTAGTGTGATTACAAAGTGTCTGTCTGGAATCTATTTCTATTACACGTATTTCAGCAGCAGTTTGGATGATGGAATAGAATTTCCACATTTAAACATGAGAGTAAACTGAGAGGAATTTCAAGATTCTTGGAGGATAAGGTCAGAGCTCAAAATAATTTCAATTAATTGGAATATGGTCTGAAATCAATAAATTTAAATTCAACAAGGAGATCTGGAATGTCTGTGTGTGCAATTGAGGAGAGAAAATTAAATGGTCAAATAAAAAAAAGGAAGAAAATTGTGCAGCAACATCACAGAGCTGGAGTTAGAACTGGATTTAGTCTACCTTGCAGAGTAAGAAATGAGCTGCATAAGTGTTTCAGATAAATTTATGGAAATGCCCATGTCAGGAACAGGAGGCAATTACTCCACACTGATGAGTGCAGTTTTGGTCACTGCATTTAGCAAAGATGTAGACAAAGCTAAGGGAGTCTGGAGGACAGCAGCAGGGCTGATAAGAGGTATAAAAGATATGACCTGCAAGGAAAGCTTGAAATAACTGGGTTTGTTTAGTCTGGAAAGAAGAAGACTCATGGTGTGGGAGAAGGGAACTGGATAACAGTCTTCAAAACTCTTACATGCACAGGGGTTATCAGTTGTTCCCCAGATCCATGGAGGACAAGACAGCAGCTACTGACTTAATTTGTAGTAGGGATTCAAAAGAAAGGCTTCACTAGGCAGACTTAAGCAGAGGTTGTTTTGGAAGAACAGGAGCGATGGTCTGCAGAGAATTACTCATTTGTCAGAAAAAAATCATTGTGAACCTGTCCACATATTGATCCTTCTAAAGCTTAGCAGGATGGTATGATAGCATTGTGATCCTTACCAACTCTGCTTCTCCAATTTGATTTGGTCCATTACTTCAGCTTCCATGTCTCTGGTATAATAAAAAAAACCATGAAATTCTTGCCTTTGCTGAAACATAAATTAGTCAAGTAATTGGCAGTAATCCACAACCTTTAACATTTTTTAAATGAAAACTTATTTCTCCAGTAGTTTCTTAGGAGGAAAAGATGTTGGTGTTTGGTGATAATGAATTGCATATTTTCCATATGTCAGCATTTAATAACTTAATATTTAATATTACAGATATATTTCACAAATTTCTGTATATTTCTTATATTCTATATATTTCCATAATAAAGTTATCTCATTTTCATGGTCTTTACACCATCCTGTGCTAGGACTTACAGGCTGCTTATTGAAAACTGAAATGTGTAGAGGTCAGCATCCACACAAACTTCCAAATGAGCCCTTTCCTCCAAAATGGTAGTAGTGGTCATAACTTTTGTCTCTAGTATGGGTTTCATTTTTCAAAATGAAAGTGAGCAAATCTAAATGTGCTGCCTGGGATCCATAGAATCATACAATATTTTGTCACCAGCTTCAGTGGAAATAAGATGTATTTTTAACAGGCTAAAGGTTCCTTCAAAATCCACTTTTCAGTTGCCTTTGCAAAATTGCATGTTTCCTGATACAGCTCTGGGATGACTGCCATCTCTGAGTGATGCCATCATTTGGGTTGTGGTGCACAGTGTTACAAGCCTGGCATTTCCCACATTTTTCATTCATGTTTCCTCTTTCATAATTTTTCTTTTTTTTTTTTTTTTTTTTTTTTTTTTTTTTCCCCGATATTGTGCTTTGCTGAGTTGAGTTTCCTGTACTGAAGATGTCTGTTAACATTTCTGGAATCCTTCTAGGGGTGCCCCACGTTCCTACCTTAACTTTGAGTGAGAAATTTAAACAGATAGGCATGGTATGCTCAAAGAAAATACAACCCAAGCTATTGGAATGAGCCATATATACCAGAAAGGAAAAGTGTAAATCAAAATACATTACTCCATTGTTACTGCCAATAGGTTTTGACATGGCAGTTCTCTTGGTTTTGTGGTTTTATACCTTGCTTTTGTGCATTAGAGCTTTCTTTGTGATCTCAAGCATGCGCTCACCTTTAGTTGCTGCTCACTGCTTCTGGAGTGCCTTTGGTCATCAATATTAAATGAACTTTAGTATTGAACTACCATTTGTAAAAGTCTGCCAGTCCACCTCCAGCACTGGAAGCGAGGCACAGTGACCTGTGAGCTCTCTGGGAACATTCAGCACAGGCAGCAGACACCAGCACCCTGAGGGAAAAGCAAGGAAGCAGAGGCTGGTGAGGATGGAGCCCACAGAGCTTTGAGGGTGAATAAAAATGAAGTGACAAAGGGCAGGAGAGGAAGAGAGTGCAGCATATAGAGGAAGAAATAGAAAATTTGCACCCTGGCTTCTTCTCAAGTTCATTAATTCCTGTGGATTCTGCAATCCTTCCTAAAATGAGTAACATTATCAGATTTTGGATCGTAGTAGTGTGTATTGGTATTCTGC
The DNA here is from genome assembly GCA_034509425.1 of Eopsaltria australis. Lineage (NCBI taxonomy): Eukaryota > Metazoa > Chordata > Aves > Passeriformes > Petroicidae > Eopsaltria > Eopsaltria australis. The sequence continues at coordinate 226,254 of JAVTVJ010001659.1, read as the reverse complement.
AAATGAGTAAATAAGCAGCCTCATTTTGCTACATAGTGAATATGATCTTCTGAAAAGTGTACCATAAATTAAGTAGCTTGATCACATTTTCCATCTGGGAAGTGCAGAGAAATAGCTTAATCTTGTGTTATTCATCCCTTTCACCCTTAAATGGGGTTATTGCAATTGCTGTTTAGCTAAAATTGCAACCAGAAGACTCTTCTATTCTTTGTGTAGTCTGTATATGCAAAAGGAATTTTTTGCCTTGATGTCCTAGGTCTTAAAACAAACAAATCATGAGCAATGGAATCCAGGAAAATAATAGTTTTTAACTCTAAAAACTGTAGTGGCATTTTGGTAGTATTTCGAAACATTTCACTTCTACTAAAAACAGTCAGCAGTAGATATAAATAGTTTTGTTATACAACAATTTGTGAAATTGTACTGTACATTTTTATTAAACATATGGATGTACAACAAAAAATTAATTATTTGGTTCACTGAGGTTGTCTTGAAAGGCCACAGAAGTGTGGCTGGTGTTTCCCAACTGGCTGCATATGACTTCCTTACACATGCAAATAGTGCCTAAGTGACCTCCCCTGCTGAGAGCTGAGCTAGCCTAGCCTAGATCTGCCAAGATTTGCAGAGAAATAGCACAATACTACAAGAGGCATTAAGCCAACCTCACTCACCTATATAAAGAATATACTTGGGTGAAAATCTTACTGCACCCATATGTTAAATTAAAAAATTACAACTTTTTAGGGCAAGATTGGTTTGAGTTAGTGATATCCACATGGGATGCAGAGGAGTGAATAAACAAATGATGAAGCTGATTTTGAAAGAATGAGCCATGAGCCACAATTCCTCATTGAGCAGCAGTAGAAAGGAAGGATAGGAAGGATTTGAGAGCTTTGGACTGAGGTCAGAACTTGATCTTTTGATGGTTTGTAGGTAGGGTTTACTTTTTATTTGAGGTTCCACATGGATGTTTTGCTTGGACTGAGCTGTCCCTGCTGCCACACCTGAGGTAAGCGCAGCAGAACTGGAAGCCAGATGTGTTTATCATGTTGGATTGATGTGATTAATTATGCTGATAAAGAAAGGCCATAGGGAACTAACTAATATGTGGCTTTAGCTACTAGAGGTGTAAGGTAAATGCTGTATGTGGTTGAAACATTAGTGAGTTAAAAACAATGCTGGATCTGCACAAAGGGGAGATATCTCCAGTGTAAGCTCTAAATGCATTTTTTTGATCAATCATATTTTTGTGAAGGTCAGCCTTACCTCACACGTATGACAAACCCACTTGCCTGTTAGCATTTCTTATCAATTATTCCCCCAAGGAAAGATGAATATTTGATATGTTGACTGTATGCAGTATCTGCTTTCTGGTGAGATTCCAGCTGTAAAATAATATTTCCGTGATTAAATATTAGCAACCCAGGGGGAATGCATTTGTTAAACTGAAACAAAAGCCTTAGTTCCGATAACATTATGATGGTCCAGGATGCATCCCTGGAACTGAGAACTGAATGCACCTTTGAAAAGTACTGAAATGTAGGGAAGCTGTTAAGTAGCAATTATGAATGTAGGTGCCAGACTAAAGTTACCCATAGGGGTAAACGGGAGAGTCTGTAGTCCAGAGGCTTCTATACTGACAGTGTTCAAGCTCTTTAAAGCACTATCTATTTTTGGTATATCAGCTTTCTGCTGTGCTCCAGAAAAACTCAAGGTTTTTCCATCAATAGTTAAAGATTTCTAGATTATGTCAGAAATTATTGTTGGAACAAAAATGCAGCAGACTGCAGGCCTTGTACTTCCAGGTGGTTTGATGCTTTTAAAACCAGCATAAACATCATAATATAGTGATACACTGCATACTATACTCTTAGGGATAGGATGAGTGATGATTTCTGTCTTCTTGACTTTTATTGTAGAGATATGTACAAAAGTCTATCAACATGGAATTTAAGATATTGACGTAGTTTTTTGGAAAGGAGAATCACTTGGCAGTAATGTAGAATGCGTAAGGAGATGGTACAGCGGGCATGTATGGACATTGAACTGATCTTCTGCTTGTGCAAGTATTTGAAACTGATTTACTGGAAGGCAGCAATGGCCTTAAGGATTCATACTTGTTTTCATTACAGCAGGGTTGAATAAAATTTGTCTTCAATATTTGTGTGCACAACTGTTCTGTTCTACAGCTACAAGGTGAAATCTTTCTAAAATGTACCTGTGACTGCAGAGGTACTTTCTGGTCTGCCACACCAGCACCTCTGTTGTCTATCTAAAGAACTTGATACAGCTTTTTAAGTGTTCATTTTTCATACCATTTAACAAAAAAATTGTTCCTTTCAGTAGCAGTGTCTCATTTGACTTGTAATTGAAATTGTAGGTAACTACAAGGTTGCCACCTGCTGAGACAATAAAATCTTTGATGACACAGTGTCTCAGTAGACTGGGGAGGTGGGGAGAAATGTTTGCTGCACTTCAGAGACTATGGTTTTGTTCACAGCCTGCTGGTTTGGATTAGAGTCAGAGATGAGTTTCCAAGTCAGCATTTGCAGCACCCTGCCAGAAAGTTGTTCTTGGAGCTGCTGCTTCTTTGTAAAATGCAGAGGGAACCAGAAAGAAGGAGAAAAAAAATAAAAACAAGGAAAGGAGGAATGGCTACTGGCAGCTTTTCACTCCTACATATAAGGATGTTGTAGAGAAGACAGCAACCAACACTGTCTGGACTTTGATGCATTGAGCCCTGGGTGGGCAGTGCATTTTCTCACTTCTGATTGATTTTGTTGTTAGTACAGCAGTGTTAGAAAAGAGAGTTTTCACTGAGACAAGCAGTACAGGCAGCATGTGTTTAATATGTGAATGAAGCAGTAGTTCTAGCTTTTCTATAAAACAGTGGAAAGCTTATTATATGTTTTATGATTTTCTACTTACCCTCAAAAGGAAAAAAACTGGTTTGGAAATTATAAAATGCATTTTCCCACAAGCAGATGAACATTTTTCCATTTTCTATAAAGAAGGGTGAACAAAACCATTACACTTCAGGGATTTAGCCTACACAACAAAAGTATGTAAAGAATTTCAACACAGTGGTTGTAAGATATTTAGACCTATTCTAATGACTCAGAAACTTGAATAGTAGCAACAGTAATAATATATAACTAATAATATTACTTATAGTATTTGTGATAATATTTTAATTTTTTTTTTCAAGAAGAAAGCACCAAAAGGCACATGATCCAATAGGTAAACTGAAGGATAGAGAAGTCTTGATTGTCCAAGTCCAAGAGAATCTACCTTGCTCCTTTAGACACAGGCATGAGCAGGATACAGCACCCCCTCTGCTTTTCTGAAAGTGTTACATACCCTCATCAAGGTTTTAGTATGTAACCAAGTAAAATTACTTCCCTGCCAATTTTGCCTGGATCTGTTTTGGCAGAAGGCTGACCAAGCAGCTGGGGTGCCTCCTGCAGATGGAGGTTCACCTTCCTCCTCCCTAGCAAGCTTTGAGCAAGTGCCTTGTCTTCTGTCTGTGATTTTCCATTGGCGGATCAGCTTTGATGCCACGTCACAGATACATTATGAGAATAAAGACACTTAAAATTTTGATTTATATTATGGTAACCACAAGCATGTAAGACAGAACTAGAACATAATTTATTATTCTGTATGCCTGGACTTAGAGTCATTTCAACAGGGATTCAGTAGTGCAAAGTCTGGGTTGGTGCAGTCCACAGAGAGTGCATAATCAAGACTTCATTTTCATTATTTACTTTCATCTTAAGGCTTATGCAGTTCTGCTTTTTATAACCATCTAGAGGGAATTCCAGTTCTAAATTTCACTTTGCTGATCACTTTTCAAGCAAGTTCTTGTATACAGGCACAACTTGTTGAGGGCAACACAGCATGTATTGGAAGAGAAGGAGCAGTTTATCGTTTATTAACTTAGTATTTCATATAGTCTTACCATAATTTTTAGAGAAAGAATTCTAAAAAACTGCCAATTGTAAAGCAACCATTTTGATACTGTCCCTGTATTCCTTGTCATTTAGAAACTCTTCCCTAAGAAATGAAAAAGCATGAAAAGATTATATTACTCCTCCAGCTTTTTGCTATTGTGTTCTTTATGAGTTCTGCATCCTTCGTTTGCAGCCTTAAATGGAATTACTGCATTTGGTAATTGTAAACTAAGTACATGATTAAAGCAAAGTTCCTTTTCTGCATTTGGCATTATTTCTTATCTTTTTTATTTTGTAAATTTTGGCAGAGACCATACATATTTGTGAAACACAGTATACTGCACGCCTGTATTTTGAAATGACATTATCTTTTTTCTGAAAGTGCTAGAGGGTGGGGCACTGAGAAGCAATTATGGCCTGACAGGACAAATCTTACTGAAAATACGTGGTATTGCTAAACCTTTTAGATGGAAAATTCCTCTCATACTTTTCATGTTACAGCAGTGAAATCTGTGTAATTATTCCAATCAGCAGATATGCAATGTGAATCACAAAGAAAACCGGATCAGAGTAATGTAAAGTTATAAACATATTGAAGGGGGAACTTCAGCATCTTTTTGCTTACAGCAAACATTTTTTTTCTTGGATGGGGCAGAAAGAAAAGCAGTGGAGCTTGTTGATGTCAGCAAGTGTGCTCTTTGAAGGCGTTGGAGGTGCAAAGCAATGAAGAAAATTAATTTAAATGCAATAGGAAGAAAAAGAAAGGAGATGTTCCAGAAAACAAAACCTTTTCCATGCTCACTTGGGTGACAATGCTACCTATAAAAATCTTCTGTCAGGTGTTTTGGGTGAGAACTGTTCTCTCATAGAATTAGGTTTGCTCCATGGGCCGGTGCTGGGGGTGCCCACTGTACAGAGGAGCCCACTGGTTTCCCTGCTCAGAGGTCTGAGATAAGCCTCTGCATCACAGGGGAGCCTTGGAGGAGGATAAACTTAGTGCACAGCCATGTTTTTTTTATAAAAACAAGTTGTCCTGGCAGAGTGTTAGCAGCCTTAGAACAGAGGCTGTCAAATCTTTTGGTATCTTTTTAGTTTTATCTTCTGCCTGGGGACTGCAGTGCCTTCTGCTGTGTCCTGGTGTGCACAACGCTTACTTCAGGCATTGTCATAGCTAGAGAAAGGCTTTTGCTATTGTAACACTGGATTTCTTGACTTGGTTAACTAACCTGGTAATGAAGCTTTTCATGCCATCTGCATCATGTCAGCAAAGTAATCTTCAGCTTAGACAGCAGCTGGGCATGGTTTTTCCTGACAGATGGTATCCTGTCATCTCTTTAGCAGCTGTTTGGACGTGGCTGTGTGTCAACGCCACCATGATACAATCATTGTATCCTGCGAAGCAAGCCCAGTGTGACCCTTAAGGCACTTGGCATCGTGCTGTTGGTGGCATATTTTGCAAGAATATTTTGAAGAAAGGGTACGGAAACAAGAAATCCGAGCACGTGTCACATATGTCCTTCCTTTGCACACTTCTATGGGAAGCGACAAATGTGTTCCAGCTCTTTAACAGTAAGTCTTTTGCTGGTTGCAAACCTAAATTTTGGATTCAGAAAGCTATATAGAGTTACTATGAAACTCTGCCAGTTTTGCAGTAATGTTACATTGTTCTGGCTTTATTCCACTGATATCGAAGACAGTCTTTTACATTCAGCATTTAATTGAAGTTCTAGATGATTTCAACCAACAAATTTTTAAATCAGTGAGAAAATATTTATGCAAATAAATATTCTGTTGGAAAGCTGTTTTAAGAACATACTTAAATCTTTCCTCTCCCTTGGTGTATTTGGTTGTGGCAATTCTGAGTCAAGGTGGGGATACAAGAGCTAGCAGAATCAATGCTCTGAAGAAAAATAGCAGCAGAATAAATTTTCATGTTGGAATTCAAATGCTTAACCTGGTGGCTATAAGGAGATTCTTTACGTTTTTAGACTCCTGTATTGTAAATTACAAGCCTTAGCCATGTGTTTTACATCTGAAAGCTCAATTCTCTCCACTGTTTAATGTGCTCTCAATGATCAAATGTCCTTTTTTTTCCTTTTTTTGTTTCCACGTATGCATCTTCCACTTAATCACGTTATGTGCTTTCACTCTGCCTCTGGTTGAAGTCCCAAGTGTAGCACTGACAGATGTGACAGGGTTCCTCCTTTGGCTTGGTGGCTCTCCCTACAGAAAGCTGGGCTGGCAGCTGTAGTGAGTTGTGTGTGTCTGTGTTTATATATGCACACATACACAGAGCTGTGTCCAAGCCACTTTGGCCACTATCTCAGAGTTCAAAGAATCTCCAGCATGAGTGTTAATTTTGTCCAGATGTAAGTTCTTTTGGTCAAACTGAGTTGTACATAGGACCTCACCACAGGAATCTCATTTTTGATGCTTCCTTCATTGACGTCTGTGCAATTAATTAACAAGTATTGTGACTATCAGTGAGGACTGGCAGGTGACAACTAGGTTTTCTATTTCTATAGGCCAATTATACTTGATTTTACTGCCAGGCAATACAGCTTTGGTCAGTTACATGCATGTGACAGAAAAAAACCTCATGTGGTCATTAAATCATTCAATGTTCCTCAGTGTTGATCGAGTATTAAAGAAGCTCAACACACAAATGCAGCACATTTACAATGTAGTCAAGTGCACAACAATAGACTGCCTAGCTTCTTTGTGCAGCTTTCTGTTTGTTTGTTTGTTTGTTTGTCTTTTTTGCTGACACTGAGAAATAAAAATATTCCCAAGATTATTGTAGCTTCTCTGTGCTCAGTTGCTGGGGAGGTTTAGCTTGCTATTTTCAGTCTAATTCTTTACAAAGGAGAAGTGAATAGTACCAAACATTACTTCTCTGTCATCATTGTTTCCAATAGATGGTTTAAAAAGGTTTTCAAGGACATGATGTTTTTCAAGATTAATGAGTACACTTTGTTTTACTGAACTGCAGCTTTAAAAGACCAGAAAAACCTTTTCTAAACATCCGAGTTTCTGACTTTGTGAGGATTCAGCTTTTATTTTGAGCACAGCTTGACACATTCCTGCACATAGGTTTTGCAGCTGCCCTGGTCTGCCCAAGGATCCTGCCAGCTGTTGAGGCTGTGAAGTTAATGGGAGCTGGATTGGTACCCAGGCACACCCAGTTGCAGTTTGGCTGGTGGTTCAGTGACTGACCATCAGTACAGCCAGATTAAAGTTGGATTCTTTGTGCTGTTGGAGGGGCTGTCCCTTAGGTGAAATGTTAAACAGAAATCAAGTTACTAAAGTTTGAAGATTCAGGCGTAAAATGTGGGCCCATATATAGCTGTGTAAAGTCTAAGCCTCTGACTTTTGTGTTTGACCTTCCATCTTTGTTTGATTTCAGTGTCACTTTTATTCTTATCCTCAAGCCTGAGTGTTTTTTGCTATGTGGTGTGAAACAGCTGTTGCCTTTAACCTGGAGCTGGTTGTTGGGAGATGTGTTCTCTATACTGTGTTCACTCTTCTCTGGGCTGTGTTTTAAGGGTTAGTTAAAGTGGTTTGAGATCCCTGGGGCACTGTTACTGCATATTTAGTGTTTTACTACCTGCTGTTGGGTACTATTTTTTAAATTGCTTTGTATGCATGAGCTAAATTTGTAAATCTAATACTCAAAATGGTGTGTTAGAAGATTGAGAGCACAAACCTGTTTATTTGGAGACATGGTTTATTATGGCCCAGTTTCTGACCTCCCACCAGATTTCCTCATGGAACTATACTAAAAATAAATTAATAGTATCCAATTAAATAGTCCGCATCCTATTCTCCTCAGTGAAATTCAAAAGGAAGGATACAAAATTCATGCTAAATCAGCTGGTCTAGTCACAGGGAGGTCCTTCTGCCAGTTCTACTCAATATGAAAACCTCCAAAATGTAAGCAATTCTGCTTTTTCCCTGGATGTATGTAACAAGCAGGAGTAGAGCTCTTCCTGAACAAGGGATGTGTGCTTACCTTGAGGGAGAAGAAAACAACATTGTGAGAAAAAAAGTTTGTTTTCCAAATGCAATAATAAATGTATTTGTTATTTTTATATAGTATATTCTATCACTTTTTTTTTCACTATGAACACTTGCTTTATTATTCTAAACATATTAACTAATTGCTATGTGTACATTTTGCAGTTTGAAGGCTTGCATTGTCTCATAGCTAGATTTGCTGTTAGGCAATTACTGCTACCCAGTCAGACTGGATGAATAGAATTGTTGTACTTAGAAAGCTGAATACTTTACTTGGCTTTAAGAAATTAATTAAAACTGCTACTATTTAGCCTGCAGCTATAGCTCATACAACTTAATCCTGGTTGTAACAGATGAAAATATATTATGAGTCCATAAACACCAGTGCATTTCTAACCAGGGTTTATTATTTCCCTGTGCAGTGTTAGGCAAAAAATGAAGCTTCTGTGAAACATTTGTGCTGGGAAACTCTCACAATATCATGTCGATTGTTTTTACAATTTAGTCAGTTACAGTGATGAGAAGAGCCTCAGTAAAGTCAAGATTTAGTTTGCTGGTGATAAGCACAAGAAGTTTGAAGGCCAGCTCTCATGCTGACTGTACTCAGTCCTTTCTGACTTGTTTCCTCTGCCTGGACTTAGTTTTACTGTGTGCATCAGTTCACTGTCTCCATGACCTATTGAAAACAAAGACTTCTATTGAATTTCATTTTTTTTCTATGAAGTTTTTCTATTGCCACTAATACTATACCTATACTAATACTATTCATATTGTCATCCTCACATCAGTTCCTTCCTTGTCACAGTTTTCTGGAGCAGTGTGTGCCAGGATACACTGACTGGCCTGCTGCACTGGGAAAATGGGCTTTTGGGGTAGAGAGATCAGGCTACTTCAGGCTAGGAGGAGCTCAGGAGTACACTCTGGAAAGCAGGCTCCCTTGCAGAAGCGCTTGGCTGCAGCCCCAGCTGGAGTGCCCTGACAAGGAGGATGCACCCGTTCACACGACCCTGCGTGGGGAGCCTGGAGTGTCCAGGAACAGAAACTTGGGAGGTCTCTAATGGGCTTGGACCAAGCCCTGTCTAAGACTCAGTGCTGATAATTGTCTGTATTTGTGCCTGACATCATGCTTCAGTTCATGTCAAAGAGAGAATCTGAAAAAATAACTCAGAAAATTACAGGACTTCAGGAAGTATCAAACCACTTCCAAACTAACTGGAGGTGCTGCCACATTTCCCATGAGATTTCAGCTCTTCTTCTTCTGACATAGTGGGAACCAACATTCAGTAAGATTTCAAGGAAGAAACAAGTTTCTTGAAATCTTACTAACTGGCCTTATTTTAGAAGAATAGAGAAAATTTTATTGTTTTATTTCTTATAGAGTCATCTTTTGTTCTCATTATAAGACATAAATAGTTACCTAATTTTCATGATTGCTTTATGATCTTCGCAGTACCAGTGACTTTGTAGTCTTATGTCTTCAACTCCTGAGCTCCTTTACCAGAAATTTTCTTGAACCAGGTTTGGTCACACTCCTGCTGTCTAGGCCAATGTTTGGCAAAAATTATTGAATTTGTCTCGCTCTTCTGATTGCTCCAAGTATTTTTCTGCTAACTGTATTTGTTTGTTTGTTAACAAAATGATGTCTCTGAACTTTTGACTTGTGTTATATTTCTCAAGGCAGTGATATTTATAAGAGTAGCGAAAATTGCACCTTCCTTTGATGACATGAAAGAGGATGGCAGGGTTAAGTGGAGACCAGCAGATCCTGCTCCTCCCTTCTGAACGCACAGCAGCAAGCATACATTGCTTTTCATGCTCTGAATTTGCTTTGAAGCACATCTCTGCTATTGGATGTGTCAGTGGCTGTTTCAAAAATTCTTCTACTTTTTGGGCCAAAACCCTTACATTTGGGACATTTGCTCGCCAAGATACTTGTACATGGCCAAAACATATATTTTTTTAGGGAAATTTAGAGCGTTTTACTCTCCGGTTGTGCATCTGGGTTTTCTTTTTCTTCCTATTCTCCCTGTTGTTTTTGTTTTCAGGGTGGTGATGAGTTTCTTCATTGCAATAGCATTCTAATGCAGTGACATAAATCCCTTGCTAGTAGGAAACAGAAATAACAAATAGCTTCATATACATTCAGTGCAAAGCACATGAAGTATGGAGTAACCAATGTCCAATAAGACAAGCTGGAAGAGTTGTCAGTGCACTTGGATGTCAGTGATAAGGTGTGGAAGTAACAAGCCTTTGCTCTTTCATATGTCCTACTTGGAGGCTGTTGTGTGCTAAAAATTCCACTGATTGATTGCATGCTTGTTTCTCTCTAGAATATCTCTGGGTGTTTTATTTTACCTTAAGTTTACAGGAGAAAAGATACTTCTTTGTGCTTAAATCGAACTTTCTATTTTTCCTCAAAAATTACCATTAGTAGCAGTTAACTAAGTGAAATATATACCATTAAAACCCAAGGGAGGCGTGTTTAAGAGGTAGGAGAGGCAGATGGGCTGAATGATCTCTTAACTCAATTTTCTGTATTGTGGGAGGCTAGGAGTGAAGTTTATTAGTGTGGGCTTTATAATAAAAACTTCCTTCTGACATGTTTTCCAGGGATGCACAACCAACCACTCCCAGGCCAGTAAAATGTGAACCTCATGGGACTCAATCTCATTAAATGTCTTGGTCACTGCACAGCATAATTTGAACCCATAAAGAAAAAACAAATTCAGATTGTGTTTGCAGCCATTGTTATTTTTAGTTTAGCCACAAACCATTAATGGCTGTTTAAAGTAGTGGGTTCTGCATTTTTCTACTCAAGCATGCGCTGCTTTCTTCCTACCCAGGCAAGTACACAGCCAGCACTCTTAGTCCCTCCAAGGCCATTGGGAAGGATTCAGAGGAGCCAAGAGCCAAGAGCTCTCCGAAGGGGTCCTATCTCTGCCTCATACAACCTCATACAAATAGGGATGTCTGTTCCCAAATTATTTGTTTCTCTGCATGATGAGAGGCCAAGGTGCTACCTTTGATCTAACAGAATGTGAAGGTGGGCCTTGGCAGTAAGTGCCCTTCCCAGTTATGTTCTTGGATGAATCTGGCAAGTTGCTTTCACTCTTTATGTTTCTGATTTCTCTTTGAGTTATTTACAAAGGTGCAGCTGTTTCTGACAGATGTTTGTGTTCAGCCCTATGGTTCTGCTGTGCAGAAGTGCAATTTTATTTAGAATCTGAAGTGAATTGATGCTGACAAATAAATTATCAGATTGATACATTAGCATCTTTGGTTTCTGAGAAGTAACTTCCCACAATCCCTCTTTGTATCCCTAACCTAGAGGGATTCTCAAGTTTGGCTGCTATTAAACATGTCAAAGCAAGATTGTATTGAGGTGGGAGGAAGAAAACTGCATGCAAACTGATTTTCAGCTGTATTGACAATCTTATTTCTGGCAGGGTATTTTCTTCTCTTCTTGGTCTCTTTCTGGTTTGGTGTTTCTTTGGGTTTTTTTTCCATAACTCTTATTTATTGTCGATTATTTCCTCTGCTGGGATAGCAATTCATTATTGTGGCAGCCCACTGTCTCAGTACAACCAGGTAAAATTTAGCTTTCTGTCTTCCACTAAGACACTGCTGTGTATTTTAAAACATTGAAATAACTATTGTCATTTGTAATAACCCAATATTTAAATGTCTTTGCTTTCTCTTTTCCCTCAAAAGTGATTGTCTTTCTTCACTTTGTTTTTTACCTGAAATTAAAAATTGGTAACAGAGCATTTAAAGATGCTCAGTTTGCATTCCTGAGAAGTCCTAGTAGAAATTCTTGTATGTTTTCAGTTAAACTCTAAGTGCTTAGTATTTTCCTAGAGGAGACCATACAACAACTGTATCAAATTAAACCTGCCCCTATTTTCTTCTTGTACACTTTTTGAATTTTTTAGAGGTTCCTAGTCTATTTGAATCTTTTAACCTTCTCCTACTGAAAATACAGCCACCAGTCTTTCAGTGGAGTCTTGTGAATTCCATTGATTGCAAAAGATGTGAGTGCAGAGGTAAAGATCTAGAGAGAAGGGGTCATCTCTCAAAGTGATTAATCTTCTTGAAAGGGCTAAAAGGAAGTTGGAATTTTTATTAATTGAAGTTACAGTTTGTTACCTTTATTGCCAATGATTCCTGTAAGAGACATGGATGACCCTGCAACATTTTTAAATACTTGCAAGAAAACATACATAACTACTGACCCATGGGCCTGGTGTTTTGAAAAGTGCCCAGGAGTTACAGTTTCCACCTGGTCTGAGATTTCATAGGGAATTGTCACCTTATGCAGATCAAGCAAACTGACAACTGCTTGTAAAGAGGAGTTACCTCTTTAGGTTCTGCTTCACCTCAATAAATCAGGGCAGGTTCATTCAGATGGAGCTTTAGAGAATCTAAGCTACTCCCCTCCTCTCTTTAATCCTCGGGTTTTTCCCTCTCAGTGAGAATATACAGAACTTCTACAAACTGGGCACCTAAATTCAGTACCTCAGATGCCTGCAGCAGACTGTATGACTCTGCCCAGCCTGCCCAGTCAGCTAATGTACAGACTCACATCTCTTTGGGATTTGACTTTATTAATGCAAAAGAGAGGCTGGTGCGAGCCATGGCCCTACCTTCAGATAACTTGGAATTCTTAACATAACTCCTGAGCCACTCTTAATTACTTATGTTGCCCTGAGTCAGAAAGGGTGATTTAGCCATTTTGTTTTTGGAAGCATGCCCTTGCTTTTGCTCCTCCTAGAGTGTTTGTGGGTCTGTTGTAGTGTAGTGGCAATCCTGACGTTGGGTGTGTGGTTTGTGCTGCCATACAAAATATTTTTTACTTTCTATTGACCTGCCTTGTTTAATATTTAAAGCCAGTTGTTACATATCACTTTCCTGTGTTTTTCTTGCCTGTTGATTTGCTCCAGAAGACGATGCTTAGATTATTTGTAATCCTAATGGCCACAGAGGATTTGGCATTGGTTTGGGTTGTTACTGTGGTTGAATAACTCAATAGCAAGGATAAAGTATTTACCCTGGACCTCCCAACTGAGTAAAGCAGACAGGAGGCAGCCTGATAGAGAGTTTCCAATAAGAACATTGCTCAATCAGTTCAAAATGCAAATTGGGGACATAAAATCTTTCTGCCAAAAGCACTGTTTAAAAACTAATTAAAAAGGAAAAATATGTTCTTATGTACCCCCTTTCAAAGTACTTAAGCCACTATAAAGCTTTTTTTTTTTTTCTCTGATATTGCAGTAAACTGAAGTTATGTAATATGCCACCCCTGTCCTTCTGCACAGGCATTCAGAACCTGTTGTCTGTGGCCCTGTCTTGGGAAGTGTACAATCCAAATAAACAAGACAGACCAAAGCCAGAAGGAGAAATAAACAAATTAAATGATGCACCTTTGGTTCTACATCTGACCAGTAGTAAAGCTCAAGTTAATCTAAGAGGTGCTTGCCACAAGAAATATGTTGTTCCAGGAGGAAAATCCTGGTTTATGTGAGCTGCAAGCTGAATCAATTGGCTTTCAGAAACTACTCACTATAATTTCAGAAGCTAGACATAGGAAAAATGTATTGATTTAATGAATTCACAGACAAAAGCAGTAAGAGCATCGTCTGCCGTGTCATGAAATGCAATCAGAAATAACATTGCCGTTATCACAGTGGGATATTCTGACATACACACCCACAATAATTAAGTGCTCTTTACCTTGACATATAGCAAAAGAGATGAGATCCTGGGAATGTTTTAATATTTTATCTATTCCAGACTCATAATGCGTATTTTTATGTCCTCATATCTAATCATCAGCAGTTACTTTATGCCTTTTATATTCTTATTTTTTCTTCAGTACAGAAGCAAGCTTGTTTAACTACCTGCTCATTTCTGATTAAAGTTTTCCCCAAGGCTATTTACATAGTTTTCTTTGTTCAATTAAATCTAGCTAAGTACTAATATTTCCTGAGTAACAGTGTCATTGCAGCAGAGAAAACAGTTCAAACAAATTGCACTCTATACTCACTTATTAGGCAGACGTCCACACACTAACATTATTAATTAATGTAATTGATAGGCCTTATTTTAATTACAGTAATACAGTAGTTATAAGTAACCTTGCAAAATATTTAAAATATCCTATGTGAACAACTGAAGGGATTTTTGATGTCAGCCACTTGAAGCAGAATTTTATATTAATAATTTAGGTGCCAAGACACAGAACAAAAACTGTCTTTTAACAGCATCATTTTATAATTTTGATAAAGAATTGTTATCACTTGGACCTGGGCTCTCTACTATCTCACTTAGTATGCACAAGTCCATACTGGCTGAAAGGATAGTCCTTTACCTCATTAGAGAGCTGGAGAAAGGGAAGCAGAACTGAAGGAGAAAACCAGTATTAGTTACATGATCTGCACAGTGCTCTCTGTTAGCAGCATCTAAATATTGGTAATGTGCACCTGACAGAACCTGGAAACATTTATTTGCATGATTATTTTTCGGCATCTATGAAAAGTCACCTTCTGGTTGCTTCTAGGAATAGCGGTTTCAGGACAAAGAATGCAGGTTTGCTTTGGTTTAGTGTGCAGGGGGTAGGGGGATATTAGACAGTACCTAATGTTATCAGGAAATTAATGCAAATGTATTCAAATTGCAGATATTTTATTGTCCTCCCTTCCTTCCTCTTTTCATGTGTCACTAACTTTCTAAGATGATAAATCCAAGAAGTTAATTTGTCACACTGCTGTCTCTATGATTTTTGTCCTGCTTGGAGGTTTTTGATACAATTACATTTGAGTTCACTGTAATTACAGAGAATTAGATTTTTCTGTATTTCAGTGGCCCAAAGTCAATCACTGAAAGAAACAAACCCTTTAGTTAACTGTTTTCAGATTTTTTTTTTTTTTTTTTACCGTCACTGATACACTTGTCCCTTGAGGTACCAGGTGAGGCAGAGTTGTAATTTTATCATATTGAGGAAGTTCAAATTTATCATATTCAGGAAATTCTTGTGTCATCATGTAAATAGTTGATATCTAATCTGAGTTAATCATTCAGGCTTCTTTTGTAGTCATTAGTGAAAAACAAAATAAAACACGAAACTGCAGGAGAAGATTGAAATCAATAACAAAGTTATGTTGGTTTGGATGACTTAGGTTCTTGTGTTACTGTTCTTCCTCATTCACCAGAATGTTTCTCCCCAGGATAGTCATTGTTTGTTAAGGTTTCCCTTTTCTCCTGCCCAAGGCTGAAAATAAACTGCCCTCATCATCTTGTCATGTTTGAAGTCTGAAGAAGTTGATGTGTTTTCTGGCAGTGCAGGATTTGTGACGATTTCATTTGGTATGAGGAACACTGAAGGATGAACTTCTCTGCATGTACTTTATCTCACAAGTTGTAAATCATAAATCCTTTGCTCTATGTTGTTCTAATTCTAGACCAGCAGGCACTGATTTGACATAATTTAAACTTATTCTACACTAAATATGTATCTGATGTAAGAGACCCCTTCTTCTAGGAACTTTGAGTGCCAGTAAACCACCCAGTAAGCCAGCATGGAATAGCAAACAGAGCCAAGCAAGAGAAGCAGCTATGAGAGATCATTTTACAAAGCTAAAACTTAGTACAATAAATGTTAGTTTTTATAACTGATAGTTTGTCAAAATATAAAGATGAAAATATACTGTGAAATACTATAAAGGTGAAGATACTTAAGGGAACTAGTCAAGATATGTCTGATATAATAATGAAAGCCCTATTTAATAAACACCAGCTAAAAGACTTAAACCTGTTAAAAATATTTTTCGTTCAATGTGAGTTCAAAAGGTCACTGTTTGGCATTCCTTCTCACAGCCAAATCTACTGAAGTTAACATGCCTTTAGTAAACAAATTCTGATTAAAAGCTATTCAGAACTGCCTCTGTATGCTTTGTCACAATCACATGGTAGATATTTTCTTTCCACAGCAATCAAATTCACGACAGCTATTTAATGGAGCTAAAATGGATTGTGCATTAAGCAGAATTGCTTTATACAAAAGAGAAACACTAAAGCATGTGTACCTGTAAAATAGAGTGATTTAAATGTATTATGCAATAAGCCTAAACAGCAGGAACTTGAATTAGGAAACTACCTTGAACATAAAAATGCCTTTAATTTGTTGTTGTTTTTAACAAACATGCATTAACTGAACTTGATAGCAATTCTGAAAGACAGGTAAGTGTTGTTATAAACATATAGCAGATGGTTAAACTGACATAAATGGAGGGTGAGAGATTTGTTCAAGGTCAGAGAGCAAGTGCCCAGGAGTTCTGACGAATAGTTAGTTCCCTGTTCTGATCATGAAACAAATCTCCTTTGTTCTATGTATTTGCACATTACACTTTAAATGAATAGCCATATTATTTTGCTTTTGCTTCCAAAATACAAGTACAGGGCATACAGAAGAGACACAATCTAGGATTTTTGCCTTTAAATTAATGCATTTTTTGTTTAAGGATCAAGAGCACCGAGTCCTATACTGAGGGCACTTGCATCATCCTCCACTGCAATTAGTAGCTTGCTTTAGAGATCAGTGGATGACTGTGGTTGATTGCTGTCCTATTGCCACTTCTTGTCCTATACCTGCAGTGTGCCAATTTTAATCTGTCAGGAATTTAAATACCCTTCAGATTTGGTTTGCTGATTGAACTTCCTTCCTTGAACCTCCAGTTTCTATACTGAACCCCAATGAGGCCCACACAGTATTTTATTGAGTACGTTACTCATCTTGACTCTTCTGCCTTTTTACCTGGAAGCAAAGATTTGTCTTCTTTTTTCTCTTTGCTGATGTTCAGCATATCCAAATACACTAACTGCTCACTTCTCTTAGAACCTCCCAGTATCTGAAAGAAACAGAGTTGTAATCATGAGATGTTTCATAACTGAAAGTTGAATATAAACAAATAGGTTTTATCTATTTTTTTTCTATCTGTGTAAATGCAAAAGAAGGAATTCTTACACATTTTTCCTCCACTTTTGGCCAGGTTCTAAATGGTCATCTTGATGACTAAATGTGACAAGTCTAGTTTAAACATGGAGTGAGTGACTGCAGAAGGTTTATTTATTTGAATGACTTTCCATTCGGATTAAATATAAACAGAAAAGCATAAAAGTTATCTCTTAAATCCAAACCAGAGTTTTGGCTGAGCTTATTAAGTCTGAAGCATCTGGACTTCAAATAAACAAACAAACAAACAAAAAAAATCTCTTTTTGCATGTGAAATACATTTGAAATAACTTCCTCCAGCTATTTAATTTTCATTTCAAAGGCTTATTTTGTACATTACCAAGTGCAATCCAAAAAAACAACCCGGTCAAATAAGTACCAAACTGCTACCTTCACTTTGCATATGTGAGTCAGAGGGTTTATGTGACATGTCTGAAGTCAAAAAGCAAAATACCACAGAACAGGATTTAGAGCTGACAGGACTCCAATCCACCAGGCTGTGCTCAGCCCACTGAACATGACTTTTATTGTGCACCCAAATACCAGCTGGTGATCACTCGAAGATTGATGGTAGCATGCAGCTCTGGAATGTGCTCCTAAATTCACTCTTTGTGTCAGTCTTCATGGTGTGAAAAGGAGTGAAATACATTTGTGTTCTGTGTGTTTAAACAGCAAGTGTGCTGCCCACTGAGCACGGCTGCCCACAGGCTTGGAGCACTCCTGCTCCTGGGAGTAGGGACAGCCACATCCTGTAAGTGACACTTAGCAGTGACAGAGCCAAATCCATACAGAAAAAAAATTAAGCTTACATAAAATACTGCACATATGCTTAGAAATATTTTATTTTTAAAGTTGACACTTAAAAAAAACCACCCTAAGTCCTTATTAATTTAATATTGAAAGCACTCATAACACTCCTCGATGTGCTGCAACACAAGCAGAAAATACTGGTGATGAAGTTAATAATTTCCATTTGTGTCCAACCACTGAAGTCCTCTGGGGGACATGGAAAACCCCATATTCAATGAAGCAGGTTGTATCATAACAGTAATATGAAAAAAAAATAAATAGAAATTAATGTGCAATCTAATGAGACCACATGGCTGTTCCTCCAATGGGAATGAATGCATTCAATATACCAGAAAAATCTATTTCAAAGGAAAAAGAGAACCAACTGCCCAGACATTTAAAGATAGGCCTGACCTTTGCTTTTCTCCCAAACCAAACTTTCCTTGGCTTCAGAAAGCATCCCAAACACCCACGTCCAGAAAGCAGTTTACTTCCTGTCAGTGGAAAAGGCTGGGTGGCCTTGCAGCTGCAAAATAAAATTTAATCCAATAGCTCAAATTAGACTGCAAGGGGTAGTACAATGGGCACTGTACTAAAGCATACAGAACAGCAAATAAATACAGGGAAAGGAATTAAGAATATTGTGGAAAACTACTCTATTATTCTAAAATTTCTGTAAATAGAAATAACAATGGAAGATTTGGATAAATGCAGTTGTGGTGCGACCATGGAATCGAGCGTGGCTGTTGCTTTTGGTGAAATTTGTTATCTCCAATACAATGACCCTTCTGGCATCGTGGTGAACTGGAGGTTCATGGAAGGTTCACTGAGCGGGGGATGCCATTTGTTGACCTCCAGCTGCTTTGTTTTCTCACAAAGTCGAGTGAGACTAAGTGTTTCTTTTATCCTTCCCAGATGTAAAGCAGAGCTTGCTAACTATCTTGGCTTGGTATATAGAGGTGATTATCTGATTATATAGACAAGAGTATATAGACACCAGGTATTTGCATCCTGGTGCATATGCAATGAAATACTGATACTGAGGAAACAAGAAAACACACCAAAAAAAGGTGTGTATCACACCTATTTGTGTGTGATACCCACCATGCCACATACTTGTTTGCTTGGTTTTGCTATGGGCAGCTTGGCTATTTTTACGAGTATCCCCCTAAATTCAAAAATCTTTTGTGTAAAAATACTACCCTTTAGTTCAGCAGTCAACTGAAACAAATTTATTACTGTAATTCTTTCGAATGAGAAATAATGCCTTCTGAAGTTTCTTTAGTTCATAACTGGGCAAATTTTACATTATTTTAATGAAGAATGAATGAAAGCTAAGCACTGGGATTTAGTTTGATCTCTTTCTGCCTGATGTTTGCCTGATAGCTAATCCTAATTTGATTAAATTGATGATAATAATAATAATAATAATAATGAAACTGTAAAGAAGCCTGCATATAGTAAGCTGCCCTGTTTTATACAGAGTAGTGGTGAGAAGTGACTGGTGAAGATAGGAACAATATGTTTTAAGGAGATCTGTGGATAAAGTAGCATGGCTGAAGTTGCAGTACAGTTGGTAACATCAATAAAGGCAAGGATTACTGCAGCAAGGGCAGTAATGCCAATTGTAGACATACAGAGATTGGCTGAATCTCTGGGGAGGTTGCTCTTTGAGAGAAAGGAATATAATGAAAAGGGTTCCTCTGCCTTGTGACAGTGAATGGGTTCTTACTTTATTACAGCAACCATAATGAAATTTTTCAGTGGTTGAACTGCATTTTCTCGATGAGTTTTTATTAGCTCTAGTAACAAATAATTTGGCAGTTTAGTGAAAACATGCTCAGAGAGAAAAAGATTGCATGTGAGCTGATGTTAAGAGCTTTTTCAGTCTGAAAAGAAGTTAGGAGACTACTATAATACTTTTATTATTTAAGGTGTTCATTATTCTGAAGCATTTGATAGATCTTCACTACAATTTGGAGTCACAGTTGTTGGTACATCAGCAAAGATGTATTAGCACCTCAAAACTGCTACACTACTACTCCCCAGTAGCTGTCAGTTTTGCAAAAGCCAAATTATGTCTTCACTGTCTACAGACTACCTCAGTACATCTGCAAAGTACTCACTTAGATTGAACAGAAAGATAAATTTGCAAAGAAAGACAATTCTAGCAGTTAACCTACCTTTCACCCAACCTTACACTCTCCCTGTTCCTCTCTCTCCCTTCCCAGTATTCAAAGATGTCTCATCTGACATCATCTGACTCATCTGTTTGTGGGGAGTCAATAGTCAGGTACTTAAACCTAAGCCTTAAAAGGTTTGCTTTTATCACAAAAACAATAGCCTGAATGAGATGAAAAACTAAAGAGAAGTCCACTCAGACCTGGTTCTCCCAGTGGCAAATTAGTGGCAAATAAGATGAATATATATGATCTGGAAAAACAGCTCTGAGATCTCAGGTTGTTGCCCAGTTCTGACTTGGAGACTATTGCAAGCTTCAGTCTTAATTATTTTTTTCAGGCAGACAATTATGATAATTCACTTTCTTCCATTTCTCATATCTCTCTGTAAGTTTGGATCAAAGAGTTTCAGTGTCTGCATACAGTCAGGGGTTTAGCTGTCCAGTTAGTCTGATTGCCCTTTGGAACATTTCTCTTTGTGCCTGAGCATCACAGGAAGGAGCACAGCCGTTCTTCCAGTGGTGTGATTGGTGGTTCACTGGAAAAAAAAGACAAGAGAGAAAACACAAAAGGTTACAGTGAAAAGATAGACTTCTCCCAGAAGAAGTAAAACTGTGTGGAATCTGTCTGACTTCTTCAGGGGTGAGGCTTTTTTTTTTCTTACTGTCTCAAAAATAATGTCATACTTGGCAACCGAAAGCTTCTCATTCCTGCATCTGGAAAACAAAACCATCCCTAGTGCCAATGGCAAAGCCACTGTGTGCACCCAGACTGAGCTTCTGCAGCCTCCAGGCAGTGTGGCAAGGACCCTCTCTCTCCATGGCTTTTGGAAAGCAACCAAAGGATAAACTCTGTGTAACTGTGCAGACTTTGAGGTATGCAGCTCTTGGAGAGCAGTTTTTGTGCAGCAGAGCTGTTGTGCACAAACTTGTAACACACAAGGCTTGGAGGAGACTGGCTCCCATCTGACATGGATAATTCAGCTGCAGTAATCTTAAACCTAGTTGGCCTGTCTTTCTGGCTCTCCATTCTTGCCAAAGTTGTCCCTTTTGTTTTGGGACCAAAAATGAGAGCAAGGCCTGGACAGGATAATAATGAGCAGAAAAGAACAAGGTAATATTGGAAAAATAGGGTATGTTCTGGAAAAGTTCTGAAAAATGGCAGTATTTGTGGCATCTTCTGAAATAAAACGTGCAAATTGCATTTTTATAAAATTATAACTGCACGGTACTTGATAGAAAAAAAAAGAAGCCTACCTTTCAATGTTTTATTGAAATGGGTGTTCAGACTTCAGAGGAGTTATTCAAGGTTTACAGTGAGGTAAATGGGGGAATAATCTGAAGATTATGCTCAGAAGTGTCTACAGCTGAGTGAGACTGGATGGCTGGAGGGTGTGGGTGGTCTTGCATAATGCTCAATGAAGGAATCTCAATAGTGGAATATTTGGCAAGACTTAGGATAGCTGTGTAACTGCAGTTTGAAAAACATTGACACATTTTTCCTCTTTGTTTTGGAGTGGGTTTTCTGTTGTGGAATGTGGTATGATTTCACATGACAGTATCTGTGAAAATGGAAAAGAAATTCACATCTCTTCTTCATAATTGAAAGCTTCAATAGAGAGGCATGGAACGTAGTGGGGTGTCTTGGGTTGATAAGTGTGCCACAAAGCCCTGTTAATACATTTTGCCACACACGAGTAAGTGGCTTTCTCTGCTTGTGTGTTTGCTTTTGCTTAGAAAACACATTCCTTCTGCACAAAACTGGCAGCTGCCCACACCTCAGAGGATCTGCCCCTCCTTTTTTCTTCAAAATACTAAATAAAAGATGAAAAATTCTGTTACAGTTTTTTGGTAATTTTAATAAAACAGCACTCTGTCATGAATTATTTCCCTTTTGGTGCAACTTTTTGAAAGGCACAATGTTAAAAGCCACTTAATACTCGATGGTGAGGTTTTTCAAGTCTGTGAGTTACCAGGATTTCAGGAGTTTTGTGTATCTTGCAAATTCAAAAAAAAAAAAAAAAAAAAAAGAAAAAGACCCATCTACTGACATATGTGAACGCTCTGCTTAAGGTCAACTGTTAACTGGTATGTCTTTTCCTATCAACACATGGTCCCCTTCACAAAGAGCTATTGAGTGTTTTACTGCTCCTAATGTATATGTTGAGCTGCTCAAGGTGACAAATTGTTCTTCAGACATGCTAGAGCCACCTCTGGGTCTGATTCTCCAAAGACTTCACCTTGGTGCTTTGCTTTCCCTTTATAAAAGACTGCACTATCTCAGTCCAGTAATGTTTAAATTCCACTCTCAACTCATTTAGCAAATACACCCACAAGTATTCAAGGTGTATAGTTAAGCCAGATTGTATTTAGATATCATTGACATTTCCTTGTTATTTACTCTCATTCCAAATGCAGCAATTAAGTTTCCTTCTAGCAGATTATACATTTTAGCTCCGGGCAAAAGAAGGTTTTGTTTCAGCCTGTACCATCTGAACTCCTTTCTTCTCTCTTGTTCAAGTGATCTTGTTAATTAGTTAGCCTGTGATTTTATGAGCACTTGTAAAACTATTTTCTCCCCTCTCTCTTGCTCTTTTTTTTAAATAAAAATGGAATTAAACCCCTTTCAGATGGATTCAGAAGCAAGCAAGTGTGCACATCTGTGATTTCTAGTTCTTAGGAAGATATTGCCTCCTATATAAAAAGCCAGATTTCATTGTAACAGCATTAAAGAGAAGAGTAAAGACTCCCATGCATGAAGAAGAGATAAAGAGAGATAAAGAAAAGGTCAAAGGTCCACCTGGGCATTTTTGGGCCCTGTGTGGTTAAGGCACACAAGGGACTGACCAGTAGCACATCTGGCTACTTATGGCTCTTTGGTCAGACGCCTGTGCCCCCATTCACAATGGGATTCACTTGAGACTGGCCGAGGGATGGGTTTTAGTTTGAGCACTTCATGAGCAGTGGCAGAATGCTTTAGCAGCTCCTTTATCTCAACCCCTTAAGTAGAAGGAATCAATACATATATCTTCAAAGAAAAGGAATATTGACAGTGCAAAGGTGACTCATTCTGAAGTTTTGAAAAGAAATATTCAGGTTTTACTTGTTCTCTTTCCGTACATAAAATTGAAAAAAGTGCTTAATGGTGTTCTCAGACTTGCAGTGTTATAGCAGACTATTTCCACAAGCACTATGTAAACTATAAAAATTATGCATTTGTTTCTTGCGTGTCTTTACATTAAATTTTTTTACGGTCAAGAAAACAATAATTAAAATTGTTTGATTCTTATGAAATCTGATACCGTTTAACTAAATTTTTACAGTCATTTCTGCTAAAAAGTTACAAAACAGAGGGGTTTGTAACATACAAAAGTAGAAAGGAAAATATTTAAACTAAAATAAAACAGACCTTTTCTTCTGCCTGAAGCCTTTGGTTTTGGGGTTTTTTTAATTACTTTTGGTAACTTTGAAAATACCTCAGATTTCACTCACATTCTTAAAATACATAACCATTCCATTCAATGTTAGCAATATTATGCATAGTGTCTGTATGTTCAAATTACTTTTTCGCCTGTTTAAACACGACCTGTGGGCAAAAGGGGACCATTTCCATTTGATATTATAAGCAAAAAAAGATTTTTCAATTTAAGTATTTAATTCTAGAAAAAAAAAGGAAAAAATTGGTTTCATTCCAGTTCCTAGAAGGTGAGATTTTACATTGCAGTCTCACATTTGGCATGGGCTGGCATATTTGTTGGCACAAACTCAAGGCTTAATGAGGCTTAAGAGACTCTTACAGCCTCCATAACCAGAGGCTGACATCGAGCTGACTGCTACATGTACACAAGGCGTGTGATTGTGCACCTCACACCCCATGAGAATGTAAAATAAAACAGCATTGTATTGCTGACTTCCACTTCACTAAGGCTGCATGAAATCCATGCCAGTTAGGGCTGCAGAGGTTTCCTGGGGAGATGGAGCCCATCTTCCTGGAAAGCTGTGTTTGTGCCCTCCACTGTGGTGCTGTGTGTGAATGGATTGCTGTGCTTTACTCCCTGCTTGTTACTGAGGCACAGACACCAAATCTCTGCTTTTGCTGTGAACTTCCCCATAAGCAGCCTTCTGAGACTGAATCCTTATGCCAGCAGGAAAGAGGAGGAAAGCATATTATTTCTTGCACTCTCCCACAGGGGATCCTAAATTAAAAGCTTGACAGAGCATCCTAGGCTTGCTCAAAGAAGCCCCACTAGGCTGGAAATGCAGGGATGGCAGAGTGCAGGCATGCCTGCATGCAGACTCTCACATGTTCTAGTTTATCCACAGCTTATCAGTGGATGAATTCAGTGCTTTGAACTTGGGCTAGGGATGCTTCATACCGTGGCTGCAGCTTACCAAACCCCGCAATGTAAAGATAATTCTTGATTTTGTTGAATAAGTGGTTATGTGAGTCGGCAAAAAGGAGATTATATTTTGGGAAGGTCTTGCTAAAAATTGCATTAATTTCAGTAACAAATGAATTAAACATCCTTATAAGATGTCAACCAAGGAAGTCGCTTAGGATCTTGCCTCTACGTATTAGGGATTATTATATTCCTGACTCTGGGAGAGTCGGGCTGTTTTCAACATTGTGCTACCAGTGAATTTGAATTAAGGACTGATGAAAGTTTGAGGCTGAGTGATTAAATAAGACATTCAGAGGACCACCTGATGGATCTAGCTCATTTATCCTTATGCAGGAGGGATAATTTGGGTATAACAGGCTCTGTGAGATAACTACACCTTCCTGGACTCCTTGTCTCTAATAGCTGCAATTGTTTTGTTGTGGCCAGTGTATTTTTTGATGTCAATAATAGATATTGCACAAATATTTTGTTGTTTCTTCAGTCAGAGCACAGCTTTTTAAAAAGAAGACTTGTTTTGTGGTGGATTAGAAGGATAATTAAAGAGTAGGAGTTAAACTGTCTAATTGTCAGTAAGCTGTGCACTGTGTACAGAGAAAACTCTCAGTCATTGGGATATCCAAAATGTGCAGTTCAATAATAAGTGCAGTTCTGGAAACTGAATTCACTGAAGCTTTTGTTTTTTCATTAAAACAACCTGTCCTCTAAAATCAGATTTCTTACAGTAGGAATCAAGTTGGTATTGGTTTTATACCTGAGGAAGGGCAAAATTCACCAACTGATGAAGAAAAACTACAAGCAAAGATAATTTTTGTATCATTAAGGATGAAAGTTATTTTGTTATTGTTTCATTGTCAAATAAATTTTTTAATATTTAGAGAGCTGTCTGTAGCATCATTTTCTATATAGGTTTTACTGCTTTCAGTGTTTGGTTAAATTCTCAAAGCATGGAATAGAATTGCTCTGAAAGTCTGCAAACATCTACTTCATTTTTTGACAAAAACTCTTGGAGATTAAAGGGAATGTGAAAGACAATACAGCATCTTTGCAACCACTGCTTTCTCCAAGCAACAACAACCAGATAGTAAATCTTTAAAAAAATCAAATTTTCTTGGGTGACTGTGTGGTAAATTTTGTTTAATGAAAACAAAATTTGATTAGTTATAAATTCCCTCTCCTCCACTTGCTTTAGTAGCCCAGGGAGTCTAATAAGCTGTAAGCTTCAGCACTAAAAGAAATAAAACTAATAAATCAGTGTAAGAGTATTTGTTTCTCAGCTTTCCTTCCTCTTATGAATGGTGTTGAGTTTCCATGGTCCAGTAACCTGCCATGAGGTATTCTCCTCAGCAGCAGCTCGATGGAGGCAGATTACCCTTCAGGAGCCTTGGAAAGAGTAATACTATTTCAAAGAGGTTAAAATTCCAAGAAAATAGTGGATTTTGATAAATGAAAGTTGTGGAAATCTGTTGTTTCTGTCTCTTGTTTAAAAGCAATCATCATGGTCATGATTATGTTTTACATCAGCCGTGGTGTTTTCATTGCCAGCCGCTGTCAGTCAGTGAGGCAGTAAGGAGGGACATTGTATTGTGCAATCACTGTGCTCACATTTACCCCGTGCTGCTGTGTGGGAAACCCTCCCACTTTATCTGTGCTTTCCTGGTGTATCAAGTGCACAATTAGAAGGCTGAGTTTCACCTTACAACTGCCAAAGGTTACGGTAAAGTTAATAATGGGCCAGGAAAAGGGATGAGCACAAGTGTCTGAGGCTGGTTGCGAGAATTTCAGAGCGGCCAAAGGTGCTGGGTGTTAATGGCACTGTGCTGGTGAATCTCCCAGGTACCTGGGACAATCCTAGCCAAAAGCTTACAGGGAGGACTTTTCTGAAGTGAAGTAAAACAGTTGATTTTTCAAGCACTAAAAAAAGACTTCTGAAAGTACTGTGACCAATTTTCGTATATATTTAACTAGTTTTTTTCAGTTTTTAGGCACCGATTGTAAATCTTGATTGTATGTTTATCTGTTGTTGAGGGACAAGATAAATACTGTTTGGGTTTCTTTTTTAATACTGCCATAAGTAAATGCATGTAGGAAACTCAGCTCCTGAAAGCTGTCACACATCTAAATTAATCAAAACACAATTATCTTTCAGAAACTAGGCATATTTTTCATTTTCGTATGAAACTATTTAACAATGGTAAAAATTTATTTGAGTTATGTATCATATCTACCAATGCAAATTATATTCTGGTAAATGTTCTTTCAGTCATGAGTTCTCTACTAGACAGGTATGAACCCAAGGACTTCAGCCTTTGCCTGCTATTAAAAATGGCTCTCCAAGTAATTTTAAAAAAAAGTTGATTTTAGCTAAATATGTGTTTTGCAGAAGGTGCATACTTTAGGCACACTTCTTTTGGCACTTTTTTTTTTAATAGAGTGCATATACAGAAATATTTCTGTTTTGAGAGTTTTGTTTTAAAAATAGCAGGAGCTTTAGGTCACTGATTTTGTATAAGACATTTACTGTTTTCCATAGGGAATGAATAAGCAAAAAACTTTACTTTCAAAAAGCCTTTAGCAAAAGTGACAAGCCATATTGTCACAGGCAGAGTTTGCAACCAAGAACTGTGGACTCAGATCTTACATTTATGAATAAACATTATAGCAGAGCTTCATTTTCATAAGTGCTTTGTATTTGCCACCCTCTTAGAGTCATAGGGAACACAGTTTAATACTAATAGTCATGAAGAAAGAAAGCATAATTATATGTTAAATATTTTAACAAAGACAAATTGATTATTAAGGTTTTGTTTGTCCACTCTCAGAGAAATATCCCTTCTGTTGTTACTGAAAAATAAAACAATCTGACTGGGGCCCAAAATGTATTGGCCAGACAGAGATGGGAAGGCTGAGCTTTCTTGAGGGCAGCAAGTAATACTTATATTGCAGTTGCTTGTACTATTCCTGTAACAGGCCTGATCCTGCACTACTGACACCAGAGGATGTTTTCACTTCACTTTGTTGAAGAAAGTTTTAAGTGGAAAAATAGAGCTTCTTCTGCAGTTCTGTTAGTTTGGTCCAAACCCGTAAACAAACAACTGAATGAACAGACACATTTAGGCTTGGCTGAATAATTTTGTTTTTTCTTTTAAGTAAGCCGCACATAGTGATGAAGAACAAGATCAAATTTGACCTTGAAAATGGTAAAAACCTATTCTTAGTGAAGCCCCCTATTAGGAAAAGGAAGTAAAATATTCTTATGTGGTTCTCATCGATCTTGTGGATTTTCTACAGTCATAAACTTCAAAATGTATTGAACACATTGATTAATTAATAAATTATCTTCCTTAAAAGCCAAAGCTGTAAATAATAATATCCATTAAAATAAGAATTAATTAGAAGAATGAATAACAGCACTGCCTGATTTTTATGAGCTATGTCTATCTACTTAATGTACAAAATAATTGTATTCAAACTGAGAAAAGAAAATTTCTTTTACTTCAACCATTGTATTATTATCTAATATCCAAAGAGGCTTTTTCTTCTCTCTCAGACCCTATTTGGGTCCAAAGATGTCTTTATTTAGAAAGAAATGCAGTTGAGAAGCAAGAAACATGAGTGAACTGCTTTGCTATGCTACTGTCTTTACTATTTCAGAACTGCAAGAAACCAAGACCTCTGAGTACCACAGGATATCCCACAGCCCCCTGGATTACAGGATATTATTGATGGATGAAGATCAGGATCGGATCTACGTGGGGAGTAAAGATCATATTCTGTCTCTGAATATTAACAATATAAGCCAAGACCCCCTCAGTGTAAGTTCAAGTTTTATTTTGAGAATCTGAGGTTGCTTTACTTTACTTTTTTTTTGCCTTTTCTTTTAAGACAAAAAAAATGGTATTTCATTATTTTGTGTCCATGCCCACATCTTATTGAACTTTTAGTCCTTGTTTTATGTGTAATGCAGATGAAGCTATATGCTGTTCTTCAAAGACTCTTTAGAACTGACCTATTTACTAATTTTGAAGCAACATTCTGCTTGGCCTGACCTCACAAGGCAAAGCTGTGTGGTTTGGTGCTTTCCACCTCTCTCCAAGGTAAGATAGTTCAGAGATGCACTTTGAAAAGAATCCTGCAAGAAGGAATAGGATGAATAAGATACACACTATCTTTCTCAGGCCGTATGGAAAAAAGCAAGGACAGAGTTGTCCTTAACCTTATACTGTATTTTTTAATGTTTTGTGCTCTGGACCCTAATCACTGAAATATTTCCCAATCTCTTGTTACGTCTGTGTCAGCCTTTGCCCTTCAATTGGGTAGCTGATACCTCGTGTAGGGTTTTTGGGCACCATGACCCTCATCTGCCCCTTGACACCACCTCTTTTCTGGCTTCTCTCACTTACTGAGATGGTGTTTTCCAAGGTCTTTGTGTTCCCTCACCAAATAGTAGTAGGCAACCTCTGTGTGAAAATAATAACATTATCAAATGCTTACAGATTCCTCTCTTGTCTCCAAAGCCAGTTGCAATTCAGCCTCTCTGCTTTTGAAATAGGTGACCTGCAGAAGTACTTGTGTGTCCACAATCTTGGCTGTTGAGCTATTACCTGTCTACAGGCTTTGTCTTGCCTATCTTTAGACTATCACACTCCTACCCTGCCTGAAGGTGTACCATAAAGGCTTTGTTCCACCAAATCCATCCAGTCCTTTAATCCATGGGCTTTGTTCCTGTACCTCAGAAGGACTGAGGGGCAGCGATACCAGGCTTGCAGCACGGAAGATAAATGCCTTCCTTAAGAGACAAGGCTTTTAATGTGTCAGGGGAGAGAGAGGGGCCCTGCCAGAGAGTGATTGAGCACAGTTAAATTAGGCTTTGCTCTGAATCACCCTCTGGACATGCCTGTCCACCTGAATTGATTGTTCAGGGAGCCCGAGGAGGCTCATTCCAACTTACACATTTAGATTAAATGCCTCCCGTTCAATGGTGTGAATGCATCCTTCCCGCCTCCTAATGGTACCCAAATCTCCCTCTGAAATGGGGCTGCCTTCTAAGGTCTGAAATACCTTCTGTGACCTTTTTGCTAATTTCCATCTCACAGTGGTCCAGCCACCCTGGTCTGGCAGGAGCTGTGCCTCAGCATGGCACGCTCCCTCCTGTCCCTTGGCAGGCCAGGTTTAATCCTGTGCTGAGTTTGGTTAGATAGGAGGGCCTCTGTTGCATGGAATGTTTTCTGCCATATAAAGCTGTGAAGCTTTATTTCAACAGCTCGTGTAGCCTGGAGAAACAGGATTTTAAAAAAAATCAACAGAAAGAAAAAACACACAGAGTCTTCTGGCAGTGAATGTGATCACCCAGTGTTAGGCTCTGAATGAATCTCTGCAATTCCACACAGTCTTCCGTTTGTTAATTGATTTTAACAGCAGATTCACTTTGCTGATCTTACATATCTGTAGAAATCCTATATACATACACATTCAAATCCACAATTCTACGTATATATATGTGTGTGTACATATATACACAGAGATCTTTTAATGGTATTGTTTGTGTTATCTTGAGGGTAAATGTTATCAGGCTCTGTCATTTACTAGATTTCTAGGGATAAATTCATAATGGGTGTCTTTCCTATTTCAAAATCAAAATAAATAATGGAAGAAGCTCAAAACATTTACAGTTTGAGATAAACAGATAAACATTCAGACACTGAGGTATTTCTTGAAAAATTGTCTTAAAGAAATCAATGTGAAATATTGAGATTTCAAGTAGGTTTTATCATAATCTAGCCAAACCTTTGATGATAAAATTGAAAAATTATTGCAAGAACCCTTCTTTCAATATTTTAGTCTTCTGGTTTCTAGTGTGAATAATTTCTACAAGTTCAGTAAAAGTAAACATGGGTAGTAATTTAGGCAATAGTGGTGAAAAATCTCTCATATTTAGAAGAAATAAATCTAAATAAATTAACTTAATATGTAATAAACTTAATATATATCAGCCAAAGACTTGGACCTTGATTTTGTTTAGTGCACACTAGGACAAAATAGTTTTATTTATCAACAAAAACCCTTTTTTTCCCTTATAATCAAAGTGTAAATTATATCTAAATATTAATCTATTAGTGTAAGTGAGGCAGTGAAATTATTTTTGTTAATTATGTAATAAATATACTACTTGAACAATACTTCTTTCGTTATAGATTTTCTGGCCAGCATCAGCAAACAAGGTTGAAGAGTGCAAAATGGCTGGCAAGGATCCCACGGTAAGTTCTAATCCACATGCACACACATACACAAATTAGGTACTTGGCAATAAAGTTAAGAGCACCTTGAGTGCAGCCAAAGCAAAGTGAAAGAAGTGTTTGTTTTGCTTTTGAAATGCTTTGCAAGCCAGTCTATAAAGTGAAATTCTGGACAAACAGGAGATGTAAGCAGAATGCACCTTCAGACTGACAGCTGGGAGAAGATATGCGGTGTCCATTTCCTCGCCTTTTGTGGTTGGTACTCTTCAAGCTAGGCAAGAGTACTTTTCCAGGTATGTCCTGGGGTGATGCTGAACAGCCTGTTGAGCTGCTCTTTGGAGCAGGGAAGTTCTCTGGCTGGCTGCTCCCCCCCAGGAACACACCCAGGTGGAGGTGGATGGTACCCTCTGTCTGCAGTCTGAAGACCCCAGTTGTTCACCACTTTCTAGATGATGTTGCATGGTGCTGGATCCTGCTGAACCAAAAATGTGAATGCCTTCAAAAGTAAATAAACCAGTGCAGTCTGCTAAACAAGGATTAACTCTACTGATTTTCATGAAGGTGACTGATGGCACAGTTTCCAATCCTGTGCCCATAAAACATATGCAATTCTCATTGTGTTGGAAGACATTTGGATGATTGGATCTGAAAGCAGTTCTGAGATCTGGGTACAAAAAAATATTAATTTTAGAAAAATCTGTTTTCAACCTAAAGTGATTTAACACTTGATCATAGTAAAAAATGGAAGAGTGAGAGAAAAAAGGGATATGCTATAAGGAAAGAACTTAAATCCAATACTGTGGACTGTGTGGCCATTAAAGTTCTGGTTTCATTTTCATGCTGATTTGAAAATGTTACTGTAGGTCTTCAGTACAAAGCAACAACTGACTGCAAACCTCAATTTAAAGTTTTGGAAAGAAATCATTTATGCAAATATCGAAATCTAATATTTGGACTTGCTTTGATTTTTAATTATTTCCATTTATGTTGGAAAAATTAGGGAGAAAAAGAGGCTGTTCCAGAAGTGTCCTTAAGGAAATTTCCCCCAGTTACACCTTGTTTTCCTGTAGAGGTCCTGCTTCTTCTCATGCAAGAGAAATACGTGAATGAAAATTGAATTGCTGTGTGGAAGTGGGAAAGCTACATGGACTCCTCTGTAACTTATCTGTGGTGCTCAATCTGAGAGAGCCCATTTCCCAGAGCAGGCAAAATGACATGGAAAGAAGCAGCTGTCCAAATCCAGAGACTAACAAACCCAGTAGCTTTTTGCATGATGCTGTCATGTCTATTCCCTGGAGTTCCCAGCATCTCATAGCATTTGCCACTGTGGAGTGACTGTTGTCTGTTTTTCCTGCAGCACGGCTGTGGGAATTTCGTGCGTGTGATCCAATCCTACAACCGCACCCACCTGTACGTCTGCGGCAGCGGCGCCTTCAGCCCCGTCTGTGTCTACGTCAACAGGGGACGCAGGTCTGAGGTAACTCTCTTTTCATTCTATCCACTCATTTTGTGGTTCATCCTACTGATGCGATGCGTAAGCTCGAAGTTTTGAAAATGCAAGAATCAGTGGTCCCAGTAAGTTCCTTCACCAGTGTTAGCAGCAGAACAGCAAAGGTCTGTGGTTTTCTGACCTGACAACAGCTAGAAGCAAAACCATGGTCAAAAGCTGTGCCTTAAAAATGATGGTTATCCAAAATTCCACAGTCATACCAAATGCTGGGATACATTTGATACTACTTTTTATTTGACATTGTATGGTGAATTCATTCCTACCACTTGGTGGAAAAATGCCCAGGAAATACTTGAAAGGAAATAGCCAGTTAGATGAAAAGTAAAATACGAAGTCCGCTTCGTATAACTTCCGTGTGTTACTGGTTCCTGGGAGAAGCCCTTAAGTTGTCTGACTATTCCGTTGTGTGAAGGTTTGCTGAACTTCAGCTTAACACCCTCCAAATTCAACCCCTGTAGAGCAACTTTATCTACTGCACGAGTTTTGCCTCACCAGATGGTGCCCAGATGAAGTTGTTAAGTTTCTCTTCACTGAAAGGTCTTACCTTTTCTAGATAGGTCTCCAGTTTTTCTATATTCAGTTTCACTGTGTTTATTTTCAGTGTAAGTACCAGATGTTTCAGAAGTACATGGTCCAAGTTTCCTGATTTGAAAGTGAAATGTTTGTTTATCTGCAAATGTAATAGGTAATAAATTAAGCAACCAGAAGGAAAAAGAAAGGCACTTAACAGGAGGCAGCACCTCAGTAGCTCTTGGGTCAGATTCTTGTCGCAGGCACAGGGGTGTGCAGTATTTTCCAGAGCAATGTGGAAACAGATGTGTTGGGAAGGAAGATCAGAGCATGCTACCTGGAGCTTTGCCATGTGAGGGCAGCTTTAAAAGCTGGGCTGGCTTCTCAGGAAGACACTGGGAAATTCATCACTGATTTAATTGGGAGTGGGATGGGAATTCTGGTCAAGACCCAAGATTGCTGCACAGGTTACCAGGGAGGTGATCAGTCAATGTTTCTCCAGGTCACTTTGCATGGGATGATCTCAGTGACTTTTAGTAGATCCCTCCCTGGCTCTAGCTTCCTTAACAGAGCATGCACTCGGAATCGCTGCACTTTCAGTCCTACTAAATTATCTAAAAGTCGAGATTGTAGGCCTGGATTTAAAAGCAGAAGCAAGCAGAGCTAAGTAAGTCAATCCATCCTTCTGGTTAAAAAATTCTACATTAACTTATTTTGATGTATTTTGAAGCAGGGGTCACCTTTCACCAGCATTATTCTATTTCTTGAAAAATCATTTAAAACATGAACAGTGATCTCATTTGTCTTTAATTAATGTAATACTTTTTATCATCTTAAGTACTGGTATCGCAGCCCAGAGGAGTTTGAATCTCATTATTTTAGACTGTTTGTAAATGAGGTTGGGACAGAGGGGAGGGCAGGAAATGACATCTCCAGATGATGCAAGATGTTAAATTTCTTAAACTAAAAGTAAAGATACATGGCTTGGAAAAGCAGAACCAGCTTCACTTAGCCTGTCTGTGTAGCTGCATGCCTATATCAATTGATTAAATAAACTGCTGTTTCAGACGTCTGGAGTCTGTGAGACACTTGACTGTAGGCACTTCATGCTCAAAGCCATTACTGTGCAGGCCAACAATAGCATAACAGTTCAAACCCAAGCATTTCCTTCTGAACTCATTGCATATATCTGTGCATGACTAATTGATAGAGCAGAATGAGGAACTATGTAGTGCTGATGGGACTAGTGAAAACTCATTTTTTCCTCTACTTCTATCATTTCACCTTCAATTTGGCACAGTTTTCAATGGGTAAAAAGGTTGTTTTTGCACGTGCAGAATGAATATTTTACAAAGCACATCTGTTTTTCTCTAGAAGCTACAAAGCCTGACAGAGTCATATCCAACAATCATAAGAACCGGG
This sequence comes from Eopsaltria australis, assembly GCA_034509425.1. Lineage (NCBI taxonomy): Eukaryota > Metazoa > Chordata > Aves > Passeriformes > Petroicidae > Eopsaltria > Eopsaltria australis. Next base: position 192,231 of record JAVTVJ010001659.1, on the reverse strand, counting down.
CCTGTTTTGCTCTTCTGTCTCCAGGATTCCACATAAGCTCACAAAAAACGGGGGTTTCATTGATGAGGCAAAATTTTGCCCTTTTCCCTGAAACAGAAGTTACAAAACAATTAATTTTCTTCCTTGGCACACTTGATACTTTAGTCTTTGGTAATTACTCCCTTAGTCACCCAAATATATTCTAATGTCAAAGTAAATGCAAACAGAAGGAAATGTTGTATTTTCCCTACGTGAAATAATTATAGACTAAATAGCAGTTTAATATATATGAAAATCAAGTGTAATCCTGGAGCTAGTTTAATGGAAGAGTAATGGGCATTTTGAATTGGTAAATAGTGGTTTAATATAGTAAATATGAATTAGAATCAAGCTGCATATAATCTAGAAGTAAAAAAACAACAAAGAAACCACCCAAGATCACGTTAGAAACTTCATACTTACGTTTTAAGATTGTTTAGAGAGCTTATTACTGGAACAATAGATAAGATCTCTGAGATTAAATTAGGCAAAACAGAAGAGGGGGGAAAAGAGAGAGGATAATGATATGAAAACTTCCTGCTGCAGCTGTGCATTTGAGCTCAGTGTAATCTTCAGTTTTCTGGTGCCAAATGGCTACTTAAGGACTTGTGTGGCATCTTCCCTCCCCTGTGATTTACATTAACTGTTAAAGAGAATATAAGGAGCTGCTGTCCTTTCTCAAATAACTAACTGTTGGCATCTGCCTCACAGAAACCTTTCTTTGGAATTTTTGTCAGCTAAGTTTTTCTTTTGAAATGTTTTAAGTGTGGTTGTTGTTGGTATTTTTTTCCTGCAGTTGTGTCTTTCGGCTTTTTATTAAAGATTGGAAGTTTGTTGTAGGAGCCTAAGAACAAGTTGTTTGGTATACAGTGTGTGGGAGTTGGTGTGTGTTAGGTCAGTGTTTCTGCCATTACTGACTGCAGTTTTTAAGGAATGAGCTTGGCCCTGAATTATTTCTTGCTGAGCATGCTGTGCTAGTATTGCTGGGAACCAAGAAGTGAAGAGTCGCACCAAAATGGGCCGATTTTCTAGAGATAGTCAGGTTGTTTGTGTTTTAAGCTGTGGTCCAAATTGCTTCTACATTGCTAAATGTATTTCCTGTTCATAAAGCACATAAAATATAAACAAATCCCTGTACCGTGATTTCGTAAAAAAATGAAAGTCAGGAGATTTCAGGCTATGGTAAGAGGTGTAGATAAATCATCTATCACTATGGATTTGTAGCTCTACACGTAGTCCAAGATATGTCATTGAAGAAAATAAGTGTCATTTAGGGGATTTTTGGAGCTCAGTAAAGACCAAATGATTTATGCTATAATCTAATAACAATTGTCATAAGAGATTTTTATTTTATATGTATTATTGTTCTAGTAACTTTATTATAATGTCCTAGACTGGTATAAGTATACCAATATATTCATAAAATAAATGATAAATAATTTCAAAAACACAGAAGCATTCTCCGCAGAATTGCAGTGATTAGTCAGCCTATCTTTAACTGAGACAGATGGAAAATTTTTTTGATTCAGTGTCTTGAATTTAGAACAAGAGTCTTGAAAATAACAGTGTGTCAGTGTTATCTAACAATACGATGGTATTCTGAATAGAAGAGTTAAATTGCTGATGGTACAGTAAAAGTCCCCAACAGAGCATTGTTAATAGGGCATTGCTAATGCTGCGGACAGCCAGGCATAAAAATTGGCTTAGACCTGATGGTTTCTGACATGAGAAGTGACACACAAATCTACTTTGCAGGAACAAACCTTCAAGATCGACTCCAAGTGTGAATCAGGAAAGGGACGCTGTTCTTTCAACCCGAATGTGAATACGGTGTCTGTTATGATCAGTAAGTAAAGACACTCCAGGCTCCTGGGGTCTCACCCCTATGATCATGGGTAGGGTGGGATGATGGAATGCCCAAAGGGAGCTGGACACAGGATTCTGCCTCCCAGGAGTAGTGCCTTTTGTCTGGGTACAAGGGGTGAGTCCAGCCATGTTTCAATGCTTGTATGAAGCTTAAGGTGGGTGTACAAATGAAATGCAGGAATAAGTTAGTGAAAGCGGGAGAGAAACACAGAAAATAAAAGGTTATCTGCTTTCCAGCTTACACATTTTTTCCCAGGATTAGTTTCAGCTTTGCATTACCCTGTCTAGCATTTATGTTTGAATGGTTTCTGACCTTGTTCATCCTAGACAGCACTTGTGTCTTATTTAATTATTTTTAAAATCTCAGAGTAGCCAGGGAAAGAAAGCCTGAAGACTTCAGACGCTTTGAATTTCATTTTTGTTGTTGCTTCTGTAGAGCCCACCAGCTATTGTAAAGCTCTTCATTCGTCAATTGGCTTTATACTCAACCAGTTTTGCAATTTCCTTCATCTGAAAGGCCAGAAAGTGAAACAATAAAGAATTTCTGCTGTGCTTGTTGCACACCTACATGAAAACTCAAAGGGTGGATAGATACACTTGGTGCAGCCTACGTCATCTGTAAAAGATACTTTTCTTTTTTCCAACCAGGAAAGACATACTCAGTGTAACCTGACCTTTCACATTTGCAGTATGTTCACACACTTCTAGTGCCAAAGTCCTGATTTTTCAACAGGTGCCTGCTCCTTGCTATATTTTTTGCTATGAAGGGAACAGCAATTGCACAGACTCTCTTAGTAAATAAAACTTACTGCTCACAGGTACTGTGTATTTCATCCAAGGTTTACAAGGGAACAATGTGCAGCGTTTCTGCCATTCAGCATCCTCTGAAGTCAATTACATTAACTGAATATTGTGCAGGATATTTTCTTTAAAGTCTTATAGATATTAAGGGAAGTGTAATACACTGTCTTAAATGGCCTGTTCAAAATACTAATTACCTTTTTTTCTTTGATTCCTCATTGCAAATATATTTAGTACAAAGGACAATTATATCTGTTCACAGATATATGAACTGAATACCTTTAGAGAACAGGTAAATGCTACCTAGAGGTCTCTCTGAACCTTGGCTGCACTTACACCTTTATCTCAACAGTGATCTAGAGACAGTGTTTACAGACACTCACTGTGTAAAGAAAATATTTGTTCAAAGTCAGTGATTGATGACTCATTGCCATTTTGGTATTATTAAGTGAATCAATTGTTTCCTTTCTGTGTTCCTTCTGGGTTTTAAATCGCAACATTAAAGAACATTGTTTCTGAATTATTGTTTGTACAGTAAGCTGATTTTTTTTCTACAGTAGATCTATGGCAGCCTTGTTCATCTTAATAGACTTTTCATTACCTTCCTTGATCTCTGTTATGTGACTAAAGAGACCTTCCTTAGTGTTTGACTTAGCTTTCATGACATAGTTCAGCTACAAAGTTTAAATTATTCCACAAAGGTCAAATTCCTTCTAAAAAGAGTCCCACAGATTGGGTTTTAGACTTTCTCCCTTCTGTTGCAAAGTCTGGTCACTTCAAAAACATTAAGCTCTAATGAATTTAGCCTCAGTATCCATGCCAGAAACGTGAACACTTTGTAAGTCTCAGCTCGTGTTGTAATGAGGGGACTGAGCCAATGTATTGGACTCACCTTTGAACTTTCTGCAGGAGGAATTCCCTCCCGTTGCTTCAGAAGATAGGAAATACCACCAGACCAACTAACTCTTCCACAATAAAAGAGCCATTTTTAAATATAGGTGCAATTTCTTAACCATTTTGGGCATCACCAGCCTAGAATACAGCAGGAAACCTGATTGACCCTTCAGAGGAAAGTGGAGCTATAAAAATAAATTTGAACTCTGTACAATTTGCTATTGTACAGAGACACATTTGCATCAAAGCAATGAAAAATGTGCTTTGAAGCAGCTTGGCATTACTAGTGTGCAGTGTGCATGTCTCTCTCTCCACCAAGACTATGAGATATTTATAAAAGCAGACATACCTCATCAATTCAGTAATTCCCCCCAGTAATGAAGTGAAGTAGTGTGAACTCCTCGTGCTGTGCAGACCAAATACTGTGTGGAATTTAAAGATTTTACCAGAAGGAAGTGGAACTGATGGATCTCATTTGATACATGATTAGCAAGCAGACACTAGGAATGCTTAAGACATAAGAAATACCATTGATATGTAATAGGATTAAAATTACATAGCACAGTGCTGTTGCTGAAGTGTATATGTATGTGTATATGCACAGGAATGTACATAACATTTAGTGAGAACCATACATCTGATCTCTTTCAGCCAGGTTGTTTCATAATAAGAATAAAGTTCTGATGGATTGAGGCAAAGAAGCAAATACACAGCATCACTTATAAATTTGTACAGATCTAACATCATTCTGTCAGTAGCTGGTCTGGAAGTAAATGCTTCAGCAGCATGCAGCAAATGCATTGCTTAAATCCCCTGTGTATGAATCTTGTCATCGTGGGGAGAGGTGAGAGCAGAAGAGTGGCTGCTGGATGCCCTGCCAGGGTTCAGTTCAGGCTCCAGTTAGCAGCAGAAAAGCAAAATCTCCAGAGTTTTAATTCTCTCATGAGCTTCTCAATAGTCTTCCATTCTGATTATGAACACACACACACACACACACACACACACACACACAGCATGAAAATAGCCTCAAGTATTTCTGAGCCTGTGACTCTTGCCAGCTTGACCACACTCTCTGGGTAGTCCAGGAGTACAGACAAAAACATTAATCAAAGGACCCAGCTGTACTGGAATGTATTCAGCCACTACTCCCACTCTGAGAGATAGTTTATTTTAGCTACTGTTTTCTACTCTGGGGTTTCATTGTCATTAGTCAGTGGAAATTGCTTGGTTATTCACAGAGTAAAAAATGACAGTGTATATAATTATAATTGTAATTATATATACACATGTTTATGCACACACACACACTCAAACACAGGCATCCTGACTGATGGGCTGAGTTTTCAGCCCTGCACAGGGAGCAGAAGCTCATAGTTCTGTCAATGCAGGAGTTGCATGTCTCATTCTGCTCAAGCATAATGACCCTATGCTTAGAACCAAGTACACTAAATGGGACAACTGTTGCTCCATGTTACTCTGAGTAAAGTTCAGTAATGTGATTGTCTGGCCTCTGCAATACTGAAGTCAGCTTGAGGCTGCCTGGGGCAGCCATAGCAATGCTGCTGGTAAAAATTGGCACTGATCCACTGACTGCAATAGATCTTGTGCCAGTTTACAGCAGCAATAAATTCAACCTAGTTACTTCATCTGCTTCCATAACAAAAAAATTTTCTTTGAAGTGCATACTTAAGATATTGTATGTGATACTTTTTGATAACGCTAGCGTTATTCTCCAGTGGTCCTTAGCAGTGGAAATGGAGCAACTAAACTTCCTATCAGGAGCAGTTTCCCGTGTATGCAGGTCTGCTGTGGCATTTAATGGTACAGTTCCATAAAGCCTAAGAAAAATCTGGTGACTCTCACGCATTCTAGATTGAGTCTTTTACAATCAGAGAAAACCTCATTCCCATGACCTACTATTTATCTGTATAGACTCCTGTGTAAATAAAGAGCTGATGAATTAAAAACAAACTTTTTTTTCCCAAAAGCCATAACAATTCTTCTTCCATTTCAATTCTTTTCAGATGAAGAGCTTTTTTCAGGAATGTACATTGATTTCATGGGGACGGACGCGGCCATTTTTCGCAGTCTGACCAGGAGGAATGCAGTGAGGACTGACCAGCACAACTCCAAGTGGCTAAGTGGTGAGATTTGTATCAGATTGTTTCAAAATTTGTACTGCACTTCAACTGAACAAGCAGTCTTGCATGATCTTTGAAAAGTCAAAGCCTTCATGCAGGAAGAAGGAATACTTCAGTCAAAGGAAGTATTCTGAGGGCTCCTAACTGCTTGCTGTTAAGGTTATAAATTACTTTGCTCTCTCCCTAATTCTCTTTTGCAGTGTTTTGCATGTTCTTTTGGTTATGTTCACCAACCTCTGATATGAAGTCAAATGCTGCTCAAGCGTTTTCATACCCTGCTTTCCTTTTCTGGGTTACACAAATTGTTTTCCTCTCTTTTTATGAACCTTATTTGTTATATTTCTACGCTCTTCCAGCTTACTTTTATGTTTTGTCTCAATGAGACTTTCTTTAGGTGTCCTTGATAACACACTAATTCTTCCTTCTTCCTCCAAGTTTTCGAGTCTCTGCAGTATTCTAACACCACTGCTTCTGGACTGCTCTTCTAAGAAATTGCTGTGAAATAAAATGTGAGGGTGCAAAAACATATGGCTACCAGCAAGGAGCCATTTACCTGTTGATATTTGGTATATTCAGCACTTCTTGAAGCAGTCAGTAAATGTCAAATCATCCATTGCTTATACTGATACATCTTTTGGTTTCATCCTTTTGGTAAACTTTTTCATTTCAGAGCCTATTTTTGTGGATGCTCATGTTATCCCAGATGGCACTGACCCCAATGATGCCAAAATCTACTTCTTCTTCAAAGAAAGGCTCACAGACAACAGTGGCAGCACAAAGCAAATTCATTCAATGATTGCAAGAGTATGCCCGGTAAGAACTTACTTTGTTTACCAGGTTGTTGGGATAAACTGCTAGTGTGACATCATAACCTAGAAGACCAAATGTTTGAAAGGCCTTTGATTTATATTTGACAAAATTTCCTGGTTCTGTGTCACCATTCATAATTAAGAAGACCTTTTACTGAACTCACAGGTAGGGTCTGAACATGTTATATATATCTGATTATACATCTTGCAAGGATATGGAAATGTAGAGGTTCGGGGATTTGTGTGTTTCTCTGACTGAGTCAGAATAGTTATCAGTGTTGAATTTTCAAACTTGCTATCCTTGGCACAAATAAGGCACATTATTTTCTTAATAAAAATGAACTTTAAGCAATGAAGGCTTTCACACACAGACGTAAAATATTGAAAACACATCAAAAATATCACGCTTTTAAATTGGTGGATTTAACTTTCAAATGCTGTTTTCGTTTTACATCTGTTCTTTCTGCTTGCTTGTATTGATGCATGTGTGAGCCTAACTTTAAAAATGTGCACAGAAAATTTAAATTCAGGAGTTATGGCTGGCTGTTCCTGGGCAATAATTAATTTTTTTTCACAGCACTCCTCATTGTCTCTATTTCGGTTATTTTGTATCTCTAATCAACTGTAGATGAAAAATGATTGAAGCAGATAATATCTCTGGTGAAATCAATTTTTTTTAATGAGAGAAAAACTATAAATGCACAGTTGCTGCTAGCCAATTCATTCCTTACTTTGGAAAGCTTCAGGAAGTTCATTGTGAGTGTTTATATATTCCCTGTCTTTAATTTGAGTTTTCTTTAGAATTTGATACTTTGTGTTGTTGTGCCTGGATGTAAGGGCATTTGTCCCTCTCTTGCAATATGATGAGGCATGTGAACTTTGTAATCTCCATTCTCTGTATTTTAGTGAGAGTGCCTAAAGGCCTTTTTGGGTATTTTGCAGGAAGACATTTCACACAATTACAGCTGTATTTGTTTTTTTACTATTATAACGAATAGTAAAATGGTTTTTGAAAGGCCTAAGCCTTTTTAGACTTACACTGAAGCCAGTGGCAGAATCCCAAGGCCGGTGACAATAAATCTGAGCCAGTCGTATTTGTGTACTTGCATACACATACCATCGTATTCATGTATCAACACCTTTGAGACTGGCAAAATACATTACCCTGACAGAACGCCTTATAAGTCACCAAAACGTTGGATTACCAACAGCATTGGTGAAACATGCACAGCACTTCATTGAAATCACATTTCAATAGCTTCTATATTTTGGTTTTTCTCTTTGCTTGGGTGACATCATGCTATGCAGTTTGGAAGACTCTGCTCTTACCTAATGCATTCACCAGCACAGTTTGTCAGGATCTGTCACCTCAGTGCTTCATCACCTGGTTTGGCAGTTACAGTTCCCACCTTGAACCATGGAAAGTTGGAAAGATCTGTGAGTGGGCTGTGACCAAGTCATCTCTGGACAAAGCACTCTTGAAACAGTGCAAAACTAGCTTTACCCACACAAGCCATCATTTCTGAAGACTGTTCAGAGCATCCGCCTCATGTGCCAGCATGGCTTACTAGGTCAGGTGCAGCTAAGCTGCTGTCAGGACTAGAAGAAACATTCTGCTGTAGAACCATGAGACCTTTTTGGGATAGCATGGACTTTATCCTGGGTGTCAATGAGTGATGCAGAGCTCCACAGTGACTTCCAGTCATAACAGCATACACTGCTGATGCACAAAATCTTCTGCCCAACCCTCCAACACTGCTAGCCCAGCAGAGAAGGTCCACTCAGAAAATTAGTTCTTGTTTTTTTCTGCATATGGAATGTTTAGATAAGGGGATTTTGCTTAGGCCTATCTGTTTTTAATATTAAATTTACCTGATAATTATCTAGATAATGAATTAACGTGGGAAAGCCCAATAAAATGTTAGCTGTGTTCTATTTCCGGTTTTCTGAAAATAATATTCCTTTCCAGAATGACACAGGTGGTCAGCGCAGTCTCGTGAACAAGTGGACAACATTCTTGAAAGCAAGACTTGTGTGCTCAGTGATGGATGAAGATGGAACAGAAACATACTTTGATGAATTAGGTATCACAAAAAACATTCCTTGAAAGTTTCATCTAAATGCTACACTTTGTGCATATTTAATAACTGATTTTCATACAGTTTCTTGGTCAAGTTGTTTGCAGTGAAATCATAGCACTAGAAGTCCATTACAAAATTCCCCTTGCATTTTTATGACAGGTAAAGAAAAAAATTCTTCATAAGTCTCTCTGTGTAATTATCATGACCTTTGACATAAAAGTAATTAATCTTGTTTAAGTGAAACAGTGATGTATGTAAAGAATTAATATTTGGAAGGAAACATCTAAGTAACTCTTGCTATTTTGCTACTAGCTTGGATTACAGTAGAGGGTTTTTAACATCTCTTTGAAACTGTTTCTTATACCACTGTGTAACACACAGCTTTTACATAACGCATTTCTTCTATTTTTTGACCACAGGGTAGAGTCTTCAGTTTGGTAGTTCAAGATAATACTAATAAATCCTGCCACTGGCACCAGCAATAGCGCTATCAATAAATATAATTTCTCAGGAATCATTCAGTCACATAAATTTTTCTTTCAGCATGTGAAACACTTTAAATATTCAATGCATAATCTATACAGCAATCACAAGAGGTTTCTTTCCATGAAGTAATTACTGGACTAATATCTTGATGCCTACATGCCAAACAACATTACCAGAAAGTTTTAAATTCTGTATTTTCCATAGCTGAGATGCTCAAAATCATAGTTTTAAATTCAGGTATTGGAAGATTTGGTATGTGCTTTACTATAAATATAATTAATATAAGCAACTAATGTTCCCTGCACTGGGTCTGCATCTGGTTCTGATCTTCTCTTCATTGTATCCTCTCTCTCCCTTCTCGATTCTTATTCCTGATTCTCACCAGCAAATAGCAAATGGGATTTGGAGCATTTTTGAGTTTATATATTTAAAACTGTTTGGTGTACTTGCTTTGGTTCAAGGTTTCAATGGAACCTGGTTGGGCCTAGGAGCAGATCCTAACTTGCTGTAGCTCAGAATGTGCAAGGTGCTTGGAGGACTGATTTTCTGAGGTTCACAGTGCCTGAGCACTGCCACAGCAGCTCATCTTTCAAACTGGGGTTTACCAACCCCCTCCTCCTCAGCAAAGCAGTGGGATAACTGCTTTTAGTTTCTTGTATGACAAAATGTAGGACCATAGTGAATAGGAGACAATGCTCTCAGCGTGTGCTCCCAGCACAATTCCCTAGCAAAGAGGAAGAATACAATCACAGCTGGAAATTCAGAAAACTGGGAGAGCAAACACATACTTCTGTGTTCATGTATAATGCAGGAGAGTATAACACTTCCAGTTCTGCATGGTGAAGGCTTTTGCTTTTGACATGTTGAAAAGAATATTTTAAAAATTCAGGGGGTTAAATGAAAGAGTCACATAAATTAATGGAAAGCTAAAGAACGTATTCTGTGATAAAAAGCTCAAACAGTTCAGTCTCTTTTTGTGTTGTAAATTAAGTTTAAGAGGTAGCATGATTATAGTTATTAAAAACATTTGTAAGGAGAAACTGTCAGAGATTAAAGTAGTTTTCACTGAAGTGTAAAAAAATCAACAGATCAGAGGTAATAGTGGGTAAATTCATTTCAGTGAGTAGGTACAGTTTTGCACAGTGCAGTCAATAAATCTGTACACAACAGGAGGCAGGAGTTTTACATCCCTCAGAGTCTTTACTGCAAAGCCGTCTGACATTCATATCATGTTGAAAATGTGCTAGTGAGGGCACTCCAGTGCATTCTGGACAATAAAACACCTAATTTCCCTGTTTTCGATTACATCCATCTATGGGAACTCTTTGTCTTTAGCCTACTGCAACTTTAATACTTCCTACTGATAAACAACCTGCTGAAACAAGACACAGCTGAGAGAAATGTGTGACATGGATCCTGAATGTATTTGAAAATCTTTGCCTTCTGTCTCCGTAAGGCTAGAGGGCATGGAGTTAATTTCCAAATCTGTTTCTGAATGTTCAAATGCTAGATTTATGCATATATGGTCTGTTCATGTGGTAAGTCTCCTTTTTCCCATTCAAGTCTGAAATAACACTACTGTTGACTTTAGGAGGAATAAAGATATCAACTAAACTGGAAATTAAAGTTTTTCTTACTATTCAAAATGTTTTTCTTTCTCTTTCTTACAGAGGATGTGTTTCTCCTAGAGACAGATAACCCCAGAACAACACTCGTGTATGGAATTTTTACAACATCGAGGTAAACATGGAGATTTGAAAAAAATTACCTGAACTGCCTGATTTTCTGTATGAAAACTGAAACTGGTGTTTTGTGGATGAGGCTGTGCTGTGCAGTTTTGTGTGTCTGCTGCAGCCGTGGTTCGCATGCAGGAGTCTCAGTGTCATTGCTGTTGATATCCATGTCAGAGCTGTGCTTCTTGGAGCAAACTGCTTCCTGACAAACTGGCAGCTGCCACTGGGAAAACATTTCCGTGAAGGGCCACTTGTCACTGCCCAGCAGTGGAAACCTAAATGACTTCAACGCAGTGAACTCATGTGGCATCTGAGAGCACTTAACACCTCCTGAAGAACATCCAGCACCCTGAAGGATCAAACCAGGAATTCTTACATGAATTCATACAAATCATTTCCAGTCTGTCAGCTGGCTGATGATCACAGAGATGGCAAATAATCCATATTGGCTTCAGTTGGTTACAAAAGGACAAGCTTGTGTGGCATTTGGTCACCTCCTTGCAGTTTCCTGTTACCAGTCAGTTCTATTCACTTACTCTCTGGTTTAGAAAGCATTTACTGAGCTGCTAGATATAAATTTCTGACTATGCTGAAACTCTCCACAAAGATAGACTGGCAGGTGGACCAATAGATTCTTCCACCTCTACCTTTATTTTTTATTTTTCCTCTTGCCCTCACCACATAGTGTTAACACAGAGTAAAATTAGTTACTACCCCCTGATTTCTGATATGCTACCCTTTATTATTTAGCTGTTACTTCTTATGTTCAGAGAAGTCTTCTGCTTTTTTTAAATTTTCATTTAGTTTATTTGATCAATTCAGAAAATTATGTAACTTATTAATAATTCCTTTAATGGCAATTTTTAGTAAAAAAATCCTTTTGGAATTTTTTTTCTCTCCAGTAGACTTTTGTTCACAGGGATGTAGGGATCTGCTTACTCAAATATGTAAATAAGACAGGAGAATATGATTTTATTATTCTTAATTGGAAAAAAAAAAGCACCACGAAACTTGTAAACTTAGGTGCTGTCTATAATTCCTACTTCACAAAAGAGAAAAGAATGAGCTTATGTTTAGTAGTAAAACCACTCTTATCATTAGTGTGGGGGTGCAACATGTCTGAACTGGAAACACTTCTACCTAATTCTGGTATTTCTCAGTGGAAACGAGATTTTAATCACAGAACAATATAAGGTGACAAAAAAGAGGAAACTTCACTTCTTTCCTTGCTCTCAAATTATTTTTTCTCTCTACTGAAGTTTTTACACACATGCATTTCTGTTATTGTGAACCACATGGTCTGTTCTTGCTTTATTTTTGTTCAACTATAGATTTAATGTGTTAATAGAGTAATAGTTAAATAGAGGAACCATAAGGATTTTTACTCCTTAATAGTTCCTCTATCTACATCTCTGTAGACTTCCTACTCATAATAGTAGCAAGAGAGAAACATCACAGGAAGTAGTAACTATTAGTATTTTTGTCTAAATCATACAGAAGGAAATTAAGTAATACTGAACTAATTTTAGTGTCATAATACACTGTAAATCTAACTTAAAACATCTGGAAAGACTAAATGTGTTTCTCAAAATCTATTAATACCTAGTAAAATTTCCACAAATACCATAATCCATCTAAAAGGTTCGTTCTACTAATCCATATATAGCTGAGAGAATATGGATTTCACTTTTGTTGTTTAGACACCATGTGTAATGTTTTCAGGCGTTTTTCTGGTGTGCTTTTTCTTCCTCAATTGAAAACAGTTACTTGGGTTATCCTCATCCTACAGTTAACACCAGGCAGATTTTAGACTGTCTGGAGTTTCCGCTTTTTAAAAATAACTATCGCAAACCGTGCATGCAGTAAGAGGAAAAATGTGGGAGTTAATTCACTGTAGTCAGCCTTAGCATCAATCTGAAAATTTTCCCCCTAGTGCCCTTCATCATCACAGGGTGGTGGAGACCCCTGGCTGAATCTAGATCAGTGTGAAGAACGTGCCCTTTTCTTAGGCAAATCCCTGTGTTCTCCTCAGGAAACTTCAAACTTGGGTCTTCATAAGACCAGTTTTTTGGGTTGATTTGAGGACTGCACAGGAGTAACTCCTTTACACATCGTGTCCCAATTTTTTGCAAAAAAGCTGGAAACTGGTTATAATAATTCAACCGATTGTAATTGCTCTGGATGTTTTGATTAATATTTTAGCCATGTATTTTGGGTGGCTCATGGAGGTCTTGTGGTTAAAATACTGGTAGGGAGTTTTGGAAAGCTGTGCTGAGCTTGGCAGTACAAAGTTTGTAAAACTCCTGCCTCACTGAAGTCAGCAATATTTTTGCCATTGATTTAACTGGAGACAGATTATATTTCTTCTATATTTAGCATTAGGAAATCTTCTTATTGCACCAGTAGGGTAGTGCTTGCCTCTCTCTTAGTTCACTGTTCAAAAAGGTGCTAAGTCTTAAAAAGTAGTGGTGCATATTGGGCAGCTAGATTAGTTAATTTAAAATGTTTTAAATCCATATAAAAGCAATAAACTGTATAAAATATATTACTTTGGAGATAGGTTTCATCATCAGACCATGCAAAATTATGGAAAAGCTATAAAAAAGTTGATAGATTGCAATGCTAACTTTTTCTTCTGTCTTGCAGCTCCATATTTAAAGGCTCAGCCGTGTGTGTGTATCATCTGTCTGACATCCAGACTGTGTTCAATGGACCATTTGCACACAAGGAGGGCCCAAACCACCAACTGATTCCATATCAGGGCAGAATTCCATACCCACGACCTGGCACCGTAAGTACAAAGATGTTTATTCAGTCTTGCCAATTGCTTGTCTTTGTTTAATGCATAAATAAATATTATTTATTCCAGAAGAAAAGTCTGTGTGTGACTGTGACCGTTACAGTTCAGAACTATTTTATTTGCTTTTCAGTTGCCTACAAATCCAGCTGCAAATCACGTAGTGTCTGGAAAGCTTCTAGAAAGAATTAATAGTCATGTAAAATGTTAATCATTCTTTCTCTTTCTGCTGCAGAGGTGATAAGAATTAGTTCATTAGGTGACAGTCTTCGTGTTTGCATGCGCATTTCTATTTTTTGGGTGCATTTGAGGAAAATGTAGCTAAATAAATAAGCATGCAAAGACAGCATTGTTAGTGTGTTCTACAGCCTGGATACAAATGTCTGTAAGTCTGTCTTCAGTCTGTGTACATTTTCTTTAGTTCTCCAAAGTCTTGCAGCTCTACTCAGATGCTTAGGAGATGTATTAGAAGCTTTAGAGAACTTGTCACTTGACTTGTCACTTGACTAAGTTTAATACTGTGCCAGGTTCTGAATCTTAGAAGAGAGACCTAGAAATAGATGCATTTTCATGCCATCCAGTTCACCATAGTCTTCCTCATGAAGAAAGCTTTTTGTATGCCTTGAAAATTTTTAAGAACTTTCTTTCCCTGTATCAGGGGTAGTAATAATCTTCCAATAAATCCTGTACACAATTAGAGCTAGCTCTGTTTCCAAGTTGTGCAAAAGTATCTCATGAAATATTTTAAACAAAACTATTGTTTCTTCTTATGTTTCAACTTCATGATGTATAAAAATTGCTGTTAATGCACTTTTTTCTTTCTTTATTTACTTACTTAACTATTTTTAATTTATATTTAGCAGAAATATGATATCTAATATGTCAAACTTTAATGAAGAATGTATGAACTTTCTCTAGAATTATCTCTAAATCTGTATTTGCTAAATGAAGTGTGGTAGTGTGGGTGTGTGTGTTGACTCCTATGAAGTCTTACAATTTCTTAAGTATCAGAATGAAATAAATATGTAAAGAATAATAAATTGTCTTTCAATGGTGCAGTCATATTCTTTCTTAGATTAACACTTTGTTGCTTTTCCATTTATCACATTAAATTTTATTTTAATTCTTCCAGTCTCTGTGACAACCTTTAACCATATCACTATTTCAGTCTGATTTGTCTTTGTGCTGCAAAATCTTGTTCATATTCTCTCTTTCTCTCTTGCACATGGAGTAGCTCAGATTCATGAAATAGCTCTCCCTGTTCACAGAATTCTTCATGACATTTTCGTGTAGTTGTTGCTGGCTGTTAGAGTCAGGACTTTACATTCCCAGATCTCTAGAATTAACTAATCAACACCTGACATTCTACTAAGGTCTAATGCTGGCATTAGCCTTTCCTTGCAATTAATTCATACAGCTCTAATCTCATGAGTTCACTGAGGCTTCAAAAAAAGAGACCCATTTAAACAGGAAGTTTCACACTCTTGTGGTTAGTCACATTTCAAAGTTTCTTGCTGCTTCAGAGTATTTTGTTTCTATGTGTTTCCTCAACCACTGCCATGTTTTTCTTGGTTCACCTCGTGGAGGCTTCTAAGGTATTCCATATGAGCCTAAAGAAATTGGGCAACACAATAGAAAGGGGAAAAAGATCAGATTTCGGCTTTAACACAGTGACAGAAATTATCTACACTTTCCAGTGGAATCTACATGTTCCACTTTTGTTTGCCTATGACTTCTGAATTTGAAGATAAATTCTTAGATCATAGCTCATAGAGATTCCTTTAGATGACCACTGCTGGTTTTCAAATCAGTGGCTTTTGTGTGCTTCCTCATTATTCAGCCACAACACAGTGTCCCTAAGTCATATTTTCTAAGATGGAATTTCTTTAGCTCTTCTTTTATTACACTGCCAAAAAAAATCCACTTTTCAATGTGTGCCGCAAACTTCATTTTTCACTTACATCAAAGCATCTGCGAAAATCGGGACATGGGGATTTTTTGCTGCTCAGAATTTTTGCTCAAAGAGTTAACTTGATTAGCCATGTTTGCAGACTATGGGGCTTGATCCTCTTTTCTCTGGAATGTATGGTTTTTAGTGACTTTTGGGATGCTGGAGTAGACCAGGATGCCTTTTCATATGACATGGAAAATCCTACTTTGCAGTTGCCTAAAGAGATATTCATACTAAACCTCTGGACAGAAATGAAAGTTCATCATGTCGCAGTACACTGGATAAACAATGGAAAGGCTTCAGAATAGCTTCAGTAGGATTAAATAAAGCAATACATTCTTTTGGCCATGATCAACTCAGCAGTGTTTGGCTGCCCTTCACTAAATACCAGTGGTTTCTTATTTCGCCACAAGCAAAACTTACTTATGGAAAAAAAAATACATAATTTGCAGCTTGGTGCTAAACTCAGTGATGTTTGAGGGTAGTTAGTTTCCATTTTTCAGAGTTTACAGAAATAGTTTTTGTACCTACAACATATTGGGGAATGCACTGCAAATTAAAGAATCCTGGTTTTCTCTGCAATCTTACTGCACGATAATTGAGTGTGAACATAAGATTGTGTAGCCAAGTCCTTGAATGTGGTGTGAAGGATGCACATTTCAATGCCTTCAGGAAAGGGAGAACTTAAAGGTTTCTTCAGTATCATCTTTTCCTTGTCAGTGGTTTAGCAAAAGAATTAATTGATTAAAGATGTTTGTTAAGGCTTTGCTCGGAACAATGATACAATGTCAGGTTTTAGGGTCATGCTGGTGTGAATCATAGCACAGACATTTTTGCAAGAAGTCACAGACAAAAGTCTTATGACTCCAAGTCAAGAATGGAAGAGTTGAAAGAATCAGTGAAAGACTTCTAATTGAGCTATGTGAGACATGAAAGTTTAAGTTGAACTGTTTGTGAAACAGAATCCCTCTTGAAAGGAACTGGGGTCTGGCAGAGCACTACCAAGTAGAATAATCTTGCTAATGATGAATGCAGTTCTTTTTTCAGCATTTGTTGCTAATCTTAACAGATAGTTCCATACATTTTCTGGAATGTGGATGAATATGCCAGAGAGGGTAGAGCAAGCAAGATAATAAGAATTCAACTTTGTGAGCAGTCTTAGAGCATTAACATACAGTATCATTTCTAATGAGAGCCAAAACAAAACCCTTAGGATAAATATGAGCCCAGAAAAATAAATTGTCAAGGATGTCAGATGAGAGAAACAACCCATGTCTGATCTGAGTTCTGGTTCTTCTTCCTGGAGGTAACTGATGCCAGAGAAATTTCTTTTAAAGAATTCCTACCAGCTCCGTTCTACTTCATATAAATAATTAACTCCTAATTGGGCCAGAAGATGACTTGAATGCCTGGGATTAGGCTGAAGTCCCCTCTCTACTTGTTTCCTGGCATGCCCAATGAATAGTTCATTGGGTGCACAATATGGAACAGCTTTCAGCAGTGAGGGTAGAACAGGAACTCCTGCCTGCGGTTACAGGGATGCCCCGGGAGGTGAAAACCCAAATTCTGACGTTGCATCTCATCAGGTGGGTTGGACACATGACTCATGTATCCCCAGACAGTTTCCAAGTCTCTCAGATTATGATTCATTTGATGTAATTTTAGCCATCTAAAAGCAGGGTGTTTAGTGCGAATTACTGGCTACAGAGGAAACCTAAGAATAAATGCCTGATTTAAGGAGAGTAGAAGTCAGGTGAGGTAAATCTCTCCCTAAGCTCATGGCTATTTTGTGTCTGTGGTTTTGACCAGAAATTCCATCCTTGATGTAAGAATGGACCTCGTCAAAATAAACAGATTTCCGTCAAGTGCTTTTTATTGAACAAATCATTTTCCAATTGGAAAAATACTGCATTGAAACACTGCTGAATATCTCCAGTACTCTGAGGAGAGTTTCATAGCTCAGATATACGGTGAGGGGAAAAAAAATTAAAGCTCAGGAGCAGAAATAAGAAGTGAGGTAGTGCTAGCTTAAAAAAAACAAGTAATGTAAATTAACATAGGTACGTCCAGAACATTGTACTAATTACTGACATAGATCTGATTTCTTCACAGTTTTCTTTTAGTTTCAAACTCAGTAAACAGTTGAGTTTTCTAAGACTGTTTTTATTTTCTCATGAGGTCCAGAATGCCTCAGTGATGATTATTTGGACAGTTCTTCATTATATTGAAAGAAGCATCCAAAGTATTCATGGACCTCAGTTACTTCTCAGGCATAGGAGAAAGTATAGACAATCTTTTCAGATATAAATAAGTTGGTATGAGACTCCCTTATCAACTCCATGTTATTGCTCTTTTAAATGAAGGTGAGTCACAGGCCCTTTCATCGTCTTATAATCAGCATAATGACAAGAGGGATATTGGCCAAATTACAATTGACTACCAGATTTTGTCTTCTGCTTTTGTACTAATACTGTATAAAACCAGATGCAAAATTTGGTATCTTCCTGTACCAATCTCTTGCACTTTTTAATTTTTTTCATGTGTAGAAATAGGTTCAGAAGTACAGATCTTTGCCATCAAGCTGGGTTTTGATTTGTTTATCAGAATTGATGGGAGTTCAAACTGTAGCTATTAAACTTCGTTCCCCTTACTGGAATATAGTAAGTTTTGGCCCAAGTCTGAAGTGCTTTCTTGGGAATTTCTTTTGTCAGCTATCTGTCAGTATTTGCAAATGACCTGGAGATGAAAAGTCTCTGAAAGATGGTGAGTATTGTTCATCATAACTGTGCATGTCTCTTGCAGTGTCCGGGAGGAGCCTTCACACCCAATATGAGGACAACCAAAGAGTTTCCAGACGATGTTGTGACCTTCATTAGGAATCACCCTTTGATGTTTAATCCCATTTACCCAATACACAAGAGGCCATTAATCATCCGGATAGGAGCTGACTACAAGTACACCAAGATTGCTGTGGATCGAGTGAATGCTGCTGATGGAAGATACCATGTCTTGTTTCTTGGAACCGGTAAGAAATTTGGCAGCATTCATTTTCCTCTGTTGCAATGTAATCTGCAGTCAACTCTGATTTTTACAATTTACAGCTTTCAGAAATATTTTTAAATGTTTGCAATCTACAGAAACGTTATAGAAATCCATGAATTATGTTCTTTTTACTTTCTGTGCATTTTTCTATTTACTACAGACATAATTATGTGCAAGAGATACAATGTATTAATCTTAATGTTGAGACAAAAAACACCACTGGTGTATATTTTATTGGTTCTAAATTATAATTCTTCTCTTGAATATGGTTTGTCTGCAATATGATTCCAAATTAGATTTTGATGATCTCTAACACGAGGAAAAAACCCAAAATCTGGCTTTATAATCTTTTATACTCTCATTATCATTATTTAATATATGCTGTGTAAGTTACTTCTGAAGAAATCACGATCTGATCAAGATGTTGCAAAGGCAGAAACAATTCCTCCAGAAAACAGTAGTAATATGGAAGTACTTAGCAGAGAAAAAGAAACAAGTGGTTGGAGTCCTAGCAATACTGGGACACAGAGAACTTGATCCAAGTATTCTAAAATAATTTCTGTCTAATATAACCTTGTTTTTCTTCCATCAAATTTGAATCTGGTGTTATGCATCTGAAGTCTGCAGGGGACAGGTCAAGTGATTCTTGTACTGATCAATTTTGATTATTTAAAATATTCTGATATGAATCACACCCTTTTTGATTGAAGCAGATGAGTGGTACTCTGACTAGACCCTAGGACTCTCTCACATCTGAAACTCCCACTGCTTTAACGGGGCATTAGAGGTCGATTGGCTCAAAGGCTAATCTTTTTTACTACAGATGGTTTCAAGTAGAACAAAGGAAAAGAACTCTAGGAGAACAAAATATATCTCTGAACATCAGAAAATGATTACAGAGATGGCTTGCATTGCTTTTATGCTTCACATATTATTGGGGTCCTGATTGTTTTCTGGTAGTAGAATAACTGTGTCTGCCAACAGACTCACATGGGGCTGGGAATAACCATCTTGTTATAATAGATTTAGGAAGCGGGTGCTAAAAAATCTCTCAAGAATGTCAGGGTTCTATAGGGAAAGGATTAAAAGTAACTCTCTTCACTCTTCTTAGATAAACCTCTCTTAACTATCAAAATCAGCAGGATGCCTATGTGCCAAAGGAGGCCAACTGCACACTGTGCTGGGTGTGCAGAAGTGTATCCAGCAAACAGGTTGATGGAAAGGGTTTTTCCCAGTATTTGGCTCCTGTCAGGAGTACTGTGCCCAGCTGTGGGCTCCCCAGTACAAAGAAAACATTGACCTAATGGAGCAAGATCAGTTGAGGGACTGTATCATGTGATGTACAAGAAAAAGCTGAGAAAGTAGATTTATTCAGAGAAAGCTTAGTGGAGATCTTAATGCTGTTGACAACTATCAGATGAGTGGCTAAAACTACCTAGTGGGGAAAAAACAGATGGGGACTCTTCTCAAGGTGCTCAGTGCCAAGGTGAGGGATTTCACACAAGTTTCAGTGTGGGACATATAAAGGAAGAGGTTTTTGCCATCAACATGATCAAACAGTGGAAAAAGGACCCACAGAGGTTATGAATTCTCTGTATTCAGAGACTCAAAAGATTCAAAACCTAACTAGTAGCAGGCATTGAGTAGCCTACTCTAACAGGACTTGCTTTGAGTGTGGGACTGCACCAGGTGTCTTCTACACAGGCTACAGGTTTCTGCAGTTTAGTGAAAGGAAAACAAAAGCCACTTCATTCATGTGAGATTATGGATGGAGAAAATGAGAAGAGCTAAAGCCCAGCAAGAACTCAATCTGGCTACTGCTGTAAAAGGCAATAAAAATGTTTCTATAAATACATAAGCAGCAAAAAGAGAGCCAAGGAGAATTTCACCCTCTGCTGGATACGGGGGGAAAATTGTAAAGGCTGTAGTGTTTAATGCCTTCTTTGCGTCAGTCTTTAGTGGCAAGACCAGTTCTGCAGGTTCCCAGCCCCCCTGAGTTGGAAGACAGGAATAAGGAGCAGAATGAAGCCTCCATAATCCAAGGAGCAATGGTCAGGGACCTGCTACACCTCTCAGACACGCACGAGTCCTTGGGGCTGGATGTGATCCACCCAAGGGTACTGAGGGAGTGGCAGAGTGCTCACCACGCCACTTCCCATCGTTTAGCAGAAGTCCTGGCTAACTGGGGAGGACCTGGCTGAAGCTGACTGGAAGTCATCAAATGTGATGCCCATCCACAAGAAGGGCCACAAGGAGGATGTGGGGAATTACAGACCTGTCAGTGAGACCTCAGGGCTGCAGAAGGTTGTGGTGCAGATCATCTTGAGTGCCATCACATGGCATGTGCAGGACAACCAGGGAATCAGATCCAGCCAACGTGGATTTGTGAAAGGCAGGTCCTGCTTGACTAACCTGAGCTCCTTTTGTGACCAGATGACCTACACAGTGGATGAGGAAGGGGCTCTGGGTGTTGTCTACCTGGACTTTAGTAAAGCCTTTGACACCATTTTCCACAGCATTCTCCCTGAGAAACCAGCTGATCATGGCATGGACAGCTTCACTGGGTATAAAGCTGTCTGGATGGCTGGGCCGGAGAGTGATGGTGAATGGAGTTACATCCAGCTGTCACCTGGTCCCAACTGGTGTTCTTTCAGGTCTTTCCCAATCTAAACAATTCTATGATTCCCTATTTTTCCATCAAACCTTTACCAAGTCTCCATCTGCTGTAGAGTGAATGCTTAGTATATGATAAGGCACAGTCAGAGTAATGAATTACACAAAGAATTTCGTAAGTTTTTGATCTTGGTATTTTTGTTTTCTTGGTTGGAAATTGATAAGTGAGTTATAATGTGTTCTTGAGTATGTCCTATTTGCAGAGCTATTGGAAACTATTAAATTAACCTACAAGGTAGTTTCCCCCACCTTCCCCTCCTGTCACCCACTAACATAAAACCAGATTCTCTTTAGTTTAATCAATGCAGACACAATTCTTGACTTTGTTAGGATATTTTTTTCTCCTTTCCTGTGAAAGTAAAGTCTTTTTCTACTGTAGAAATATCAGAAGTGTTGATAGAGGGCATCCCTAATCTTGTTATCAAACTGCACAAGAAAATTTGGTAAAAGAGAAGTTTTACTTTAGTGTTAGTTTTCTTCCTTGACAAATCACTGTTTAGTCAAAGTAATAGATTGATAGGCTAGTGCAGATCTTTCAAATGAATATTTTTTTTTTTCAATATATAGTGGTGCCACTGTTTTAATGTGCTCTGTAAGCATCTAATGTTATTTGGAGGCAAGTTCTACTAAATCTTAGTGGAAAAGATGGAAACGGAAGTTCCCAAACCATATAGATTGTTAATGTAGCAATGATAGTTAAAACTGGAAAACTATTGAAAAGCTGAAATGTGCTTGAAATCACAATTTGATAGTAAGCATTTTAATAACTCTGCAAGAGATAAATATAGGTAATTTCATTTTATCTTTTGATGACCATGTGACTGTTTTTAGATGATCAATGTGGCCTCATACACATATGTGAGCTATTATAAACATACCTCAGGTTGTTCCTACGCTAATCCTCTTCCTCTTCGTCTTCAGCACAGGACCCATTGTGGGTCAGAAACAAAAAGTGCAGCTCTTGATGCTTTATGTTCATTGCTTTATCTTCTTCATTACACTGGAGACAAGTGTCCATTTTCTGCTTTCTAGTGAGATGCAGGGTAGGCATTATTCTTCCTGAGCAGGGCACAGGACATGAATACCTTCCAAGGTCTTCCTCCAAAGAAATTGTTGCAATATAAGTTACTGCATTTCTCAGCCCTTTCAAATAAAAGTGATCAAGTTTCAGCCACTGAAACTTGTTTTCTTTATTCTCTGCTTTCTGTGAGACTCAGGAGGATTTGATAGAGATATTGAGTGTCAAAAGGAATGCAGAGGGGATTTGCTTTGGTGTCAGTTTGTCCCAGCAAATGCAAAAACCACATTGTATAGGAGAATTTCATGTGATAATTTCCTTGGGAGCCTGGAGCCCCACAGCCGGAGACAATGGGACTTGACACCTGGTGACAATTACACTCAGCTCAAATGATGAGTTACTGCTGCTGAACTGAGATGTTGCCAGCCATGTCTGTCACTGTCAGTGACCTGTCTCATGCTTGAAATCGGAGTGTTTTATGTCTTGCCAGATGTAAAGCACACGAAATGTTTAGCTTCTCCTCTCTTCCTCTGTAGCCTTAGTAATAAATCAGTTCCTGAATGCAAGTGAAGAATAACAGAAGTACAGAGCTCTGATGACCCCAGTGGTTTTCATCATGTAGCCATGGCACAGGAGGGTATAGGCAGCTCTGTAATTTTTTCACCTTTGTGTGAACTAAATGTAGTGTTTCCTTTGCACCCCCAGACAGAAGTGCTGTGCTCACAGGCTGGTCCATACCAAGAGTTAACGCACGGCTTTTCTGCCTTGCTTATCTGCACAGCAAACAAAATAAATACCAGGGACAGACATTGTTCTTGTGGCATTCCATGCTTTTCAAATGATTATAATCTCCTGGTTTTCCTATGTTTTTAAGCATGAAGACTCCCAAAGCACTTAACAAAACTTGCTAGTTTTGTTAGGTCTGTCCAAAGGGATCTCTTGACCCCTGTCTGGCTGTGAGCTGACTTGGAGTAAGGAGCAAGTCTGGACTGGTGGACAGCAGTGCTACAGAAGAGTGCTGTCTACCTACCTTGTCTTCCCAAACAGAAACCCAAGTGATAATTTACTTGGAAAGAATGTGATCACTCATTTGCATATTTGACTAGAGAAATGCTGATGGTATTTTTTCCCTATGCAATGAGAAATCACATACGCAGTTCCAGAATTTGGGATTAGAGTTCTATTTCTAATATTCTATTTCTGTGATGGGCCAGGACTCAGTCCTGAGATTTTTGGATTCACCCTAGAGTTGTACTGTTATTTGTTTACTCATTTCAGTAATATCTAAAGAACCTGAGCTTTCAATATTTTGTGTTCGTCCTTTGGTAGATTGTTTTCTATCTGAGTTTTAAGAGAGCAGTAAAACACCATGAGAACATACTTGTGAGATTAATATTCATTTATTAAGCATGCCACCTACTGCTTGCAGCACGAAAGCCTTTGGTCAAAGTACACACAGATTGCACAACCAAAAGATTATTCATGGGGCTTTTTATTGCTCTTGGTGTTACGAAAATATTTAAATGTCTGGGTCAAAATTGGGTACATTAAACAGCTATGGGCACAAATGGGATTTTTTTCAGCTCCTTGCTATCAAGATATGATATGTTTTTCTGGAAAGAGATCTAAGTTACTGTCGTAAAAAGGCACTTCAGACTTTAGTGTGGCTTATTGAGGTGATTAATGTCAGCCACATGCATCTGATGTGGCGTGAGGTTGATCGATGTTTCTCATTATCTTCTCTTCTCTGATGAAACATTTGTTTTCAAAGTCTGGATGCATTAAGTGCCTCCAGAGCATAAGTTTGTAATACTCATTTTCATGGTGTTGTATGATGGCTGTCTTTTTGGAAAACTTGCCCTTGCTGACAACAGTAGCCTCCAGTAATGCAATAGCCAAATGATCTTCAGATTCTAACAGAGAGAGATAATCTGGTCAAACGAGCAAGCTTGCCTCCCATAGTTTTCCTGGCTGCAGCTTCGTGACTGTGAGCTTGGGAAGATGATGTTGCACAACAGTGGCACAACAGGCGTCAGACACAATTTCCTTCTTCCTCTTGGTCATGGTGCCTGAGTCATTCTTAACCTTTTGTCGACCTATTCATCCAAAGCTTTTTCACAGACTTTTAAGATAATATGTAAGTTAAGAGGGCGTACCTCCACCTGCTTCATTTTGCTTGTTCAGTTTTGATTCAAGCAAGCTCACACAGTGTCCCAAAAGATTGATTGAGCTGAGGCTGTATGAAAACTTTGCCCTCAAGTGTGAGCATTTGTATCTGTCTTTTTGTTCTTTGATGCAGCTTGAATTTTATGAAGTTTCACAGAGATATTATGAGCTGGATAAAAATTACCCCCATTTGACAGATGAGTGAACCAAGCAAAGAGAGGTTAGTGGCCATGGTGGGAGCTCTGAGTTACTGCAGACACAGCGTGGGAACGTGGCTGTCAGCCCTGACTGCTAACCTGCCACCCTCTCAGGTGCTCTGCTGAGCCTCAACATTTTCTCAAAGAGACAGATTTCAAACATTCTATAAACTTTTTTGCTTCCTTTTTTCTTTGTAAGGTTATTTGTATACATCAGGTTCAACTCAGATAAGAGACCAGAAATAATTAGCTGCCATTAGGCTGACAGGTAAAACATGGAGAAAAGGCTTTTAGAGGATTTCCATCAGTGTCAGATATGTCAGGAGTGGGGATTACTGTGGGAAGCCTCTCAAAACTCATTTCAGATTAGAACTTTGTGCCTATTGCACTCATTTTTTTATGATGTGGAAAATTCAGGGGTTTTATTTGCAGTTCAGTTTGTCCGTGTGATGTGGCTCAGGGGTGGATGGGTCCCGGCTCTCTTTGAGGCTCACATTACTGGCAGCTGCAGTGTTCACTTAGGACTGGGGAAACAAAAACTACTCAAAATTCAAAGAGTAGGTTTTAAACTCAGACCTTCTGATTCAGCCAAAAACCTCTGTATTTTTCATGTCTGTTCATTAAGCTTTGCTTTTTCCATTGCCCGTGGTCAGCCAGACCAGGAATTAATGTAATCAGGCACAGTCTAACTGGTATTGATGAAGCTTAGCTGATTAATATCACTCCAGAATTATGCCTTGCATTTCAAGAAATATTAAAATTATGATGCTGATTATTTGCCTCTTCCATTTCCATTCCATTCCATTTATTGGAATGCCTTTATTCTTCATTTATCACCCACTCTGAACACATTCTAAACCTTTTATTTAGCCTGCACTTTCCTTCCTTGCTGTTCCCACTTTCTCAGTCCTCTCAGAGGGAACATGATCTCAGTATCGTTGTCTTTCATGTCAGGCTGGGACACCTGCATTTGTTAAGCAGGTTTGAAATGGAAAACACTTTGAGTTGCTCCTGTCCTCTTACTGTCAGTTTGAGGGAGATTCCCTTTTGTTTGTCCATCTCCCTTTGACTCTTACTGCTGAGCTGATGCAAAGCTGCAAACAGCTCCTGGTGAAGAATTAGGGAAGTGGTGAGCAAAAATCTGCCTCTTCATTTCTAGTGACAGATTGATATTCTGGAGACATTGTAGCTTTTCCATGACTATGTAAAATCATAGTAATGGAAAAGTGTTTTCAAGTGGATTTCTGGAAGGAACGAGTAAATGGCAAAGGAAAACAAACTCTTAATTTTTATGAATTTTAAAGGATTACCCACTGATTTCATATATTGACCAAACTTGAAAAAATTTCACTTGCACTTGTTTGATGATCTCTTATGCCTGATTTATAGGGTAAAATATTATCTATTATGAAATACACTCAGAAACAGCTCAGACATTGCTTTGCATAAATGTCCTGCAGTGCACAGTGCTTCATCCTTTCCTCTGACCCAGGGAATTTAGTGCACTGCTTTGCCATTAGCAGAAATAATTAAATAAGATTTTTGACAAAACTCAAATGTACCATAAGCTTTCTATGTGAACACATAGAAACACTTTGCCAGGTATAAATTTGTGTTTATAGTGGAGACAGCAGGGCTACTGAGAAAGAAATAAAAAGTGGGGTTTGGGGACAAATACTTGCTTTTCATGTATTAAGGAGCAGGGTGAACGACATTAGGAAGACAATTTTTAGAAGCAATGGGAGAACTATGTATAAGTATAAGCTATGTATTATTGGAAATGTTTATATATAGGTGTATATATAGAGATATATATGTACAGACTATTAGAATTCCTTGCTTTAAGAAATTTTATTTAATCAATAGCTTTCTATTGCCCACTTGAATATTTATTTTAAACACTGTGTTAAGTCTGCTTTAAAACAATGGAACATTCCTTTCTTCAGGGTTCTGTCCATCATGGTACAATATTGAGTCAAAGCAAATGGTAAAATATTGAGTCAAAGGGAATGAATACAAAAGTAAACAGTCCCTCACTCTGTGTATTTTTCTGGGGCGTGACAAAAGGTAGATAGGAACCTGCTTTACAAATAGGAAAGGTTATTAGGACACAAGGACTTGGCGTCAGGCATTATCAGTATTTTCTGTACCAATGCACAGGATAAAATCTCCCCTCAGGTTCTGATTTCAGTTTGGGGCAATGTTTGAGGACTCAAGACAACTTAGGAATTTTAAATGTGTGGCATGTGCTAATGGATCATTGACATAAACTGGTTCTTCAGAGGCTCGGGAGCCTTACATTCCTTTGCAGGTAAGGTCACTGTCAACATGCTTAGTGCCCTGTATGTCAGGGTTACAGGTACTTGACACTTTGCAGGCAACTGCAAAAAAAAAAAAAAAACCACATAAGGTTGCAATTCCTTCCTGCACTTCTGATTGAGTATTTTCTAAGGTAGAGTCTAATGTTAGGGAGAGAGAATTGATAAAAGGATGCAAAGAAGCAGAGGCAGACTGGACTGAAGCCATGTACATGTGTGAGTGGGTTATTCCCTTAAGTAAGAGCAGAAATACACACACACCCTTCTCCTTTTCTCTGAGGGAGGCATCTGCAGCAGTTTAACGCTTCGGTGGCTCCTGGCAGTCAGTAAATCTCTCTCAGGTTCTCATAGCTTTACTAATACTGGCACCTAGGCTAGACCACAGCTGTGCTATCACAAGATTTAGTTTCAGTAAAGTTTCTTCAGAAGGAACTATTTTATCATGCCATTGTATAATGAGAATAAATGTCTCCGTAGAAAATTCCCATGAGAAATTCATACCTAACGTGCTCTGAGCATGTACCATTGATACCTACATGCTTTTAAGTCTTGTCAGCTTTCAGTTTCTCTTTTTCTTCTTTTCTTTAAAGACAAGATACTGCAATGTGCTCTCTCTCTGTGTTCAAGTCATTAAATATCAATATTCTGGCTTTTAACCTTTCTTTGGTAAAAATAAAAATAATAACAACAACAAGTAGTAGTAGTAGTAGTTGTAGTAGTAGAAGTAGTAGTAGTAGTGGTGGTAGTATCTGACTTCCTTGAGTGAAATAAGGAGATGTAAATCATCTTACTTGTAAATCATCAGTAATCATCTTACTCTGCAGCTTTAGCTATAGAATTTCGTCACTGAGCTTAAAGCAAAACCAAAATTGAACTTTTTCAGCTTGCATTGTCTTCATTATGCATTGCCAAACAGGAAGATGAAATTTCCTAATAAATGTAGATACTTCCCTATATTGTGCTATACTAATGTTCTACCAACTCCACAACTCTACATTGCTCTTAAAACTTTTGAAGGCTGAACAGAATCTATACCATGTTCTCATTCCTCACAATCAGTATTGAGCAAATAGATTTATTCTACTTAGTCTAATTTCTAGGTCTTTCAGATAAAAGGAATTCTATGTGCTTTTTCCAAGTTATAATGCTCATTCTTGTGATTATCCCACAGTCTCCCTTTTCTACCACATCAGAAATAATTTAGTGTCTCAGTTTCAGCCTTTAAGAGCCTTCACCAATGGACCCCTTCGTCTCACATACTCTTACCACATAAGAAATTTGGAAAACTAGTCACATATTTTGCTTTGGTCTCACTCATCACATCTACCCTAAAAACAGTCATTGCCACATATTCCTACTTCTTACTCCTTTGTTCTGAGTGGATTTGTGAGACTTGGAACTGTATTTTGGGAGGGAAGCCGTGATATATTAGCAAAAATATCTTCACCTTGCTTTTTCTTTTCACCTTACAGACCAAAATATTAACTCCTGCCAATATGTTATGAACCTGATTATTGATTTAATTTCTTTTAAAGAGTTTTAATTTTATGTGTTGATAGAGTTATTCTTTCATGTCATCAGTTATCCTAACATTTTATTATTGGATATGAATATATATTACATCCTGCAGTAGCTCCCTTTTACCTGTTTATATTGTGTTTTGCTTAAGGATCATTAGGATAGATTCTGGCTCTGTGTGTCTGTAAAACAACTACTACAGAATATACCGATTTTCATTGGTCTTTCTGTATAGAATGGTAGCAGGAACGGTAACAACTCCAATCTTATAATGAGTTACGTTCATATATTAGAATAATACTACAATAGCATCCCTGTATAGGGAATCATCTCATCATTCTTACTGACTCCAAACTGTGGAAGTTACTGAACATTTCTTACCTTTCTCTGTGTCATAGTGCTTGCTTTGATGGTTTCCTTTTATAATTAATGAAGGTTGATCTGCTTTTTTATTTCTCTCTCATTGGGTCACATGGTCTCGCTTGTTCTCACCTATTCCAGATCAAGGAACCGTACAAAAAGTTGTTGTCCTACCCACCAACTTCTCTGCAAGTGGAGAACTTATTTTAGAAGAGCTGGAAGTTTTTCAGGTTTGGCTTTCTCCTTCTTTTGTTTTTCCAGTGTGTATTTTCACACAAACACTTTGTTCTAACAGACTTTGGCAAGGGCAGCTGTGATTTGATAAAAGACCAAGGTGCATGTGGTCAGTTTGATAACCACACCAAGAGGATTACAAAATGTTGACTGTTATGAAGGCTATAGCTAGCTGAAATCCTTTTCTTTTCCTGTATTTCAGTTGCCTATTTTTTATGTTGATGTACTGGCTAGAAGGCTTTTGATAATCACTTTTTTAGGAGGTCATGTTATAATGGCTTCCAGAAGGAGACTTTTATCATTGGCATCACTTACAGAGACTGTTGCTATGTATGGTTAGAATGTAAGATTTCTGTACTTTGATTATCTGGAAATCTTCCTGGTTCTCAGCTGCAAAATGAAATTAGTGTTATTTTTGCTTAACTCCTGTTCTTCAAAGCCACATGCCTCTGGAGTAAAGAAAGCTACAAGTTTAACACAACATAAGCTGAGAAGAAACACAAAACCTACATGGAGATAAAGGAATAGCCTCTGTCAATCACTCTGGCATGTAACTGTTGTAATAACCTAAAGAAAATGTTCGCCCTCATGTTGAAAAATCCCTTTCAAATATTTGAATGGGCTATTCATTAAACAGTAGTCTTGGCGCAAATGGTAGTATGCATCTATAAACTTAGTTAAAGATTTTGTCAGGGCCTTTTCTCTATTTCATTGACAGAATACAAAAAGGAAAATTTGAGCTTCTTTATTGGGGCAGCATTAACAGTTTCTTTAAGAAAAAGGATACACTCTGTGTTAAAATTCATAAAGGCATAGTTAGTCTTTCTGGGCTTTTGTTGAAGGCTTCCTGCTGTAAAAGATACATGTGAGTGATATTACTCAAAACACACTCTTCACCAAGGTATTGCTAATTCCATTTACTGAAACATAATTAATACAGCACAAAGATTGGTAGTTTCTGGACCTCTGTGCACAGACCTTTTTATCCTGAACTCTAAAAAGCATGGTATCATAACCTCACAATCTGTGTGGCATCATGGTGTTTAGATGAGTCTGTCCAAGAGAGCAGGGATGAAATCAGGGGCCCTGTGCTAGTTAATACCAAAGGTAGCAAAGAAGAGATCCTCTTCCAGAGTATAAACAAGGAAAGGAGAATGTGGCATCAGATCCAGTGTTGTGTTTGACCTTGACTCTCCAGGCAGTTCATGAAGCAGCTCTAAACTTCTCCAAACCTTTGCCAATTCACATGATCCGCAGCCAAATTTTCTAGTCCTGACCTCCCTGCTGTGTTGTGGTCCACTGCAATTAATCCTAGCCCACTGTTATGGCTTTCCTTTGTGACTGAGCAAATGCTGAATCTTAAAAAAATGCTGAACATTTTTATTACCATCAATTTTATCGCTTGTTTGGATGAATATAATGACTTAAGGCAAGGAATGTAACAATTCCTTTTCCAGCTCTTTTATATTTGATTTGGACACAGATGTTAATAGACTGCTATGATGACACACAGTAGTATACAGTACTGTCTCTGGGAAAGAAACATTCAAGAACGCTCATGCCATTTTAAATACTCCAGTCATTAATAATTTGAATTTATATGTTGCAAGGTAACCAAACTGTACGCACTATGGATAATTTGTAGGAAAAATATGTCATATTCTTGTCTGGATGTTGTGGTAAATATTCATGAGCTATTGTATGATTTTTCCTTATCATCATCATCATCAAACAAAAAAATATTGTTTCTTACTACAAAGTTAAAATAATGGCTCCTATATTGATAAGATAGCACATATTCAGGTTAATTATAGGTGTACAAAAACCTTTTAGATACACATGAGTAATAATGTAGTTGAGTTTAGACAGTATATTTTGTGAGACATTAATAGTTTATATGTCATTTGTTTAGTTCTGAAAATAGTAGTTCTTAGAAGGATGGAGTGGTCCCTTTCCAGGATATAAAAATGTATAGTTTTCTTAGGCATTACTTAGGTTTTAGTGACTTCTAAATTTTAAATGGTTTGTAACTGTGTCTTTCAGAGTAATTCTCCTATAACAACAATGAAGATTTCATCTAAAAAGGTAAGGCAAAGTGGAATGCCTGCTTATTGCTTATTAACTGAGAAGCAAATTGACTTAGATGTTAGAATATCAATTCTTGTAGAGCACACTAAATACAGGCAAATTTTCCATAATGAATATGGAAAACTTGACTGAAGTTTGCAGGAGCTGCTTATATGCCCTTCAGCCACTAAGAAAAAATAATTTCTACTCATTATGTATCATTTCTAATTCACTGAAAGTGTCGATTTTTTTGTTTTGTTTTGTTTTGTTTTGTTTTGCAACTAAAGAATCAGAAAAATACTAAAGGAGGAAATTCACCCTCCCCATTTTTTTCTCTAAAGTCCTAAACAGAAATTTTTTCTTGGAAGCCTGTCTGTTCAGTGTAAAAAGGCAGTGTTGGGGCTGTTGGATACATGATGCAATTGTGCATGTTTGTTTAGTAGTAACAAGTGATGGCAAAAAGAACGATGAAAACAGCTGAGAGGATTTCTGCTGAAATGTTTAACATACAAGTTAAAAATCTGTATTCTATGATTTTGCAAGCAAGATGTTGCGCAATATTTTACAAAGCTACTACTAAGTAAATATTATTCACTAACTCAAATTCAGTATGTTTTTGCATGATCAAAGGAATTTCAAGGGGTTTTGTTCGATATTAATTTATAATTTTAGAATGATTACTTGTTTTTGAGTAAAACAGTCTTTTTGGCCTAGATTTTGGTAATGATCTACCCACTTTGAACTTGTCTTGCAAAAGCTCTGATTTATTGTGAAAGTTCTCTTGGCTTATTTTTCTAGGTATATAAGGATATCAGTATCTGGCCATAAGCCTCAGCATAATCTCTAGGTTTTACATCTTGGAAATGTGCACACTGGAGGATCCAACTAGGAACTCTGCATAATATTTATTAAAGTGACTATGTGCGGAGAAAATACTTAGTTCAAAGGCTTGAGCCAATAATCCTCACTGAATGAGGACCAAGTTCTCAAATCTGAGCTATATTAACTCAGCCTGTCTGCCCCAGAACAGAACAATGACACTCAATGTCCAAAAAACCATTAACATTCCCCAGTGTTTCTAGGTGCTTTCTACCAGGAAGGTGGAAATAATATAGGCCTGTTCACCTGGGAGATTTCTGTTGATCTTCACTTTATATATATATTTGTGGCTCCCCTCTTGGTCTTGAGTTAATTCCAAAATTAATTGAAAGATTTTTTTTTTTTTTTTTGGGTGTGTTAGCCAGGTCTTGGGTGAAACCCCTCCACATCTGAAATAAATCTTCCCATTTCCTCCTGCAGCAACAGCTGTATGTGAGCTCAGATGAAGGGGTCACCCAGGTTTCCTTGCATCGCTGCCACATCTACGGGACCGCCTGTGCTGACTGCTGCCTCGCCCGGGACCCCTACTGCGCCTGGGATGGCAACTCCTGCTCCAGGTTTTATCCCACAGGAAAAAGGTGAGCAGCACAAAGCAGCTTGGTGAAGTTTGCCAGGAAAGATCACTTTTGTTCTGCTGCATAGCCTGAAGTGTTACGTGATGGAGCAGTGGGATGTCATTCCTTTTGTGAGCATGTACAAACAATACCCCTATAGCTGTTGTGCTTGGAGTTATTCATCACCTAGGTCTGCAGGAGTGTATGGTAAAGAGCTTGGGTTTACATATTCAAAGTAATGGATGGAAAAAAAAAAAGGAAAGGAAAAAAATCATAAATATTAATCTTTCTGTC
Organism: Eopsaltria australis; assembly: GCA_034509425.1. NCBI lineage: Eukaryota > Metazoa > Chordata > Aves > Passeriformes > Petroicidae > Eopsaltria > Eopsaltria australis. Next base: position 159,334 of record JAVTVJ010001659.1, on the reverse strand, counting down.
TCACGCACACAAAATCAGTGAGACATTTGTTCCCTTCATTTAAATTCAATTAGTTACTATGGATGTAATTATGATAGCCCTAAATACAGCAAAAGATCTCTCAGGCTGCCTGAGGAATAAACTCATTTATATTTTTTTGTTCCTCATTTGCTCCTAAGTGAGAAGAATTATTTTCAGGAAAATTTTAGGCAAATGTGATTTCCATGCAGTGCCTGTGCATTTGGATTTTTTGACATGAGGTTTATTAAAGCAGACAGGGAAAGCAATTTCTGTTTAATTTACAACAGAATTAATAGTCCATCTCATAATCTTATGCAAAACAGGAGTCTCTTTCCTCCTCCCAGGGGAAATATTTAATAGCAGAAGGCTGTAGTGAGCTCTCGTCTTAATACAATTTCACTTCATATACAAGCAAAGCTACAGAATACACAATGAAGTGTTACTGCAGAGGAGACAAACCCTTCAGATGTATGCTCTCTACAGCTACCTGGAAGGAGGTTGTAGCCAGTGGGGGTTGGACACTTCTCCCAGGTGACAAGCAATAAGGCAAGAGGAAACAGCCTCAAGCTGTGCCAGAAGAGGTTTGGACTGCGTATTCTAGAATCATAGAATCATAAAATATGCTGAGTTGAAAAGGACCCATCAGGACCATAGAGTGCAACTTCTGGCCCTGTTCAGGCCACCCCAAGAGTCACACCCTGTGCCTGAGGGCATTGCCCAAACACTTCTTGAAGGCTTGGTTCTGAATCACTTCCCTGGGGAGCCTGTTCCAGTGCCCAGCCACCCTGTGGGTGAAGAAGTTTCTTGATATCCAGCCTAAACCTGTGACTGTGCTCAGTGTCTGCGTCTGAGCTGCAGGTGCAGAAGGCCACATACAGTCACTGGGTTTTATTCCTGTTCTCTCACAGAGGGAGACAGTTGACAGAAACAGGCAAAGCTTGGATCTGCTGATAATAATGTCATCCCCTGCGATTAAAGACAATTGTTTTTGTTATTGCAAAGTGTTCTTGACTTATTCCTGACTTGAGATTACAAGGTAAAGCCCAAACTGGCCATGTAGCAGTTGGTAAAGTATACAGGGTTGTTAACTACTTTCGTTCAGAATATTCAGACACCAGTCTGCCAGCTCATTATTTTCTTCCATGGAACAAAGGTCAGAATATGGGGGAGGAAAGAAAAGAAAAATCCCCGAGTCTTAGGCCACCTAACTCCTACACCAACAAAGCTGCCAAAAGATACAAGGAGCAGTCAGGTGCACCCAGCCCATGCAGTTTCCAGTTTGCCATCCCCATTATATACACCCACCCAGGGTTTTTTTCCACTGGGGCTTACTTTCATGCTGATATTTTGTTTGCAATTTGCTCTTTATATCAAACCAAAATAAACACCTCAAACTGTATGGAAAAAAGTCTGGTTTTCATATGTGAAGGAAATGAGTTGTCTCTTTATCTAACAGATTATGGACAGATTATGAAGGAGAAAACACTGGTAATTAGAGCCAAATCCCATTGTCTAGACAGTAGTTTCTGCTGTATGCATTTGCTTATTTGCTTCTTTTGACACTTCTGTCTCCTGTGAATTACTGTAGTTCCTCATGCAAGATCGATTTACCAAAACACCTTATGGTATTATCTTTATTTTCTAACCAGCACTTTTTTTTGGTTTTTTTATAAATATCTAACTGCTAAGTTTACATTCTCAGAACTGGTTAATGCAAGCAACATGCCATTTCTGACAGTGTGGAGCAGCTCACACTAGCACAAGAACTCTGACATTCACTCAGAAATTCTTCATTGTCTCCCTTGACTCATGTAAATAGTTGACAAGGGTTAAGACCCCAAGGCATAAAATATTTTTGATGGTAAACATAAAAACTATACTTGGAATTTCAGTAATTACTCCTTTGAAACGTCACCTTTCAAGTATTTCCTTTTCAAACAATGCAGTGAAGCATCGGGTGACAGGGGATTACGAGGACTCTCTCTGGGTGTTTGTGCACTACCTGGTACAATGTGGCCATAGATGTGTCACCCTTCACTCAGTAGTACTGGAGCTCCAGGGGTTTTTATGGTTTCTGATCCTCAAGTTCTTAGTGCACGGTTCAGAATTCAGATGCTTAATATCTTAACAGTGTCCATTTGCAACAATCTATCATCAGTATATTTTTTTCTTATACTTGATAAATACTGAACTACCTTACACAATATTTAGTAATGAAAACAATGTATCTTAGTAATAAAAAAATTGTGTACCAGCTTTTCATGCACTGAATTCTGTGAGCTATGGCCTCGTAGCTGAGGTGGACTGAAATTCCAGTATTGCCAGTCCCAGTAAGCTCCCCAGCTTGCTACAGAATCGTGATTTTACATCTGTCATCCAGATTAATTCCCTATTTAGAAGTATCCTGATATTTGGTGAGTTTTATTGTATTTTGGAAATAGTCACATCCCTTCAAGTAGAAGACAGAATAGAATCTTAGCTCTCCACCATTCTGGATAAGCACTTCAGTCACTCTGCTACAAAGGTGGCTACAGGCACCAAAAATAAAGTGCTTGCTAAAACTAATCCAGGAACATGCCCTTTCTCATAATTTTCTGCTGGTGTGTTAGATATGAGCAGTATGAATCTTACACATCTCACTTTATGAAGAGTTCCAGCTGGGGATTCTGGCTTTGAGTGCTGGGTATTGCAAGAGTGAACAGATGTCTCTGTCATGTATCACCTCTGATCCCTCCATCCCTGTACCTCCACTGCACAACTGCTTTACCTACAAAAACTGAACCTGTTTTAGAAGCTTCAACAGATGCTTCACCTAAACAGTGTCTTCACTCCAGCAAGCCTGCCAAGGGTAAAAGCACACTCACAGTAGGTCATGAACTATCCCAAATAGTCCATCTAGTGAAAAAAAAACCACAACAAATCCACAAATAAAAAAGTGGTTATTTTCAGTGTAGCTGTCTTGGAATAACACTTTGTTTTTACAAACTATTGCAGGAGGAGCCGTAGACAAGACGTGAGACATGGAAACCCTCTGACTCAGTGCCGAGGTTTCAACCTGAAAGGTAACTATAATTTAGAGGTACTCATGCTATTTAAAGAACACATGGGTTTCCTTTATGTGATTCATTATAACTGACATTATCAGTATGGTTTACTGGTAAAGCATAATTATTTTCCAAGTCTGAGTTTTGTTTTGATTTGGTTTGAGCACCTTTCCTTGCAATTACATGGAACTTGCACATATATGATAAAATGATAAGCTGTGAAATACGCATTTCAGTATACTTGAACTGAGAAGCTGACACTGTTGACTAGAAAAGGGTGCAGTTAATTTGAGGGCTTCTCTACCTCTACTTCCTTCAGTTTCCCTTCAGTCTTTATTAATGTCTTTTCATTCATTTAAGCTTTGGACCTCAGAATTTTTCTGAATATACTCTTTTGAGTTACGATTCTTCCCTTCTCCCTTTACATTGAAAAAAGTAATCATTCCAAATTTCTTTCAGAAGTCTCTTATTGCAGCTGTGCAACTGTTTAGTCAGGTTGGCATGGTGAGGATGGCCAGGGGAGCCAAGTCTTTGCTCTCCCGGCTAGCATTTTTCTCCAGATTGATGGACACCAGTCAAGTATGCCCAAAGTCATAGGAGTAAATACATAAATAAAGGCAGCTCAATCCTCTTCAGCCCCATGCATGTCTGAGCTAGGCAGTGGCAATGTATGCCATCAGACCAAGGCCAAACATCAGAGAATTATGCTCCTTTCACCTCTATTTGTGAGCCTGAATTTTGAAGTATGTTCTCATCAAGACCACCTGGCGACCAAATAATAGAGTTGATTGCAAATGTTTTCATTGGTTTTTTTCCTAATCAAAAACAATGCTTTAAGAGTTACACATGAAAGGTTCTGTCAGTAATAATTCTACTGAAATAGTCTCCACTGGTTGTTGGAAGGATCTCCTGGATCAAAAAAGACAACAGCAGTCAGTTGGGTGTAGATCCCTTTGCTTAAATGAGTCTTTCCCCATGAGTCAGTATTAGGTCATTTATATGAAGCTGAAGAGCTTAGACAGGTAATTCCAAGAGATGACCCCAGTGTTAGAGAATACACCTGACCTCTGATAGATCCATGCTGAAGCAATTTGAGCTCTGTGTCTTCCCCTGCAGGCATGTGCTGAGACCTCCCACCCATTGTCTGTCCCAAGGGTGGGTGTCTCCTCGTTCCATGTGGAAAATATGAGAATGTCAACTGTCTGCATTCTGGCCTGAGGGGAAACTATTGTTTCAACCTTGACAGTCTTGTGAAACAGGTTTCTTGTTTTCCAGCCACTTTTGTAATGTGGATGTATTTATAGGTTTATGTATTTTAGCATCTTTGTCAAAGAAGTTTCAGTGGCAGCAGTGGGATATAGTATATGTAGATGGCAGTTGTTTCCATGGGAAAAAAAGATTAAAAGAAAGAGCAATTTAGACCCTTGCAAAATATAATTAGAGCCATTTATAGCAAAATTACTATGTTTGGGGGAAAAATGAAATCTGCCGAAAGGACAAAAGAGCAGAGATCCAAGCAAAGCCAAGCAATCTTCCCAGCTCATAGAGAACCATAATGCTGAATTGAAGTATTTAAACATGGTAGACCTCTGAGCACATATAAACTCATCATTTTTGGCACATTGTTATTTTTAAATAACTCTTACATGTTTTCTTTTCATGTCTGTTTAATATTGTTCTGTTTGTGTTAGCCCTTGTAGACATTAGAGAAATGCATTTTGAATGCAAAGTACTTCCACATTCCTTTCCTAAAAGTTAGAATTGGTTAATTGGTTTTGGTACAACTTCCTAAATGTGCTGAAGGACTAGAACCAGGCAAAGTCTCCTTCCTTCAGAAGAATGGATTTCTATTTCACATATCAGTTGATGAAAGAAGCTGAAAAGAATGGGAGATAAAGTAGAGTCTGAGGAAAACCAGCCTTAGGACTGTGCTAAAACAGATTTTAGACATGTAGACCTCTAGGTATTTGCAGTTCTCATATTATTTGGTATCCATTGCTCCTTTCTAAAAAAAATTGTATTTCATAAATGAGGCAAACTTTTAAATCTGGAGGTGCTTTGTTTTCAGGACAAATATTAGGGTTTTGACCAAGCAATAAGTGTCCAGAAGTTCCTACTGGTGACTGCCAATTATGCATCTGTTGAGACTATAAAGGGACACAACAGGTCTAAGTGATGACATATGCTCAGCACTTGCCCAGGTGTTGCTGGAGTGCTATAAATCCATCTTTCTCTCTGTTGTTGGCCTGTCTACATATTCATCACAATTCAGGTTAAGAGCCAAGTCCCTTCCTTGTGTTGGAAGACAAGCAGAGGAGCGGGAGCCCAGCCTGCCCTCTCTCTCCTCCCTGGGATGCTGCACACAGCTGGAGTAGCTGGAGCCTTCTTTAGGCCATGATGCTTTATTTTGGTCATACAACCATATTCCCCCAACTGATAAATGGTGAAGTGTGAAGAAATATATTAAATGCTTCATTCTCTTTTGGAGTACTAGAGAATGAAATCATTTCACAGAAAAATACCTCTGAGCTCAGTTATCGCATCAGCAAAGTTTACCAGCCTATAGATGTCCTAATTTCTCAGAATAGACCATGTCACTCGGAAAACATTGGTATTTAAAACTGAATGTACTTCTTCACATTTCATTTAATTTCTTTGAAAAGTTTTCCCAAAAATTATTTGGTTTTGGCCAATATCAGAATCAGGTATATCTCATTTAATCTATATTGCAAATAATTACGTGTTTTCTTAATCAAATCAGCATTCACAGTATCCTGACCTGTTTTCTTTTTCTTTCTTTCTTTCTTTCTTTCTTTCTTTCTTTCTTTCTTTCTTTCTTTCTTTCTTTCTAGCATACAGAAATGCTGCAGAAATAGTTCAGTATGGAGTAAAAAACAACACCACCTTTCTGGAATGCACACCTAAATCTCCTCAGGCTTCTATTAAATGGCTGCTACAGAAAGACAATGACAGGAGGAAAGAGGTGAGTAATGTGAGCAGGAGCTCTGGGAGGATCCTCAGTCAGCATCAAATTCCCTCCTCAGACAAAGGCAAGGGACAGTTTGTGTTTTTATCAGGCACTCTGGCTACAGTGAGGGTGGAGAATTTGTGTGGATGCAGGACAGTGACTGTCATTTACTCATATGAATAAGAGCAGATTTTCAGTACAGCTGGACTTCATCCTCAGCCCCAGTGATTTCTGTCAGAACAGAATAGCTATCAGTTAAAGAATCTTTGCTTCACACCTTACTGATTGCAAACTGAAGGTTTGCAGCACTCAGAAGTTCTTATTGATCTAAGGGAATAGGCACAAAAGCAATAATAAAGTTCAGGAAGAAGTCAGCATGCAGTAGCTCTTCTGTGCTATTGAAGAGATAAAAGGCAAAAGAGGGAGAAATGTGAAAGGTTTCTTTAACAAGAAACTAGTCTAGGCTAAGAACACGTATTGACAAAAGCATTTCCTCACCATGGTGCAATCACATTTTCCATTACTGCACTCTCTAAGGCTCTCGAGTTTCAGCACTATAATATACAGTATGATTGTTTATGGGGAATGTTTCTTCCTTAAGTAATATGAAAGGGGAAAAAATCCATTTCAAATCCAAGGCACTTACTATATGAATAAAAAGAAACATCTTTCAAAAGGAGCTTTTAAGTAATGTGGTGTCTGTTGATAGGTTGTAAATACTCAAAAGCATTACTCTCCTATCAAGCCATTTTCCAAAAACAGAGGGGACTTACAAATGTCTCACTGAGTTTTCTAACTATTCAAAGACTCAAACCATGTCCTGGCAATCAGTGCAATTCTTTAACCCATTTCTTCAGCAGAACATCTCCCTTTTTTGTTCTTGTGTTCAGTAACTGTATTAGAAGCAATGCAGTTTCAAGGTACAGCAGGCAGACTAAAGCAATCCAAGTGTTAATTAGTTTTCAAGCTCTCAGATTTCTGGAAATCTTCCACAATGTCTACAAAAGTTTACAATAGCAGAATACCATAATAAGTAAATTAGTTCCCAAGAGAACCAAGTATAATGCAAAGTACAGTAGCAAAATAGAAAAACCATTCAGAAAAATACCAGCAGTGTTTTCCTTTCATAATGGATTGAACTAGCAATTTTTACATCACACTGATATGCAAAGGGACATCTGCACATTCATTTATAATTGCATGATAACAAGCTCTGGTGTCTTGCTTCTTTCTGATGATGTGGCCATCTCCTGGGACAGTGCAGGGTCTGAAGCCAGAAAGGAAACAGGAGAGTACCAGTGCTCCTGGTTAACAGTGAGACAAGTCGCACTTGAGACCACTGTGGTGATAATTTTTATATGAGTCTATAGACTCTGCACAGCAGACAGTTCTTCAGCAGGAACCTGCTCAAAGTCAAAATATTTAACGAGAAGCCACCAATGCCAAATTCGGTGCCAAATTAGTCCCCCTGGTCCTGCACCTCTCTTCCACTGAGTCTCAGTAGCAATCTCTGATGCTGAAAGAGACATTCTCAGGAGTGCAACAGAGCAAAAAAAAGTCCATTTCTTCAACTCCACTATTTAATCATTATGGAAACTTTTATTTCATGTAGTTTTCCAGTTTTCATCTTTGTCTTCATCCTGATCAAATTTATTCTGATGTTAGAAATAAAAATATTTAAGTCATTTTCTTTAGCAACACTTGCCTTCCTTGAGCTAAGCTCTCTCCTAAAGGTAGCAACATTGGTGGTCTCTTGAAGAAAATTATGTAAAAATATAGTATCTTTAAGAAAGTCACATTTGAAGTGAAGCTTACCAGAAGGAACTGTTGTTCCCTAACCTTCCCTAAGAAGTTCCTTCTGCCTTTTTGCTCTCCAGGTCAAGTTGAACGAGAGGATCATAGCGACTGAGCACGGGCTCCTGATTCGCTCTGTGCAGGACAGCGACCGGGGCCTTTACCACTGCATAGCAACAGAGAACAGCTTCAAGCAGACCTTGGCAAAGATCAATTTCAAAGTGCTGGATTCCGAGGTGGTGGCTGCCATGACTGACAAGTGGTCCCCTTGGAGCTGGGCCAGCTCGGTGCGAGCGCTGCAGTTCCACCCCAAGGACTTTGTGGGGGCTTTCAGCCACTCCGAGATGCAGATGATTAACCAGTACTGCAAGGACAGCAGGCAGGCAGGTCAGCAGAGGGAAGAATCCCAGAAGATGAGAGGGGACTACAGCAAACTAAAGGCCCTTATCAATAGCAGAAAAAGTAGAAATAGAAGAAATCAATTACCTGGATCTTAATTTTATTTTATAGTAATAGATATTTTTGTCCTCAGTGTAGGGGGCTTATATTTGTCTATTGAGAACAAATTTGTGCAAATCTGATAAAAAGCTAAATGAAAATCCAGCCAGTCTCATTAAAGATCTGTCTCCCAATTAAATGCAGTGTAACCTAACTAAATAACACAGAGCATTTTCTTTCCTAGATGCTTAGTGACTCTAGGCTGAGCTCTGTCCTAGAAGCAGCACTGGGTATTCATCTTAAACCAGATTCACCTTTAACATCTCAGTATTTAATTACAGCTGAATAGACATTTTTACAAAATCAGTGCATTGTCTTGCAACTCTGGAACTGTACCAGCTAAGCTGGTGGTGAAAGAATCTGGGTTAAGATGCATACTTAAAGTAGGATGGTACTAAGATTTCCTTGCACTGCATTTAAGAACATGAGTTTCTTCTTGTTTACTGCTCAATATTGGGTTTACAGCTTTCACTCATCGATCAAATCATGTGAATGCATGCAGACAGGAAGCAAGTAAAGTGTAGTAGAAATGTTTCATTTGCTCAGAGGTCAAATGAAGGAACAAACAGAAGAACAAAGAATTTATACTTTTTCAGAGTAAGCACTGATTATTGTGCATAGTATGAGTTGTAATAAATTAATGAGTTCTGGAATGTAACTTAAAATATCTCTGCTCATATTGATTTTTATTAAAATAGGGTGTCCTATAACACTACATAGCTTTATAAGCGGCACAAAGGTAACATGAGAATGTTCATTATACAGTTTTGAAAAACACCTAAGTGACTTAGGTATTTTAGCCACTTTTCAAAGGATTACACTCCAATTTCTTTTCAAAGGACAGAATGTAGATGTACTGTATAGTGCTTATTCAGAAATGAAAAATATAGATAATCTTTATTCTGCTCCATGATTAAATTGGAGTTGGTCTGCAATGTGGAAACAAGTCATAAGTGTCTTTGAAAATTTTAAAACATTATATTTTCAACTCTTTTCTCAAAGTTGCAAATATTTTAACTAGAATTTTCTAATTAAACCGTTCCCATTTTCCAGTCTTTGTACCCTTTTTCTTTTCCATGTTGTTTTCCCAATTTGCTCTTATTTTCAGTTCTCTGCTGAAAAGCAGATCAGGAAAAGAAATGAAAAGGAAAAAAAAAAAAAAAAGGAATGAGGGAAAAATAAAACTAAAAATGGGTTTGGGTCAAAACCCAAAAAGTATAACTTGAGAGACATGTTCAAACAGAAATCTTTTGTTTAAGAAGCAGCTGTCAGGTCTAATGAAGCAAGTTCAGTTGAAAATTGGGTGAGTGTGCACCAAGCCAGTCTAGGAAAACCAAACACTTTTCTATTTGAGCAACACAAATGCCAAAAAGAGGGACAGATCATCAATCCTTTTACTGTGTAAGAGTGTTCTAGAAGCCACTGAGTCTGTTCAAAACAGTAAAAGGGATTAAAAATGTATGAGTACCTTAGAAAAATCACAATTATTTATGACATTATACAAAAATATAAACTCATGTTCAGCTCAAAACTGAGCTATGTTCAGTTAAAATTCTGCTTCTATTAGAATACTCTGGCAGTAACTCTACAGGGCATGGGGAAACACTTCTGCGTTTGTGCCTGTGTGAATTTAATCTATTGAAATGGAGGTAACACTGGTATTTACCTGCCATTAGTTGGATTGTCACTTTATCACCACCTCATGAAGGATAGCTGGAAAATGAGCCTTGGTCACACCATTTAAACAGTCTCTAAATCCCTTTGATTCTGATGGGAGCTCTTTGCATTTAATTTGTGTGCTTACTGCCTGCATGGCAGGGCCAGCCTGCTCATATATTGCCATCTAGTTAAGTGCTCTCCTTACTCAAGGCCTAAATGTGTGTTTCTGCAACATTTAGCCATTGATAACTAAGGTCCTTCTTATGGAAACCATTGGGAAACTTTCTGTGACCTTCATGAGATTGAATTTGGCCCCAAGAGCTGCAAAGTAGATTCTGGAGAAATCTGGCTGCCTTTTTTTTTTTTTTTTTCTTTTTCCCTGAGTATGACTGACTTCTGAAGTGTGTAAGTGACAAACCAAAAATCGAGTGCCATGAAATAGAACTACCTCCTGGAATGACACTAGCACATATTCTCTGTATGCTGCCATGCTCTTCCTATCTCTCCAGCAGACTCACTGCAGAGTTAGTGTGATGCTAATGTCTATTGTGGGGATCATAATTGCTTCCAGATGGAATACAGTGATTAATAGGTATTTCAGGGTACAATTTGCCCTTTAAGTGGTTAGGTACAGTGATATTTTAATAGGCCCCCATTAGGCCTCAGAAATTACAGTTACACTGTTTTCTAATAGAATATTGGCAATAAGGGATTCCGTTAAAACAATCAGCGTAGCTCAGAGTTTCATATGATTATAAAATAATATTTTTAAAGCTGCTTCGTATACCATTATTATGGTATGACTGTTTAAGGGATTATACTTAAACTAACATTTTTCCTGCTGCATGAGAACTCTAGTATAAAAATATAATAAGCTTCTGTCAGTGTGTAACCTGGTCCAAGCTTCCATGCTTTAGGAGCCTTCCTGCATGTATAGAGAGGTCAGGAGCCAGATGCTCAGCTGGTACAAACTGATGTAACTTCCTTGCTGTCCTTGTAGCTACTGGGGTTGGTACCAGCTGAGTGTTTGGCCTTAAATGTACAGGATAGACAAACTGCAATTTTTGTTTTAAGTAGCCCCTCTACTGTAGGTAACGCCAAAACTTAAGACTGTAATATTATTTGTTCTATTTAATACTTCCTGTTTTGAGGATTTCTAAATAATGTATATAATTTTATTCCTTAAAAAAATGAAAAAAAGTAAAATGACTTTTAGGCATAACTTCACCAAATGTAAAGATATGTTTGCTGCCAAGAACTTCACTGTGTACTGGTATTTCTTTGTTTTGCTTTTTTATTTTGTGTAGTTTGTAAAGTTTGCTGAAATCTTGACCTAACAATGTGTTCTTTGCAGTTGTTGTTACTGTAGATACACGCGTTTTATTAAGAAAATTTTGGTTTTAAAAGTATAGGTATGTGTATAAGATCCTAGCATGATGAAACTGTCATGACAGTGAATATGCATCATATAGTGTGTAAGAAAGAACAAAATGTAGTTTAACATAGTGCTATTTAATTGAATATCTAAAATGCCCGACAAAATAAAGTGTGTTGCAACGTCTTAAAAATTTGTTGGTTTCGCCCTTATGGATGTGGATTAAGAAAAGGAACTTTTTGGGAAAGAACCTGAAAAGCAATTCCCTGGATTTTCTAAATAAGTTCAAGAAAATATTTACAGCATCAGGTATTGTAGCTGGTCAGTTCCAAGCCCTGCTCTGGTCTGAAGCCCCAGTCACAGAGATAACAAGGAACTCATGAGGAGTCAGAGATTAATTCTTTTGGAAATTATCCCATGTAAGTGCCTTGCATAAAGGAGGTTAACTTTCATTGATCGTTTAAAAAGGGAAGAAAAAAATTTGTTTTCTCCTGGGAGTATAAAGTAAATCAGAAATGTCTGACTAAAAAGAGGGAGTGAAGTGTAAATGCTTTTTGCTTTTATTACACTGAGAAAAAAAAAAAAAAACCACAAAACACACACACACACACAAAAATTTTAAAAAAAAGAGAAAAAAGAAAAGAAAAATCACATTCTGTGAAATCCTAATTCTTTCAGCTAAGACTCCTGGCATTCTCCAGGCATCTCTGCAGGGAGGACAGGCTGCTGGGGCTGCACCACAGGGAGTCACAGCTCTCTCCCGTTTTCCTGGCTTGTACTTGGAGTGAAATAACCTGGCTGACACCTACAGTATGCTCCTTTTTCCTGCAGCTATCATCCCAGCAGTGTTATTGCTGCTCTTCTTACTGGCTGTTTTTCCAGATGGGTTTTAACAAGAAAGCATAGGTCCTCTTCAGTTCTTTGGGGCAGTAACTGAAAATTAAATGTCACGAATGCTGACCTTCACAACAAGGTTCTGGATCATTAAACCTGGATTTTGATTTCCCAGCTAGATAGGTTGCTGCAAGGCTTTATGAGGTGTGAGTGGATGACTTCACTCCAGGATTTCTGTACTGGCTGGTTCCTAGATCTGCTGATACTGGATAGCTACCTGCTCAGCACTCAGACAGTCTGGGTCAGAAGCTGGGTTTTCAAGCACTCCCATATGCTGTAGGAAGGGTTTGGATAAGGCTCCAAAACTGATGGACATTTACAGAGTTTTACACTCTGAGAAAGCTTTCCCAAGTCTGATCCTCTGTCCATCCTGCTCAGTTGTCTTTTGCTGATCTTCTTCCCTGACTCCTTTTTGCCCTTTTCTGCAGGGTTCAGCACTTTTAAGTTTTGATTCCTTGGCTCTGAGCAGTGGCAAAACAAGACATGGGATTTCTCTGGACATCAGATGTGAGAACTCTGAGGGTCTGATGCTTCTCGACTTTCAAATGTCTGCTGGATCACTTATTTTCCCCTCCATTGTGAGTTACTGCTTTTTCTAAGGTCTCCCTTCTGGTGACAAGATCTTTCTGAGGTTTCCCTTTGAGTAAATGCAGGATGCAGAACTCAGGCACTTCTTCACAGGACTGTCAAGCACAGCCTCCTCCAGGCAGCCACAGAAGCCCAGAGGCGACAAGTGAAAAGTGTTGCCTGCACAGGAGGGACTGCCAACACTGGTGTGGCTGCCAATGCTACCAGATTATTGTTGCCTCCAGAATGAAGTCAGCAGATGTAATTCTGTTGTGCAGACCATAAAAAAAACCAGGTTGTGGCATTGTGGCTTCTGTCTAAAGCATGGACCAGGTCTCAGAAGACCAGTGTTTATCCTTTGCACTGCAAGTGGGTTGCTAAATCCTTATGCATCCCAAAGTGCTCTGGGGAGAAGAGACTTTATGTGCTATGAGCCCAAGCACAACTACACACAGATCCTTACAGTGGGTCCCCACAATGCATGCATACAGCTACCTGCATACAGAGGAGCTTTTCTTTCCATGCAGTACTTACCTTTCTTTAACATTAATGTGCATCCTCTTCTGTTTCCACATGGGCAGAATCAGCCCTCACAGCCCCAAGACATCAACAGCTTTTAGGTATTGCACTTACCACCTCTAAGAGCATTTTAAAGACAGGTAGTTAGTCAACAAAAGCTATTCACTGTCCTTTCCAGTTTACCTTGTTCTGTACTATCTCAACAAGAATTTCCTTTTAGCTAGCACAGTGTAAGTAATAAAAAATGTGCTGTCATTTAACATGTCTAATCTAAACTAAAGACTGAGATTTAAAGATGCTTTGGCATTCTGAGCACTCCAAGAAGCAAATTCAACACAGCTGGCTCAGCAGTCAACAAATAATTACTCTACAGTGATAGACTGTCCTGTATCCCAGGACTCATTATTGGATTCCGTATACTGCTTTACAAAGCAAACAGCATTTGTGTGTTCTTAACACTCTATCAGCTTCATTATTCCTGATTTGAATGCCTGATAAAGGAACAGCCTCATATGCCAGCCTTATAAATGAACCTGAATGTGTGCTGAGCTCCACATTCAAGACAGTTTAGGCCAAGGGATTTCAATATATCCAACGTTTTATAGAGCCATATATATATATCTTTTTTTTCCAAAGGGTTTAAGGAAATAAAAAGCCAAATTAATAAATGGCCATTATTGTTGTCTATGGTAGATGAGAGTTGATAAAAAAGATTGTTTTCTAGCTTGTACAGCAACATGCAGCATAGGGAAGGAATAAGAAAAATGCATTTGCTTGACCTTAGGTTCACAACCCTTTGGATAGTTGCTGTTCCTTGGCTCTTTGCAGTAGTCCTTTTTCCAGTATCTGCTCTCCTTGTCTACATTTCAAAGGCCCCTAAGAACCATGCAGTTTATAATTTTTTTCAAGCTGACAACTTAGGACATGATGTCCAGGGCATACTTTCAGGTTTTTTGTATAAGCAGACCTCAGTAAAAGCTGTATTACATACAGTTTTGCCTATGCTGTCTGCCTAAGAAATGTCATTAGTTGATTCAGTATTTGAAAAAAAACTTGTAATATTGGTAATGCTTTGCTCAAAATGACACAGAGACAAGAGCAAGACCCCAGAAATAAACAGAGAAATGGAACATGCCATAGTCCTTACATGAACACTGAACATATCCTCACTACTGCATGTTGTTGTATGATAGAAAAATATTATTATTTTAGCCTTGAAAGCCCAATTTTCCCATAGGTTAAAGCTCACCAAGGCTAAGGTCCTTTCACTGCTCACAATGAGATTCTGGTTGAGCCCTTTGAAGAGCTTTTATGCCCCCCTTGATTTTGGTTAAAAATTAAGCTGTTTCCTCCTTCAAAAGCTCCTCATCCTCTAGGGTTCTACTCTTCCTTCTCTGTATGGACTCATTCCTTTTCCTTTTCTCAGCTGAACTCATGCTAATAGTTCCACTTTAACTTTTTTCATTATAACCCCCTTTCACACCAATACTCTGAAATATATTGCATATTATAACCTTCAAAGATGCTGCACTTTATTTGTTTCACCAAGTTTCTTTGCTTTGTAGTGTCAGTTAGCAAACAAAATATTAAAAGTATAAAATACCTTCAAGGTGTTTGTAGCCTTGGAGCTTAAGAACAAGGATTGGAACTAAGCTACTAGCTACATGTATATGTTCACACTCAAGAAACATTAAAATAATATTTTGTTCTATTTTTTGCAGCATTACATTCATGTTCTTTATTCCATGCCTGACACAACAAGTACCCTAGTTAAAGGACTTTATTTTAGGGAAGTTGAGATAAAGTAAATAATATAGATTAAGAATATCAGTAGATTTTATTATACAGATCTATTTGTCAGTCTTAAACACCTTCCGTTAAATTACCAGTAGGAGAAATTATTTTGTTACTCAGGTCAATAATGAAAATGTTTAGTCCGAGCTATCCAAAGCAGTGAGCACAAAAATTGTTCCTAAGACTGTTTCCTTTGGAAGGGTGAAAGTTTTTGCCACAGAAGAGAAAGATCACTTTTATTATTACAGCAACAAATCCAGGTGCCTCCTCCACCTTCACATATGTCCTTCACTTATTTGGGACAAAAAGGAACTTGCAAGAGTTCTTCCCATTGAAGTTTTCTAAGGATTAGAAAGATTAATAATATTTACCTATACATGGCTTTTCCTCTGCATAGATCTGTCCTGTGCTATGCCTCCCACGTAGAGATGTCTGAGCTATCAGGGGATGGTTAAAGCAGACAATACCATGCCTGGTGAGCTATCCAGGGCTCCAGAAGTGAGGAATAATGTTTGGTGCCATTTGGTAACCACCTGGCCCTCTGGAGAATGCTGGTCATCTCCCTGTGGTGGGCTGTGGTGGTGGAGGACACACAGGCTGAGGAGCCCTAAATGGAGTCAGAGACAGTTCATTTTCTAGTCGTGCTGGAGACCAGCTAGAGATTAACAAAGAAAGAATTGCCTTGCCAGTTTATTCGTTCCTGTCAAGAAGGCAAGCTGTTATTTTGAAAGGAGCTAACGACACGACGGCGAAAACCATATAAGCTGAACAGAAACTTCCCCTGTATCCTCCAGCCAACTGTAAATTCAGCCAGCAGAAATCTTGGAAATGGTACAAGCCTTCCTGCGTTGAGAGCACTCAGGTTGGGGTGCCAAGAATAAATCTCACTCTGAGGGAAACCTCTGAAGTAACTGCTGTTGACTGAGCTGTTCCTGGCTGTGAAGGCAGAGCTGAGTGTGGCAGACAGTGTCGTGCCATGCCAGATGCTGCATCCCCCCAGCCCTGTTTACACCAGATTTTTGCCTTACTTGTCAGTGAGGGAAGAGAAAGAAATGGTGCAGTCCCCCCTTCCTTTGCCTCAGACTGGCAATTCTGGGCCTCTCCTTCGAGTTATTCCAGCCACTCTGTGCTGCCCCAGAAAGCTGAGACAGTCATAAACACCATTTAACTGGTTGATTCAGTCAATTCACAGCTGCTTTTCATCACCACAATTTTGCAAAGCAACCATTGGGTCTAGGCCATTATTTTAAGTCCCTCTATGAGGACAGAGGACTAAGTTGCACAAAGACAGAGTTGGGTCATACCAGAATCCCAAAGAAGGGCACAGCACTGGAAAGGTTCGTGCAGCAGCCAGGAGCTCTGATTTGCAAATAATGCTTGGCAGTTACCTTTTTCTGCTGTAAGATGGGAGAATAGCTTCTTAAATGTTTACAGCATGCTGCACACCTGTATTTCACTAAACAAGGTGTAATATACTTTCAATTTGAAATTTAGCTACTGGAAAAAAAGCAGAAAATATATAATTCATGAAAGAACCAGAATTTAAGTCAAGGCAGTTCATGCTAAAATACCCTGAGTCTTATGCCAATGTCATAAACTCCTTGGCTAATGCATTCATTATCTAGCAATTCCTATCCACAGATCCTAGGAAAGATCCAGCAAGTGTTTCCTTGAAGACTTATTAAATTGCAGCCCAATCCAATGTAGTCCTTTTCTCAGTTCCTTAAGCCAGGTTCCTGGTGAAAACTCCTACTGACGTTACTCAGCTTGGATGAGTGAGGGCTGGAGAAGGCCTGTGGGATTTAGCTTTCTGAGAACCATGCTCAGTCTCCTTTTCCTGTGTCCAGAATCTTCTGAATTAGAAATCTTTCTCACCACCTGGTCAAAGGTGATCTATAAACTCTCTTCCTAAATCCATTCCAAATCACTCAGAAGAACATTCATTTTCTGTGTTATTTGTTTTAGGTTACTGTGGCCATAGTTACCATATACAAATCTAGATTATTGCAAACACACAGTAATGAGAAAATATTCAGAATATGTATTAAGAAAAGAGGAAAAATGGTCTCAGTAACATTAAGAAAAAATCAAACCACAAAATTAGAATTATCTCCTATAGATTCTGGCATTACGTAGAGATTAAAATGCACTCTAACACTGATTTCATTTGAGACATCTCTGTCATAACTGCGATAGCTTTATTCCTCTCCATCATCTCCACACCCCAAAGCCCTGGATTATTTCACCTACTCTGGGTGGTTAGTAAGATTGCTAAACAGTTTCTTCACTGGATGTTCACCCTTGTAGGAAGAACCACATTTTTTCAGGAGTGAGTGCAGTCCTAGACCAAATGGAGACACATGGATGAATTTGTAACACTGGCTGTCGTGTGACTGTGCTGTTTAGTCCATCAACTCCAGCAACACCATTATTGCCAGTCTGATGAATTGTGGTAGTTGGGACCTGTTTGCTGCCTTGAAGTTGCCTTTAAAGTTGGCTAGATGGTGCTAGAACACACTGCATTACATTAATGAGCATATGCCTCACATTCTTCTTACTGTTGATCAGAGACTACTTAAAACTTGGGTTTACAATGTGCCTCCACACTTAAAAATTGTAAAATGAGCCACTTGTGCAGTTCAGTCCTGGACTAGAAACTATTAACACTGCACAGCTAACTAAATAGTGACTTGATTTTAAGGATGAAATTTTTTAAAATGTAAATTTTAAAAATTCCTTCCATTGCCAGCTACTTGGCCATGTACTAGGGCTTTGTACCTCTGAAAGTTATTTTGTCTTCGTTAATAAAGGAATTTCTGCCAGTTGTGCAGTTTAATTTTTTTGCTGCCACAAATCTTGACCCTTGATCTCTCTAACTATCTTTGTAGGGTGGTTCTGTATTTTCGTTTGCTTGTTTGTCTGTAACTCACTTGGGTCCACCAACAAAGAAACGTGTAATTTAATTAATATGGCAGAGCTGCAGGCACAGTTGAGCACAGTCTGAATTTATATTTTCATTTGGCTGGTCAGAAAATTGGTTGCAATTCAAAATGAGTATGTCATTCCAGATCTCACACTCTGGTCTGTGGACAGCTACACACGCATAGCAACAGCTGAAATGAAAATGCAAGTCTCAAAGGACATTTAACCGCCAATATTTTCAGCTTATCACCACTGACCCCACATTGCATACTAGCCTTTCCACAAAGACAAAAAAAGGGTTCAAGCTGATAAAAAATGAGTTATAGCAAATAAACACAATGTGTACCTATACAGTCCTCATATTCTGTTTGGAAGCAGACAATTGCTGGTATTTTATAACTAGCCTTGGGAAGATGATATGGACCTTTGCTGGTGTGTGCTAGCTGACTGCTGTAAAGCCTGCAGGAGCATCGTACTGCTGCACAGTGATTTTCAGGGACATGAGCAAGCTGACCAGAGCTCAGCCACTGCCATGGATGTAGCTCCATGTTTGTAAAATCGCAGCAGGTTCCCTTTCACATCCAGTTTTAAATCTGAATTTACAACAAGATTTTTTTTGCAACTCATGTACTGGAGAAAACACACAAAAAAAGAAGAGAATTGACACAGAGAAAACACTTTTCTATTAAGGTAATATTGATACAGCTGTTTATTGCCCAACACTCAGGGAAACAATGCCTCAATGAGGTCAAAGGGCCTTCAAATAAACATTAACACACTTTCTGCAAGAGTAAGTTTCAAATTCTTGTAGAAGGATGTGTCACATGAATGTAGGTCTCATTGATTCATTAATTCATTAAGGATTTGCTGCTCTCAATCCTCCTTCTTGAGCAAGAAGTGTTGACCAAGTCTCAGGCCCAACATTGGACTGCTCTGTGTAGTACAAGCTAGAAGGAAGCTCTGGGCTGTATTTCAGTGTAATCAGAACAAGACGGAGATTTAAATGCTCAAAGACAGTAGAGTGTTGGTTTGTCTGTCAGGTGACAGTCCTGAACACTGTGCTACTGAAGCTTGTGAGGTTCCTTTTTTCCTTCCTTTTTTTTTCCATGCAAAGCCAAACAACAGCAGCACAAGATACTTAGATAGCCCTGCTCAAGATGCAGTAAGAGAGCTAATCTCAAACTGGTTGAGAGAAGCAATTAAAACCTCTTCTGCTTGGGGAGAAATTGGCATTTGAGTTAACCCATGACCTGTGACTGAAATGGGAGGAAGAGAGGATTCTTCCTCTGGATGTGTTTATCTGGGCTTGTACATAATCTAAGAACAACTACAGATTCATACTTTTAAATCAGAATAATATCTGCTATGGAAAGCCTCAAAACTCCTAAGAGCTTAGGTGACAGATGTGGGCAGATGACACTTAGCTGATTGTGCCCAGAAAGTAGATCAAGTGGAAGTTTTGATTTAGGCATCCAGAGGGAGATGCAACACATCGGAGAGACAGTTCTGCTGAAGGTAGATCCCATGATCAACACAGAAGATTAATTACAAGATAAAACCCAAAACTTTCTCTGTAGTGCTGGGCAGCCCTAAACACAGCATATATTGTGATGGAGCTGCGTCTTTCATATTGCACCATGACAGCACTTAGAGGCCCCAGGCCAGTCTTCTCCTCTTGGCCCTTGCCAGATACACAAACGATGCCCTCCTTTGGTCAGCAAGGCAGGGAAGAGGCAGGAGTCACAGGGCAGGACAGCTGAAAGGCTGCAGTGATAACTAAGTTGCTTGGCAGATGCACATGCAGGATCATTGATCTCTCTGTGTTGATGGGGATCTGCTCCCAGGAACTGCTTCCTCCACCTTTTTCAGAGACACACAAACTTAATGTTCTTTCTGAAAAGTAACTCAGACTACACAGCACACCTCTGTGACCACAGCACCTGATCAAACTTGATTTTAAATTACCTAATTTAATTGTAGGAAATGGCCTTTGGCCTTATGCCACTGCTTTTAAAAGAATTGCTTCAGCTCCAGTCATTATATTTATGCATGAACCACCCACTTTGATATGGAAATGGTTGCAGCCCAAGGGGATTTCATTAAGTAATTAGGGAGGAGAGCATGTAATGTCATTTGCTGTAACTGGATCTGCACAGTCAATCAATAAGTGACCATATGTGCGTGAGCCTGGAGCATTTCAATGCCCTTAGCATCCTTGTGAAAAAGAAAAACAATGCAAGAGGGATCTCCTTTATCTCTGACACAATCTTGCAGTCTAGGGCGTGTTTTCATTGCTTAAAAGAATTGCACGAGCTATGCTGTCATATCAAACTGCACAAAGCAGGCAGATTTATCATCTGCCTGGAAATGCTCTGCAAGCGAAGAGCTTTGTGGTTCCAAGTCCAAGGCTTGACAAGCACTGTAAGAATAAAATCTGCTTTCTATCAGGGCTTTCAGAATCAGGCCATGTTTTGCTTTTATATTCCAAGTTTGCTACTCTTAAAGGTCAGTTTTGTTCTTGAGTCAGAAAGAAATTCATGTTATTAAGTGTTAATGCAGCTGTAAATACAACTTTCTAGCTTTTTTTTTATTATTCTTTTTTCTCCTGTTCTGTTGGCGAAAACCCTAGACAGCTGGTGTTTGCTAGATTGCATTCTTAGGGTGAAGAGTTTGTCCTACACACAGAGAATGTGTTCATTCCTCAGGAATCAAGTGACCACACCAGAGCTAAACAATACATAAAGCATACGATTTATTTGGGACTTGATTTCTCCAGATGCTTAAAGCTGGTATATTTATTAACTTTTGACTACAAACTACTGATTTTCAGTTGAAAAATGCATAAAAGAAAGAGCAAAATCTTTTACTGGGGGGCATTCTTTGGAGCTTTGCTAAATTCTTGCTGCTTTCATATCTTCTCATTTGCAGCACAATCTCTGATGCAGAAACAGGACAAAGTGGATGAATTTTCATTTGTAAGAAACCTGTCATTAAGGCCAAATGTGTTGAACTGACACTGACTGCACTAATGGAAAAATTTCCATTGGATTTTTGGGGGCTGGGATGGGCTATCTACTTGAAGGCAGAGCAGGTCACCATGTGCAGTAGTTCATGTCTGGTTTGCCATCCAGGCCTTTGCTGTTTAAATGGCATCCATTGTAGGCAGGTTTGGGTTATACTCCTCGGCTTCTCTTGGATTAGGTGGGTGTCTGTTATGATCCATTGCCCTGGGCTCACGTTTTCACAGCTCATTACAACCAAAGCACTTGAGCCTTGTGCCCAGGGTCCAGGGTAGCTGACTCACTGTTGTTTAAGATCCACTGAAATTAGCAGGAGTCATAGATGTAAGCAGTGCTGCAGCAGTTGGATCTCTGTGCACTTTTGGGTGTGAATGCCCTGCCCGTTTAAGCTACAGAAGACAGTACTGCTGCCTGAGGGAAGTCCCTCTCTGAGACCCACCTGCAGCCACAAAGAGCAGGGACCATGGCCTGGAAAAGGTGGAAAGGGTTTTTATCCTTTAGCAGCACAGTTACAAAGCGCCTCAGTCCTGCCAAGAAACCTGTGAGTCTTCTCCAATCCTTTTCCTAATCCTGTAATGTTCAGAAATTGATGACGCTGGGAAATGCCTGTGCCTTTTGCAGTCTGACTGCCAGCAGGAGTCTGCCCAGCTCAGGCTCTGCAGTATTCTGTGCCAAAATGTCACCCCATGCTCTGACTAATCTGTTGGCACACAATGAATAAATCCCTAGTACTCCATGTGGAAAAGCCCTGGACATACATATTTTCACCGAAACCAAGGTTTCTTCAAGCAGAGGGGCTGGTGGGAACTGAAAGACACTGTCAGTCCTGTGTGTGGGGCTGCATTGTGCAGGGAAAACACAGACCATGTCCAAAAACGTTTGTGCATATCTTCCCCTATTGCATTCACTTTTATTTTGTTTATTTATGATGGTAAAGTTGCTCAAGAGTGTGAGACCACACCCAACTGAAGGGACATGATACATTTCATCTTCCCAAATGTGTTTGTGTTTCCTCACTGCCATCTGACCTTAAACCCCCACCCCTGATTATTTGGGGATCCCAGGTAAGGTTGTGCAGGGAGCTGGAGTCAAAAGTCCAATTATCAAAGCAATGAGTGTTTATCAAGGCGGAAGAAATGGGTGTGGAGGATGTGATGTAGCAGAGGATGTCATGGGTGTATTTACAGGTGGTATAATGAAGAGTTCCAACTCTGACAAGGTGAAGCAATTTTACTTTTCGTTCTTGTTTATGTGGGTATGCAGTAATGATGACATGTGTGCAGTGACTCCTGCTTCACAATATGGCTTTTTTTGCTGTTGTCAGTGCCTGGCTGGGGGATCCCACGGCAGCCACTGCTGAGGGCTGGAGGAAACAGAGTGATGGGACAGAAGCAGCAAAAGAGTATTTTGTACATCAGCAGCTGTGTGTGCTCCCTGGGGACCCAGCAGCTGGAGATGAATTCACATGATGGCAGCTGCCTATGAAATCTCCTTTGGCAAAGCCAATAATTGAGAAAGTTTAATGCACATTGTAAATCTGTCATTTTAAGATGCCTTCACCACCTCCTCAAAACTGGAAACACTCTCCCTGCCCTCCAGGCACCCAGCATGAAGTCTCCATCAGGGAGATAAACTACAATGTGCTGAGCTTCAGTCAGGGAAGATTCACTGCAAAGCTCATTTGTGGAGCTAATTTGGATAATGGATACAAGTTTCTAAATCATTTAAAGCACAACACAAAAGCCTTCACTATGGTTGGTACCAGGTCCCCACAGAATTATCTCTGTTCCAAGTTCAGCTTGTATGGGTAAAGATATTTAAAACTCATTTTTCTTCAGTGAAAGGCAGGTGTGCCAAAAACTAATTTCAGTTAGTAGTCAAAGGCAGAGGTTTCCTGTTTAAAATTTAAGAAAATACCAATATGGCAATTATATATATGAAAACACCATAAAAGAAAATTTATACTAGATTACAGTAAAATTAGTATTGAATTCTCATCCTAAAATTGTCACCAGAAACTTCCATAACAAAGAGTGACAAGTGGTCACACTTGCATTCAATATGCTCCTCATACCAGTTGTAGGCCAGCCAACAGAAACCATAACTTTAGGACATCCACATATGCATGTTGCAAAAAAATAAAAAATAGAAAGGGAAATCAGAGTAAGCCCAGCATTTGGCACCTTGTCTGTTTAGCAGCACAGAGAACTTCTGATGTAACATCTTGGTCCTTATTTCTCTGTGAAATTACTTAGACTCTACTTCTGACTCTGTCCATGCAATTCATGCTATTCAATTTTGAAATATAAACTGATATAGCACACCATAATTTAAAGGGTCTTTTGGGTGTTACAAGTAGTTTCACCTGGTTATTAGGATGTCATCTCACTGGTATGAGACATCATAGACCATGATTTCTCAAGCATAGACTCCAGCATTTCTCTTTGTGCCAGTAATTATGTGTAAAAATCACAGACAGATATATATATAATCTCTCCATGCATCCACAAAAAATCAGTCCTGGAAATCAAGGTGGCTAAACCCAACAAAAACTTATTTTTCCTTCTTTTCCTATCTTCAATTCTAATGTGATTGAATTTCAGGGAGGACTCAAAATTTCTTATATTTGCCCTAAATTGTATCAATAAAAAAAAATTATTTGAAATAAATATATTAAAAATTGTTATTTTGAAGGAGGAAAATTTTTGAGAAATCCTTTCAATACTTTTCTCAAAAATCTTTTACTTTTTAAATAATTTTGTTACCAAAAAAAAAAGTTAATAAGTTTTATTTTTTAAATAAAGGAAATTGCTATCCTATCTTCGTAACTCCATAAAGTACATACATTTTAGGTTTAAAAAATACACAAAGAGGGATAGATAAATGCATTATTTCCATAAATAATGGATACAGGTGAATAACAGTCTAACCACAATTTCAACTAGACCCATCCAGCTTGGTGAGGTGTTGCTTCTCAGCAGGGCTTTAACTACTGGTTTGACAATAAGGGTCAGAAATGGCTCATAGACTGCTTACTCTGAAAACCCTACAGAACATTCTGTGGACTGATTTTTGAAGGCAGGCTAAAAGTCAAGTTTGCAATTTACATTTTTTTTTATTCCAATCATTTATGACTGCTATCATGGACATATTATTAATTGGATATTGTTGTCATATATTTTCCCCACCTGGAACTATCTAGCCATTTATTTTTTGTAAATACTTTTTTCCCCCCATATATAAAAAATAGAAACATAACCTCCTTTCTCTACAACCAAACATGTCCTGCAGTAAAAGCAATATACCATTTAATGGTTAGATTTGCAACAGAATACCTGAGAGGGATATTGTATCCATTTTTAAGAAAATATCTTAAATAAAAAATTGCATAAATACATACAGAACCATTTCCAGACATGATAGCATTGCTAGTAAAACTGAGATAAAATGCTTGCGGTCATGGTCAGGTGTCCTTATAGCCCCAGGAAGGAGGGAGAATCAGAGCAAATGAGTTTTTGGCTGGAACAAAGAGAGAGCTGATGCTCTGATGGTATGGTAAGGGCTCTATAATATCTGTTTCTTGTGGAAATTTTACAACCATCCACACTGTGTGAGGCAGTGATGTGATGCATATTTTTTATGCTCTGGATTAGTGTGAAACAAAAGAGTCCTCAGCTGAAGTCTCAACACGTCCAAGTGTATGCACCCAAAATCCAGTGCAGGGTGAGCTGTTCTGGACAGGACATTTCAGGATATTTGGAGAATTTCAGGCTCTCTAGATATTGCATTGCCATCTAGTGAGCATCACTGAGACTGCAGGGTGAAGCTGGGAAGTTGAGATTCCCAGCATTAAACAAATGGAAAAGGAAGCAGAGGCTTCTGAAAAGTTTAATTGGACGAACGTTATGCAGTGGCTCCCCAGCCTCCTTCCTTCTTTTTCTAAAGGGAATCAATGCTGTGAGGGCACAATAGGAGAATTTTGAAACTCTCGGCTCTTTCGTTTTTCTTTTGTGGATGTAGAACTCAGGGAAGAGATCTTGGTACTCCCTCCCTGTAAATACAAAAAAGACAAGCTGCAGGTGTCCCTTGCACAATGTTTCCTCTTTCAGCTCAGTATTTGCTTGAAAATAGAATGCAAATATGGAACTCTCATTTCTCATTCAAAGTTTTCACTGTTTGCCTTCGGGAGTGCTCCGCAGTTTGCACATTTCTCCTATACCGTGAACTGTGACTCAGAGAGTTGGCAAAGCATTGGTCTCTGCCACTTCTGCTGGGTCTGTGGCATTCCCAAGCGTTGCTGCATGGATGCATGAGGCCCATCGTGGCTGGACATCAGATGAATACCAAAATCAGTCTATTCCTCCCCAGCTGGGCAGGGGAGAGGAAATACAATGAAAGGCTCAGTGTTCAAGATAAGGACCAGGAGAGATCAGTCACCAGTTACCATCCTGGGCAAAACAAACCTAACTCGGGGAGACAAGTTTAATGTATTACCAATAAAATCACAGTAGGGTAATGAGAAATTCCTAAACCAGATACTAATAAAAAATGAGTTGTCCTGAGATATATTGCATTTATATAGGTAGGCAACTGAGACTGTTCTGAGCATTCCTGCTTACCCTGATTGGTTTGCACATTACCCACGCTTGTTAGAGTATCAGCAGTGAGCAATTTGGGGCTAGTAGGCATCAAACTCACTAGTGATGCAGTGTTCATGGTGTCCTAACCTGTGCAGTGCCCAAGGCTTGCTGTGTTCAGCTTTATAGCTCTTCTTGTGAAGCTCTTCGCCCTGCCTTTCACTTTGTAGTTATCAGCCTGCATACCCTTACCTGCATCTGCAGCTGTTCTCCCTGTCCCAGTCTTCCAGAGTGGTGTTATCTCATTGTTTTGTAAGGGAGCACCCAAGAATTGCTGATCTGGCTGTTCAGTTATGTTTTGTCAAAAGTCATTCCCATCACCGTGTGAAGGGCCCTTCATTTCTCCCTACCTCTACATTTCATTCCCCACTTTGGAATTTTTACTTTAAAGCCATGTGTTATGGAGAAAGTAGAGCACAGCAGATGAGTTGCTGAAATAGACAATTGGCATTTCCCAGCAATGTACACACACAAGGCTCAGCAACCAATCAGAGCTGCAAAATCTGTTCCAGACTGAAGCTCTTTTAGCACAATGAGGGAGGGAAAGCAATGGCACAACAGCAAGATAAGATAAAACTGCAGTTACTTGGAAATAGTATTTACAGGCAATGCTTTACTGGAAAAGATGTCCTGAGAAGGATACTTATCTGAAGGGAGCTCTGTCCTTTCTTGTACTCCCACAACTTTGTATTCTTGTTTGGTTTCTGTTTCAGAAGAGTTGCTTTTACAGCTGCTGCATGCCATGAGCTATGGACACCACAAATACATCTTTGTACCTGTAAACATATTTCATCATCCATTGTGCAATACTGAGAACTTCTGGTCTCCTAGAATTGATGATCAAATAGGAGAATTTAACCACTTGTAAAAAATTTAGATATTCATAAAACTATTTAACAGGTCTCAGTCAGATCTGATTGATCAGAGAGAGTTGCCTAAACTTTCTCCTCTGTGTGCTGCATTAGAGAGACTGAAATGCAAAGTCAAATGTACTAATTCAGGGTAGAACCACTCATGAAAGGTTTAAACTCAGATATCTGTTTGACTTCTTCTGTCTCAGTCCACTGTGAGAATGTTAATCAGATTCATTTTCAGCTTTTAGTGAATAATGAGATATTAGATATTATGGAATAATGGCTTTCATTTGCGATCTGGGAGGCTTTGATGTGGTGTGATCTGACATCTGCCACCACAGTGAGGGCCACTGACCATTCATACTCCTGAAAGCTTGCAGGACTCTCTTAGCAGATGAATTTGAGTTAAATACACTCTTGAAAGTTTTCACAGTGGCATGAGGCATTGCCACACCAAACCATCTGTGTATATTTGACTTTCTTTATTTTTGTGTAAAATTTCAGGGACCACCGGCCTCTTCACTCAGGAATTCCAGACATTTCACCCTTTGGGGTGAAAGCAGCCTTAAACAGATGTACTTACATATTTTGATGGTTGGTGCTCCAATGCCTAAGGGGTGCTTGGCTCCAGAAAGGAATTCAGGTGAAACACAGGGTAAAATCTGGCTTTTCATCTGGATTCAGAAAATCTGGTGTACTAAGAAATAGATCATCTAAACTCCAAAACTGATCCACCTTTCTCCTTCCTTGAGAAAATGCATTTAGCACTTGTATTAAGAGGTTCTGCACCAGTATAGAAAGAGACATCAAGAGTTTCTAGTCCTGGGTTTTTTGATAACTTCTAACTGAATAAGAATTAAAAATAGAAAAAAGAGTCCTCTATCTCTCAACCAAACAGAGAGAAATTCCCCTTCATCATTGTGGGTAAAAAACCAGATACCTCTAGGACTTTAGCTTAATGTGAAGGAATAACCATAGCATATTCTGCATCTGAGTTAGTGTAATCCAGATGGATTCACATCAGAATAGAACCTTTTGGAATGCACATATTCCACATCCTGGCTGATACCTCTGGCCATTAACTTATTCTTACTGATAGAAAAATCATGTAAGTCTGTTGGACTTGTTCAGGACTGTACCAAGATGACATGTATGTGCCTCTGTTCAGCAAAGCAGGTGATGCTCCTGGGTGCTCAAGGAAGTCTGTCTGCTGCCTGGAAGATTGGATGTCTACTGGAATAGATTCCCTGAATTAAACTCTTTACTGCACTGACTTGCCATTGAATTAAAGTATATGCTTTGCCAGAAGTTCTTTCTTAATGCATTCCCACTGCTTATAGGAAAAATGGAAATAATTAGAGGCTCCTGGTTACCTTTTTCTCCTTGTTTTCTCTCAGTGTGACTCTGTGAATGCTGAAGACAACCAGACTGAGCTTGTCAAGACAACAGAATAAAATGTAGCCCCTGTCACAACACTGTGTGTGTTTGTGGAGAGGGTGCTTTCATTGTAGTGACAACTTCTGATTTTACGAAACAGACTCGGTGTTTCACCAGCATAAAGATAGTTACACCTGTGGAGTGAGTGCATGGAAAAGGATATGCTTCCACATTTGTGGTAAAAACACAGGAAATGTCTGTATCCAAGAGTACCTGCACCTCCAGCAGGTTTTTACCTTCTGCTGCTGGGTTTGACTCCTATCAGGAAAGTATCAATCAAGAAATTTAACTTCAGAAGCATTCATGTGGGGGCTTTCCAGCTGGAAAAATGATGAGGGGAAAGTAAAGGCAAAAATGTGACTTTCCCAGTCCTACACACAGATAATCTGGTAAAGTTAAAACTGGAAATCTAAGTCACATGGAAGAGCACACACCGAGATCTATGTAACTTCTGATTTGTCCACACATCCTTGATGTTACACAAGGGATGCTGGGCAAGAAATAGAGTCCTTTTGGGAAGGTTTGCGTGGGCCTACTTATATCAACCATGTATATTTTATAAACACCAATCCATTGAACTTAAAGGAAACCCTGGTCTTAGCAGAACAAGCCAGAATATTAATGGCCATTGAAATTTGTCGTAGAGCTGCACTCAAGAATCTGTCATCTAGCAGACACTTATGATGGACTTTTTGTTGCACTGCTTTAAAAGTGTTGTAATTGTATCTGGTGATGTTAACTGGCAGAGGCAGCAAAACTTAATTATAGCCAGCATAATTTTTGACCGCCTATGCTGAAGGAAGAGAATTTGTGAAAATCCCGATGCCCTTTGGGTGGCGCCTGCTGCAAAGGGTTTGGTTTCTCTTCCTACAGAAAAGAACCGAGAAAGGTCCCAGCCTGGTGTTGCCTGGGTGGGCTATAAATCCCTGCCTGCTTCGGGTACTGCTGGGAGAGGGTGCAAGCGCAGAGCATCAGGGTCAACTGATAGGCAGAGAGGGAACAGAGAATGGAAAATGAATAGCATTTATTTATAAATGCAGATTGCATTTGGTATGTGCAAGTCATTTGTCTTTCTGGTTTCTGTTTTTAATGTGGCTACTGAGAAAAAAAAAGAAGCTGTAAGCATATTTTATTAGTTATTAAATTTATTTTTTTATTAGGCTGATGTGCACACCCATAAATAAAACAAGCCCTTTCCTACTCCCACAGTTAAAAGAACATAGAAGGCATTCATTTTCTTTCTTTTCTACGGTATAGTAACATGTTTGTATCACCTTAACAGACAGTGGTAGGCTAGGTGGGAAGAACAGGTTTTAACACAGGCTTTGAATGCATAATTACAGCTAGAGATCAAGAGCTGGCACACCTGCTCTGGGGTGTAAGTGTGTGGGCTGTTAGATCTTTGGTCAGATCTGACTTTCACCGGCAATTTTCACACATAAGAACCCGGGGGGGGGGGTGGGTGGGGAACATGAGGCATGAGCATAGCCAGTCTTGCCCTCCCACCCAACCTGCTGGGCCAGCAGAGCCAGGAAAGGGTGTTGTAATGTGCAGCTGGATGTGCTAACATCATCCTGCCAACACATCCAGCTCAAGGGATTTGAAAACAGGCCTCTGTCTGAGCTTGGCTTCCTGGATTTGTTTTAGAATTGCTTCAGTTTAGACATGCTGGTACTCACCTTCTTCCACAAAGTCTTCTCCTTTTTGTGATCCAGAACATAAATCAGAATCAGAATATTCTGAGATGGAAGGGACCCACAAAGATCAATGAATCCAGCTCTTAAGTGAATTGTCCACATTCAAATGCACAGGGTTCAAATGCACAGCATTGGTGTTATTAGCACTGTGTTCTGACCAACAGAGACACCAAATGTTGTATGTCACTGGTATTTCTAAGGTATCACACAGCAACATGCCCTTCTAGGAAGCTGAGGTGTGCCAGAGTAAAATGATTTATCAAGGTTAGCCCTAGGCTCAGTTATTCTTCAATTTATAAAATCAGTTTCTGGAAAAAGAAAACGCATCCCAAAATACCAAGAAAAGAAACACAAGAACTTCATTTTCCAACACATAAGTCTTTATTTACAATTAAACATAAGGACATTAGAAAGAAGATTTGAGCTTTATTTTATTTGTATTTTCAATAAAGTTTCTAATGAAAGTTTACCCTGCACTGTTTGAAAAAATGCAAATACTTAACATTTGCCTTAGTATCATGAATTAGCAAGAACTGTAACTGATGCTTTGGATAAAATAACTACAAATTGTAATTCAAGTGCATTCTAGGTGCTGGACATCATTTAAAAGCCCAAATCTGCATTGAGATCAATGAGATTATGCATATGGACAAACATATAGTTCTGTCCATATAAAATTTGGCCCTGAGATATTTAAAATCATGGCCTGACTTGCTTGATCACTACTGCTGGAGCACCACATAGCACTAAACAATACTGGTAAAGCAAACTCTAAAATAAAATGAAGCTGAAATGTTAGTGTATCAAAAATGACAGGAGCACTGCTGCTGTTCCTTTCATGCTAGATCCTGGCACAAAAGACATTTTATTATAAAAAGTTGGTGTCAGATCTTGAACCACAACAGAGCTGTGTTTATCTCAGAGGTGATATGTCTTAATGACCTTAGCTGTCCTCACACTCTATTGACCAGTCCATAGGACTCTAGGGATGGCTTCAGTTGTGTCAAGTTGTCCCCAGACTAATATGGGAACAGAGCATCACATATGACACCAGCAGTAACGTGGATATGAGAGAAAGGTGTTGTTTTTCACTGATTAGCCAGCACCATGAGTAGTCAAACACAGGGGCTGAGAGCAGCCCTTCCCTCAAGTGTTACACCACTGGCAGTTCCAGCTTGCAGCTGGAAGGAGAGTGCAGCCATGTACCTCACAGACCTCACCTTCAAGAATAAAGTCTTGGGATTTCTGTGACTCATCAGCTCTACTGATAGCTACAAAACTTTGTCCACGAGGAGCAATGGATTAAAACACCAGTCAGTGGAATTTCCCCTTTATTTCCAGAGGTAAGAACATCTTACTAAAGATCCCCAGCCAAAGACATTGTGCTTTATTAGCAAGATGAACCTTTCTGGTTTAAAGTCCATTGTAGCATTGTTTCAAAACAGCAGGATATGAGAGGCTAGCCATGTTTGATTTCCCTTTTCCTTTGCAGCTCTTAAATAAGGGGACAAAAGAGTCAAAAAGAAATCTTAGAAAGTGCTGAACTTAAGCTCTTGTTCTGAATTTAATGAATTCCTGGAAAAAGAAGAGACCCTGCAACACTCTGTATTTGAGCCATTTACTCTCAGAATAAAATACAGCATTCAGATCAAATGGAAAAAGTCAACTATTTATGGTGACATCACTGTTTGCTACCTGTCTACAGGCTGATGCACCTCATTAAACAAATGGTTGCACAAATTTCCTTGTGGCAGATGGTTTATCAGTAAGTAATTGGGGCTACCTGTTTTCATTTATGTGCTTCTGTAGCAAGTGGAACCCTCTGATGTTTGAACAAAATCATTATCTCAGTCTTTCCTGTCTCTGAAGCATTTTGGAATATTTTCTCTTGGCCTGTCAGGTGACATATCAGATCATTCTCCATTTTGCCTTGGGCAAAGTGGGCTTAGGGCAGTGCAGAGGCTGGTGTTCAAACAAGAGCCAGAAATAAAAGTTCACAGGAGACAACAGGAAGAGCAGTGGAGCAGGTTGGGAATTAGGAGTGGTTCAGATTAATAAACAGCTGTGGAGCCAAATTTCAATGAGCTCCATCAGCATATGGATGACTATGGTGTATATATGGGCCAACTCCATATAAAATGTATAAACCACATATTTTAGTAAGTCTTTTATAAACTTCATGTATCACAGTTAGTAACTTTACATAATAAACTTCACATTCAATGCAATTCACATCCCTGAATAGAGGACAAAGAGCAGTTCTATTGCAGCAGCTTCCATTCCAAGAAGGAACAGAGAGAAATATTGCAATGAGAGCATCTAGAGCACAGCATGAGCTCCAAATCGTTGTCATTCCCAGCCTGTGCTCTGAGATGGAACATCAGCAAGCGGCTTTCATTTCTCTTGCAAATCCAGAAGAAAATGAGTAGCAAGTTGCATAAATGGCAGAAGGTGGACTAAAATCCAACTGCACCTCAACTTCAGTCTGCTTGAATGCAATTTAAAAATGTATAACAAGTTTCAAATAAAGTTTTTTAAAAGTGTAGTTTCCACAGTGGCCTCTTTAGTGATGTCAGAAGTGTGGACCTTCGAAAACACCAGCTTATTTGGGTTAGTAAGCTGGTCTTCTCAAAATGGAAAAAGGATGAATTCCATAGCACATGGATTGACTGTGCCTTGAATCATATCTTTTGTCTCTGAATTTTAACTAGCTGCTTGGCTGAAATTTCAATTAAACATTGACTGCCTCTGAAGTCTTTTGTCACCTGTAGTGAAAGAAAATCAGAATTCAGCATATGGTGGGGTAAGTCTTCAGCTTAAGAATACCTCTTTTGTGTAGCATACTTTTCACTATAACTTTCATGGCTCTTCATTTCTTTTAAATAACTCCAAAAATGTTTTTGCTTCCGCAGATATCAGCAGATTAATCCACCACTTGGTTAGTCTGCCCCTGATGGGAGGATATCTGGCTTTGTGGTCTGGGTATGTCCAGGAGGTGCCCAGACTAACATGGCAGTGAGAGAAAGAAGTGAGAAACCAGCACTCAGTTGAAAGTGCCATTTACAGTGGATTCTCTGAACCTCAGAGAGAGGGATGTCCTGGGAGAGCACAGGAATCTGCAGCTGTGTGGCCTCTGTCTTAGAGAAGTGCTAGAGGACACTTCTGAACAGTTTAACAGTCTTGGACAAAACATTGATTTTAAAGAAATCATAACAAGCAAATAAAAATGTTGTTCTTCTGATGTAGTTCCTGATGCCTCACCCTGAGTTAAGAGTATTCTGAAAGATTTAGGATGGGAAGAGAACTTGAAAACATTAGGCCAATTATCTGGATGATTTCCTACAGAACAACTACTGCATTTTCTAGCACATAAATAATTAGAACATTTAAATAAGTAATGATTCTGAGTTCTTGAAACCCTAAGGAGAAGTCAGTGCTGAGGACTGAGCTGTAAGTGCTTGATTACTTACTTATTTTAATTTCTTCGACCTGCATATGAAATAGGAGCCCAAGAAGGCCAGGAACAGCACAGCGCCTCCGATCATCAATGACAGCTGCAGGATGTTGAGCAGCTCGAGCCGACCGGAGATTTGAGTTCTGAACATTTCTGCTTTCTCATCCCCAATAACAGCAGACTGAAACAGGGCAAGAAAAACGTCAGTGAAAGGTACATATGCAAGACCTCACCTTCTGGATACGTTCTTGGTGTGGTGCAAATCACAACATGAGTTTAATTACCCAGTTTCAGGGCATCAAGACTGAAAAAGCTAGGTAGTTTTTTGTTTGTTTGCTTGTTTGTTTGTTTCAAAACAGAGAATATTAATAGTCATAAAATATACTAACCTCATTTAGCCAAAGAAGAGGGAACACATAGGCATCTTTAACTTTTTTTAAAGGGCTGAAATGAGAAAATACATACAGCACGTTACTTTTAGATTGCTACACAAGCCCGCTCTCTACTTAAACATTTTTCTTCTCCTCTAAATATACTTCTGGCTTCCAGATGTACCTTTTAAATATACTTTTGGAGTAAAAAAAAAAACCAAACCAAACCAAACCAAACCGAACCAAACAAATATTTAATGACAGCCATTTTATATATTGGGCAATCATAATTTTCTGTCTAATCTTCTGTACATGGGCAGTCAGACACAGAGAGGGTTGAAGACCTGTGTGCTGTTCAGATGTACAGGATGCCAAAAGTGTGTCTATCCATGCACATTTGGGCCAATGAGGAGAAAAAAACCAGTTAGAGACCCACTGATGCTTGTGATAAAAACATCTAGTGACAGGGAATACATAAATTCTCTTTCTCATTGGATTTATTACAGAAGACACATTTTGTCTTTGCATTCATCCTCATGGCCCCCATTTGGGTTTTATAAGACTGCTATTTTTAAGAATATGTTGCCATGTTAGCTTCTATAGGGAAATCAAATGTGTGTTAAAATAGTTGGGCAGTGTCCTGATCAGGAAGATTTGCTCCAAACAAGTTTTGGGAAAGTATTTTTATTCCTTCTTCTCCAAAACATTTCTACTGATGCTCTCATAGGCCAATCAGCCCTTTAAAAAATTCTTTAAAAATAAAGTAACAAAGTGGTACTTACTCAATATATCTTGAAGGCTTCACAAGGAGGTTTACTTGCAGCCTTTTTGCAAATCGTAGAGTAAAACCAGTGACCTAAAACCCAAAAAAAAGTGAAAAACAAAACAACCAAACATTACTTTAAAAATTTTTAATTAGATGCCAAAGCTTATAATACGAACAATGTCAAAAAGCACTTTGGGATTATTTTATCCTTATATTCTGAAGACTTAATTTTTTTATAAAATGGAAATGTTTCTAAGGGTTTCTCATTTCTCATAGAAGTTCTAATTTTGTGGTTTCACCATAGTTACTTTTGTAATTTACTTTTAAACCTGAGGACAAAGTTTAAAATTACTAAATCAGTCATGGCATATTTCATATAATGATATACTTCAGGGTTTTTTCCACCAAAAATCAGCTAAATTTTCTTTTTAAAAATGAAGGATATTTAACTTGCATGGGGCAGAAAACAAACTTTTCATATGGCGACAAACATATTTATACAAAGGTCAAATCTTTTCTTCATATCTTTCTTCCACTCTCTGTCTTTCACAAAAAAAAAGGATAGGCTGTGATTCTTGAGAATTTTATGTCACATTTAGGAAAATCTTGTTGATATGTCTATTCCAAATAAGATGAAACAAAGATTTAACTTCATCTTTCCTCACTGAAGTTACACAGCTTAACTGCCATAGTTTCATGAGAAATTCTCAATTTTATCTTTTCATTCAAAGTAAGAGCAAAATGGAATTTTGGAGCCTTTGAATGCATCACACAGTTCAGGAAACTTGGTAATTACATTTAAAGTTAAGGATCTGAATCACTGAAACAGAAATAAATTTATAAGAAATCAAAATAAATTCAGTCTGGGAGATCTCTTGGACAATTCAAGACACAAAAACTTGAATTAGGTCTATTTAGATCAGTCTGTTCAGAGTTCTAGCAACTGGAAATAAACTCATCTATGTTTATTTAGTTTCAATTGTGACAGTAATTATCCAAAACTGGCTAATTAAAGAAATTTTTTTTGAAATTAAATGTAGAGGAAACAGAAGTTTCATAGAATAGAGTTTTCTCAAAGTACTTGGACGTCACAGAAAAGCTACAACATACTTCACAGCATGCAGAACCTACTCAATCCCAAGTTCCTAATAAGTAAAAATCAAAACAAATTTTCCAGACTTTGAAAGTCAGAATGAGATAAAGTTCTGCTCTAGATTTCCCCTGCTGAAACCAAGCCACTTTGAGATCAGATCTTAGAAAAGCAAGCATGAAAATATTGCATCTTCTGCCTGTCCCTCTGGTATAAGGCCAACTCTACTACTATTGAAGTCAAACATTGCAAGTTTCCCAAGGTACAAGTATTAAATACATGCACTTACGGGCTCTATGTCTAGAAATGTCTCATGCTCCTTTTCATCAGGTCTCAGGCCTTCCACACCTTGCAATATTTCTTCACTTGCATGAAGAAAATGAGGCAGAGAGATATACACCGGTCTTTCTGTTGAAAAAAAAAAACCAAACTCTCTTGAGTCATTAAGCCTTGCTTTGACACATGATCTTCACAGGTCATTTTCTAAACATATTTTTGCTATACAGACGAACAATCCTGATAAAAATGTTAGTAGTCTAACCACACCACCCAAAAAAACCCCAAAAAAACCCAATCTAAAACAAAACAAAAAACCAAAATTCAAGCATTTCTGTGACTGATTTTTTTTTATCATGAGGAAAATTTGCATAGTGAAATAAACTGCAGTTACAAATCCTGCTTGTCTTGTGTCTACACTGTGGGGCTGGCAGTGCTCCCAGTTTCATGCTGAAGTGAGGACATGACTGTCCCTGTCTCCCCCACCCTCATGATCTTCTTTTAGCCTGAAGGGGCCTCTTGCAGTTCACTCTGCACCAAATGCAGACTCAGTATATATTTATTTTACCAACACCACACTAAGCTGGTATGGTCTGTGTACATAAATACAATTGTGTGCATACCCACCCCGGTGTGTGTGGGAATTGCCACAGACACCAGGTGCAGCACTATCTCTGGCTTTCACACAGTGCCCCTCCTGTCCTTCCTCTACACACACTCCATCCATGGTATCCCAACTTTGCATAGCACTATGCAAAATACGGAAATATCATAGTCCTCATTTTGGGCAATGAGGCTGCATTAATGTGAAGGGTCTCACAAGCAACCTGTGGAAGAATTCACAGATAAACATCCTGGACTGTCAGAGTAACACCCCAGCTACAGGACAAGGGCCTTGTCCCCGGTTAAATGGCTTGTGTGGCAGTCATGTGTCATGCCATACTTGCTTTGCAGGAACTGATGTCCAGGACTCCAGCTAAGGTGCAGTTCCGTGATATGACTGGGTCAGTGCAGAAGCAAAGATTGTCTCCAACTTCAGTTGGTGATGCAAATGCTTCACGAGGAACTGTGAAACGATAGAGCGTGATTCCCTTCACAACCTGCTTGCTGGAGAAAACTCCATAGATCGATCTGAGCACAAAAGAGGAGAAATGTGTTTCAGCCATTTGGATTAAAAGCCTAAATTCGTGGCAATTCTCCTGAAGGATCCCCCCAACTACCTGTCTTAAAAAAATCAACCCTGCCAGGGACCAAATGTCCAGGCTCCTGCCACACTGTTCAGTGGATTATAGGGGTGTTCCTGTGTAGTGGAGAACACTCCACACCTTCACAAAAGGAAGTACAAGCTCAGAGGTGAACATGACAAAACAACAGACAAAAGTTCAAATACCAATAATAAACAATATAGACAAAACTAACAAATTAATTGAGATCTCTTTTCCCTACACACAGCTGCACCCACAGTCATTATGAGTCATTTTTGAAAGCTCCTGGACTACAGTAGAGATGCTTATCCATATAAAGCATCTCTGATATAGTTTTTTGCTGACCTCATGATAATCTAAGCTTTATGATGTGACAACATCCTGCACATAACCTATTTCCATTGCATATGAATCAGAACACTACTTAAGCTTCTTTTAGCTAATTCATTATCAGCTGATATGGAGATGTGGTTACTACACAGTAATGTAACCAGGACAGCAACATTTTGTATTACAGCCAAACAAATGAAGGGTTTTGCAACATGGGCAGAACAATTTTTCCTAACCCTGTTTCTGCAGAACCTTTGGGCAATTGTTAATGTCCTTTACTGCTCATGAATTGTGAAAATTAAATGGCCAGAGGGGTCTCTCAAACTGTGTGTGCAATCAGTCCAAAGAATCCTATCTTTTCTCCCCTGCATAGAATTCCCTTTTCTATGAATTGGGAAATGTTTTCCAGTTTGTGGATAAAATTGCTTCACAAAAAAACCTTTAACTTCATATAAAAACACTTATCTTTGAAAACAAACACTCTGCAAAGCAAATGGTCAACTTTAAACCTAATAAAAAGGAAGCATTTGTTTCTAGGCAGCAAAATAAATAAGGCGGTTGAACCTCCTAAAGTAAATACACTGTGATGCACTTTAAATCTTTAACCTTTCTTTCAGTGATCCCACTGGAGAACCTGGGGACACTGGATAGCCCAACAGAAACTTAAAGTCATCAACACGGGATGTATTAAGCAGGCTTGTTTGTTTGTAAATACATTAAAAAAAAATATGTAAATATATCCTGTGAGAAAACAATTCTGAGTATCTATTGAATGACAGTAAACATTCTCCTGTATAGATGATTTTTTCCAGATATGCTAAAGATGGACCTAACTGGACCCTGCTGTACCTGTTGCCTTCTCAGACCTAACAAGGCTGGGTCCTGATCTTAGAAGAAGTTCAAGACTTTGAACCCTCAGTGACCCTCAGTGCCTTTTGCAGATCTCCAACAGCTCACAATGTCACATTTTCCTGAATATATATCAGTAATTGTTTGAAATAAAGAATATTGTAAATAACTTGCTACTTGGCATGTATAAAATGGTATAATCAGGCTCTCAAACATGAACACAACGCACAACTTTATTTGTGTTTTAGATTAAAAGCTCGTATTGCACTGCCTGGCTGACCTGAGCCCAAGCACAGCCACTGCAGCCACCCTCTGAAAACAAAGAGCATTCAGGGGCACATGCAGGTGTGAACACTCCAGGAGGGGAGCAGCTTACCTGCAAATATCAGAGGAGAAGAAGCGTAGTACCTGATCCTTCTTAACAAATGGTGGGAAGGATGCTCCATCTGTGAATAAAATAAAACAAGAGCTTGAAAGCAATTCTACTGAGAAGACATGATTTAATTTCTAGCTCAATACTCAGTTGTTACTTTCCTGTACAGCTGTGAAAAAAGTAAACAATATGAGTCATTTGTGGGGAAAATGTTTATGTAAGTCATTGCACATTGACAGGCACTCCACAGATAAGACGTAATTGTTTTTGAAAGTGAGCCAAGATATAGCAGCTTTTTTTTTTTCATCCCAGATGTGAACCTATATGATCAAGCCCATTTAACACAGAGGATATTAAAAAAAAAATAAATCTGCTTAATATGAAGCCAAAAACCTGTTGCCATTGCTTCAAGGTTTATGAACTCTATAGACCTAAACCTTCCTAGAGATGCTTGGGTCACCTGCAGTTATGGCACTCAGTGCTTACAAGAAACACAGCTTTAGACTTCAACACTGTCTATTTAATAATCAATGCTAAACCTTTTCCACCAAAGATTGCTCAAGTGGGCCTCTATGTTGAGGTCCTTCTAGAGCTGATGGAGAGGAGGAAGTCACTTTTAGAGCACCTCACCCCATGGTAGATACGCAAAATAAGTCAGAGGAGTAGCCCTTTGGTGTTGTCTTTCTCTCCACTCGCTCTAGAAGAGTGCAGACACAGATTTGTATTTCTACAATGCAGAGTTATGTAAGAGGAGCCTCTGCCATTTTCCCAATTACGGTGTTGTAATAAACCTTTAACCAGTACATTTGTTAGTTTTTGCGACAATTTCTGTTTAGTTTCTTAGGCAGCAGCCATAACCAAACAATTGCAAACATCCGTGATATCTTTGAATCCAGCTGGCAAGAGCACGAAGGCTAAATTACACACAGCCACTTGCCCACTGCTGACAGAAGCACTTTTTTTTTTCAAAGATTCTAGATCATCCTAAACACACACTGTATTTCTAAATCTTGGCATTGTTGTAAGGTTGGCAGACATGGATTCATGTCAAGCCTCACCCAAGTATACTGTTTTATTTTTTTATCTATGTATTTTCTTATACTATACATGTTGAGCTTTTGTGTGAAAGTTTACAAGGTAAGGTAGAATTCTCACAAGACTTTTTAAACCTGTTGCATCTCCAAACACAACAATGTCACACTGCATGACCTTGTAAACTGTGCAGCAATCTTTACTAACAAGTAAAAGCTCATTTTCACTGTACTGGAGCACTTAATTAGTTAGCAGCATATGTTTATTCCATCAGTTATGGAAGAAGAATAAACAAAAAGGAGACCGTGCCTAAAAAAAGATGCCAGGCCCTCAAGAAAGAAAGAAGTTCCTGGAATGTAAGAAAATATTGTTTCTTATAAAATTAATTACATGGTTTAAAAGGGATCTAATCCTTCATGGTTCACAGACTTTTGGAAAATCAGATTCTTGTGATGTATTTTAAATACTTCAGAGTACCTTGTTGCACTATCTGGGTTATAAGGAAAATTATCTATGCCAGGTAAAGCAGAATGGAAAAAGGAGGGGAAAAATCCAAACAAA
Source organism: Eopsaltria australis (assembly GCA_034509425.1). Classification (NCBI taxonomy): domain Eukaryota; kingdom Metazoa; phylum Chordata; class Aves; order Passeriformes; family Petroicidae; genus Eopsaltria; species Eopsaltria australis. The sequence continues at coordinate 119,348 of JAVTVJ010001659.1, read as the reverse complement.
ATAACCCAACACAAAAGCCTGCTTCTTTTGATAGTCATTTACTGAAGGATGCAAAAGCCTCCACCAAGATACCTGCCAGCCTCAGCTCCACAGATTGTGGTGTCCTCACAGCAATGCTTTCACTTATTAAAAAGAAAAATAACACCTTGAACAAATTTATCTTAAACAACTCAGCTGTTTACCTATGCATTCCAAAAGAAAACTTAAAAATATTTGTCTCTAGTCTATTCATCTTAATCTAAACTACTTTTCTTCTTCATCCCTTTTCATTTTCTAGTGATCTACAAGTCATTCACATGACAGCCTCCTCCTTTGTTGCCTCAATTTCTTTTCATACACCATGATGTGCATTCTGGTGCATTTAATTAAATTTTCAACGATGTAATTGAATGTGCATTATTAAAATACCAAGATAATTTTCAACTGCTATAGCAAAGAAAAAGAATTTTAATTATACTGTACTATGAGAATAATTAGTAGAAACAAGAGAACTGGATAATTTTGTTTCTCTTTCACATCTATTCTATATGTGCATGTGTATATAAAATGATGTACAGTAATAAATAATTCATATACTTTAATAGATACACACATGTGCGTATATCACAGTGGTAGTATGTCTGCATATATACAGGCACTTAATATACAGAATTCCCTGGGCAAAGTCCAGGGAAGTTAATTTAAATATTGTATCTCAGTATTCCCTTGCAATATCAAGAAAAGTGTTGAAGTTTTAAAAACCTTTAATAGGCTCACCTGTGCCATTAACCATATCACAGTAACCTGGCCAGTATGAAAGAGTCCTGTAAGATAAAATAAAAGTCATACTGCATGTAGTAAATTCTACCAAGTAAACACTTTAATTACCTGTATTATCAAATATAACAGTTCCAGTATAAGCCTGACCCATTAGCAAAGGCAAAGGATAGAGGTGTTTGTTTATTCAGATAAATTATAGGACCATTAGAAGAGGATAAAAGGAATCACTTAAGAATGCAAAACAGGAGTAAATACTTGTAAGAAAGAATCAATAATTGTCTGAAGTCCAGGCTCCTAACAGAACTATTGATAGCTGAAAGAAAGTGATAGCTTTGCTAAGCCCAGGGCTTGATTCTGTTTCCTTCGAATCATTGAAGTTTTTTCCATTCATCTATAGCTCCTAGTGAATCAAGTCTTCAAAGTCATACCTTGGAAATATATGTTTTTTCTACTCTACAATGTTTTAATACCTTTTATTTTTATAGCTTTCAATTATTGCTGTTTTTGTAATATCTTCTTCCCCAGTATAGACATTGTAAGGTCCATCGCTTGTCCCATTATACTGTAACAGATGCAACAAGAAGGAATAACAGTTAGAAATATTGAACAAATTCATAGCATTTTCTTCCTCAGAGCAGCTGTCTTAAGTTTTATTCACAGAATGATAACTGAAAGCATTGCCTCCTCATTGGTTTAACTTACCGGGTAGAAGACTCCCACAAATGAGTTCACACCAGGGAAGGGAACACTGTCTAAGAAGGGATCTGTGTATCCCCACAGTATTTCTTTGACTGTTCTGTTCTGTAGAATGGCTGAGTTGGAAGATTTAACCCAAGTGTTTATTACTGATTGCATTATAGCGCCTGGGAACACAGCAGGTACAGCCTAAAATAGCAATGAAATCAATGTTTAGCATAAAATTCTTCATGTGCTAAGAATTAAAAACACAGAGACTGAGTCCAAGAAATGTCTACCAAAGCCAGTTCCCAGACTTGCAGCTCCCTTGAATCTAAGTTTCTACATAAAACTGACACTTCTTAACAAAACAATTACTGGCCATAAGTTACACAAAAGCAGACCATTTTTCTTGACTGATTACATGAGTTCACTAGATCAGCCCTAATCACAGAATGACAGAAGAGCTGAAGTTTGCAGAGACCCCCAGAGACCATCTGGTCCAACCCCTGCTCAAGCAGGACCATTGAGAGGCAATTGCTCAGGACCACGGCCAGATGGGCTTCTGAATATCCATGCAAGTAATGATTGCACAAAAGCTTGGATCAGATGATCTCCTGAGATGCCTTCCAGTAGGGGCTCCTCTGTGATTCTGTGACTGCTAGTATGGTTCTATTTTGTATTTGCACCAAGCATCTTCATACTCTGCCCCTTGCAGACACCTTCTCACAGCAACCCTGAACACTCATGCAGACACCAGAAAGTTGGTGCAATACATCCAGGGCTGAATATAAATATGAAAACCGTAAATACTACTCAAAGGCAAACATTCTCAGTCTGTGATAAGACAAAAACACCTGGACTAAAAAGGCTCTAGCATTACTCTAGGTGAAGATCCCTGTGCTCTTCTTTGAATAACTAAAGTCTCAGTAGGACAGGAGTAGAACAGGTGGCAAGGCCATGCAGACACTGGGTGGGGGAATCAATGCAGCCTCCCCTGCCAAGCAGGCCTGAGGGAATTATGGAAAGAGCATGGCAAATCCACCCTGTGTTGTTCATGCTGTACCTCTCACACAAAGGGAACCCATCCACAAACTCCTGATTTATTCCTGTGCTAAAATTGGCTAGAAGGATGGTTTTTGAGCCTTGAACACACTGTAGAGAAAGGTGTCCCTGCCCACTACAGGACGGCTGGAACTAAATGATCTTTTAGGTCCCTTCCAACCCAAACCATTCTATGATTCTACGAACTTTTCCCCTGTTTCCTCCAGTAGCTCAACATTTATATCTGGACACTATGGCTTTGTTTCTTTACTTACTACAACAGCAAGGTTGAGGACGGTCATGGTGTCATTTTCTGTCCCAATAGACATATCCGGTTCAAAACTAGCAACATTAGGCAACATGTAGGATATTGTGCCATTCTCACCTTCCGTGATATTTTCTTTGGGCAAATATCGCACCCTGGAAATACAAAACATAAACAGAGAATATTTTTAATCTTCGACTTTTGAGAAAAAACTTTAACCATGCCTGATTGTTTTTGAAAAGCTGATGAACATTTTAGTAAAATGAATGTTGAACATTTTATAACCACTAAACGGTTTAAAAACTTTTCATGTGATTACATGAAAAATCCAACTTTCTGTAAAATATTGTTCTTTTGGAAATATTTTCTTATTGAAAAATAGAATAGTCTTTCTTGATACTTAAATCAAAGCAAGTATTTATTTTTTATTTTTATGTCATTAATGGATCTTATACATTTTTATATATTTTTAAATGAATTATGATTTGTCACATTTTTTCACAAGCTATCTCATTGTTGCATGTAATTAGAAGGGGGTGGCACAGATATAAAAAATCAGATTTTTAATCTGATAGACATGTTGCAACAAAACAGTTTAAACCCGTGTTACTCTGATAATATTTCATGTGCATGTTGATATTTATAAGCAATCTTTCAGTCCCACTGAGGTTCTGCCCTGTCAGCAGATCTCTAAGGTACAAATCTCTGCTGCAGTTCTAGCTTTAGCTCCACTCTTCCAGTCCCACCCTCTTGCTGACCCCTCTGTGCAGCCAGCAGCCAGCAGGGATCAAATAACAGTCTATGCCTGTAGGTCCAGAAAGCTTATCACAGCTCCATCCCAGAAGGGATCTTCAGGATACTTCAGGATCAGGTCTTCCAGCATGAGTGTATGGGGGTACAAAAGGTGCAGAGAATATTTTTCCATGGTACAGACGTAGCCAGTCAGGTGGGTCTTACCTGAAGAGCAGCTGGATCTTGGCTTCTCAGAATTGATTTGTTTACATATAATTTTAATTATTAGCCTAATGTGTACAGCACCTATCTGAAAGTTGAAAGATTTTTCTTTCTGATTAATCTGTTTTCAAATTGTTCTACACTATGATAAATCATTAAATATTTAAAGGGAGATTGAGGAGAGAGAGACTTAATGTCACAGCTACTCAGACCGAATATCCCAGGAAAGCATGAGTGCAGCAGTGAGAGGAGCCTTCATTTCATAATCATCATTTCTTACTTTGTCTTATTTAGGCTTCTGGCTGAGATTTGTCCCTGAGAAAATAGACATCATCAGCAGCACGAGAGTAAAACATTTCTGGCTAGTGAGAATACTACCTTCTGTAGTATTTCTTGACTGTCTTTTTCCTGATTCCTATGTAACCTTCTCCTCTGTCTTCCCAGGTACTCTGGAAACCAAAAGCTCTCTCCTTCCATTGAGAAATAAATAAGCTTTTAGGCATCGAGGCACTTCAGCTGTAGATGCTGATATGAAAACTATCTTGTGAATATAATATAAATCCTGAAAGTTATTGAGAAAGAAATGTCCTATCATCATAGGAAAGCAATTTCCTAACAAGGGTGCCAGTGATAGCAAATACTGGGCTTAATAACTCAGGAAGCATCAACTAGTCCCATGTCAACATCACATTTAACATTAAATAAATAATAAAACCTCCTTTGAATGAGGGGGGACTGCTGCCTCTATGCCTAACTGGTACAATCAGAAAAAAGAATGCTTTTCCAAGCATTTTGAAAAAAGAAAGCTATTGATTAAAAATGCCATAAAGAAGAAAAAAACAAAACCAAACCACGTTATTAAAATAAGTATTAGGATGCATGGATGATAAAATAGTCTCTTGGTTTTAGGGCATCTGGCACATTTTCTCCTGTTATAAAGATGATGAAAACTGAACAGGAAGGAACACAACTGCCTCTGATATTGTGGCTAATGAATTATCATTTTTGCAAGAGCAAGCAGCTTCACATCCAATTACCTATTTCTATTTGTGTTTTCCTTATGTTAGACATAATCCAGAAAATGCTTGAGATTGCTGTGAGAAGCTGAAATTTAGGCCTTTTTGTCATGTTTAACTAAAGTATGATGCTGGAATTTCAAAAATAAATTTTATCTCAGCAGAACTTTCTCTGACTTTAGCAAAACTCCTGATATGATTCCACATATTAAAGGGTCTTTTCTTACCTGTATGTGTAAGGTCCTCTTTGTTCAAGTTTTGGTTGAGCCCCATCACCTATAACCTCTGAAGGATTTAACACGTGGAAAATCCAAAATTCTCTGTAAACTGAGCTTCCTGGCACAACCCAATTTTGATAAGCAGCAGTACCATTGACAATGACAGCTTCCTGAAAGTACAACAGTCAAAGCTAAAATTAACCACGAAAGAAACTAGCAAGAAGTTGCATTTACTTTTTAGATGATTGTTGATATTCCAAAGCAAACAGAAAAAAACCACCATTTTATCATCAATATGAGATGTACAGCTCACTCGGCCAACATCTGGAGGCAGCTTGACATTCCTGCTCAGTGAGAGCTAAAGTGAGTCCCCCTAAAACAGATGACCACAAAGCTGATACAATTGCTGATGTAGCCAGTAGCAAAGTTTTCCTATTGCTGTGGTGGGGCATTGCCTTAGTCCTCAAACACTTGCCAAAACCACTGATTATTTATAAAGGGAAAATCTTCGATGGCTGAATAATACCCAGCAGGTTACAGAATCCATTAACTACTTTTCATACATTGCAAATAGCCCAAGGGAGGAAATGAGAGTTATGTCTAAGCATTTTTGAGGCTCTAGATAGTTTTGCACCCAGAGAAGTCACGTAGTACTCTTGAAGGTCTCTTTGACAGAAAATTTTTGTCACCAAAACTGAGACTTTCTAAGAAATCTCTCTTATTCTGATACCATTTTATTGGGAAATTTTCCCAGATCTAGGGAAGAAGGGACAAAACAGTACTTTAGGAACCCCTCTAGAAGAATCAATAACTTTAAGTCTGTGTCACTCAGCCATAGGGTAAATGGCAATTCAGTCCTCAGGACTGTATAGTGAGAAGGAGAGTTTTAAAGTATGTTACCTGAATAGTCAGGGGAATGCCTGCTTTGCCTGGTCTGTATCAGGCCCCTTCTATAGGATTTTCCTAAAGCCTTGAGATAGTGTAATTTTTCCTTTGGTGGTAAAAATTCATAGAGGTGTTTTCCAATAAGAAGAAAAATCTAGGCTGCCTGCCTCCAACAAAAAAGATGCTTTTCTCTATTAGAGTGATTGAAGATGAATTAGCTAATTTGCACAACTCATGAAGTCCAAAAATAAAAAGTCTCTAATTTCTCCAGATAGTAAGGACAGACATTTTAAATCAAAAGTTGCCAGATTTTTTTTCTAGTTTAAGTTGGTGCCTCCAAAGTTCACTTAGCAATCACCATGTAAACAAAATAGATACTTCAGTTACCAGCTCCTGCAGTTAGAAACTAATATCACATCTTGGAGAACTCGTAACACAGTCAGGGTTCTGTCTGTGGAAACTCTGTTTGTATGGTGGAGCTGCAAACACCTTGCTGGTGGTGTAAAGCACTGGGCTGGGTGCCTGAATATCTGCTACAATTTATGAGCATTTGTGTGAGAGGGGAAGGAAACCTGGCTACAGCAAGGCTGTTATCATCTCAAGGCCTTGCACTCAAACGTCACAAGGCCAAAGACTACCCCAGCTGTGGCCCAGCATGGGGCAGATCACCTCCTGCATGAAGAGGGAAAAGCTTGCATGATTCAGAAATCACCTTCCCAGTTTTCACAGAGAACTGCACCAAAAATGTGGGAGAAACAGGATGATAGAAAAAGCACAACTCAGTCTGCCCAGAGTCTACCTGTGATCTGTAATCAGCAGGGTCCTGAGATGGGGACACATGCCAAGATTTGACCTCCCACTGTGTAACTGGAGTGGGAAAATGGTTGAATTTCTAGCAGATAAAGAAGACAAACTATTCTGTCTAGAACATAATACTCAGGAACAGAGAGAATAGAGAAGTTTCAGCCTTGTGACAATAGATCTATTTAACAAATCTTGAAGTGGTGTCACATTTTAAAATTCTTCCCCTCCATCCATTCACCTTCCCCTTATAGCCCTTGCCAGGGGTTGGAGCAGTGCAGAATGATATGCCAGCTCTGCCACTGCACTCTGCCAGGTCACAAGGTGTGGATTTGCAGCCCACCATTCACTGTGAGCTAACGTCACTGTGGACACTCTTGGGGACTGCCTCAAGGGTACAGCTGATTCAATGTGGCAGTGCTGCAGCCACAGGGGTAGTTGGGGCCCACAGTTCCTGATCTGCGTGACATCCTCCTCCTTTGCACCAGCTCTTATTCCTCAGGGAGCTGTTTCTGCCTGCCAGGCAGGAGGAATATAATTTCCTTGTTTTTTTTTGCTTTCTACCAGTTAGCTATTTGGCTCAGGGGTCTGTGTAGGGGGAACCAGCACTAGAACATGGGAAGCAGCAGGACAAAAGAAGCAAGGGGAAGGAAGAAAACAAGACCATTATTTTCAGTGGCATTTAGCCATTATTATTAATAACATTTCTCCCACAGAGGAGGTGTGTATGATTCTCTGTCACATACTCTGGGAGTGCAAATGGTGGGTTAAAGTGGAATAAAATCTAGAGCTCTTATTCATGCCTTCATTTAATACACTAATACCCTTTCACCAGCAAGCCCTTTGTTTTCAGTATTTGAACACTGGTGATCCATTCCTAAATATTACCCCTTTCTATGGCTGCCAGTTACATATTTCCCTATTAACATTGCTGTGCTTTGGGATGTTATGAAAGAGGGAATAATTTTGGAAACTAATATGCAACTGATAGCACAAAACACTTCCTAACTCTCTAGTCCATCTGTATCAGCTCTAATATCTCTTGCAATAGTTAATTACTGTCAGCAAAAGTAGCTACACAAATGAGATTGCTACACAGCCACGCTTACACCATGACCCAGCTGTGCAAGATTGAGCGAAACCAGTGGGAACTTTGACCCTTTTTATTTCTGATAATTTTCCCCCCACTAGAAGCGGGTCAACTAGCAATGCATAAATTCAAGAAATGCTGAGCAGTCAGCAATAGAAGCTTGCTGTACTTTGTTGATTCAAAGCAAATTAAGCCATGGTGATTTCTGATGAAGAAACACAAAATTTAAAACAAAGTTTCTGTCTTGACAAAGAATCTGTCCAGATGGACAAAAGATACCATTTTTTGGGAACTGAGAAGTGACATGAATACTTTGGACTGTAACAAAATTGTGTATGTTGGGTTGCCTACGTAAATTGGAGGAAACAAACTATACCATTCTATAAAACTGAAAAAGTAAAGCTCAAGAAAAGCAAATTATCTCCCATTTTGCAGCTGGAAGAATGACTTTTATTACTTCTTAAATGATGATTGTTAGCTTAATATTAATCTTTCTATTCAGGCTTTATTGGATCATGACTTTTATTCCTTTTCAGACCTTGATAATAAAGAATTCTGAGAGTCAATAAAGATTAAAATTGATAATGTGGCAATATGTGTGGTTAGAACACTTGTATTCTGCTGAGATCCAGCAGTTGTTTTAAGTTGTATAAAGAAGTGGCATCTGAATGTCACAAGAACAGTTTTAAATTAGAAGTGTTTCCAATGCCTCCAGAAGCTGAGGAGATATAATCTGGCCAACCCTAGATCGCAGATATGTAGAGACAAATGAATAAACATAATAACAACTACAATTGAAAACCTTATTTCTAAAAATAACTGAGACTAATCCAGTACAGCACTGAGGCATTCTGGCAAATCATTCATCTTTCTATACTATCAATACATCAGCAGTTCAATATATTAAGTATTATTATGTGGCTTCTGTTCTGCTCCTGAGCTTATGCACTCAAATAGAATGCAGAAAGACTTAGAGAAGTGACAATAAAAATTCTTCTAGCAAATGAATCCACTGCCAATAGCCTTGAGTGGCTAAATCTAGCTGGGAAAAAAAACCCATAACTGAAGTGATGGGACTTTTGCCTAAAAAGATAATATTGTTTTAAGGAGGGAAAGGCAAAGAGTAGAAACTGAACCTTGTCAAAGTATCTTTTTCCAACAATATCAGATAAAATCTTTCTGATTTGTTTTTTTTGAATGCTCCTTTCCTTTTGCTTTTTTAAAAATTTTAGACATGATTATATCTAGTATTAATGACAACAGACATGATAATGTTCAACTGAAATGTGTAGAGTCAGTTAAAAAGGTATATTTTGATAACCTCAAGCAAAGTATTTTTTTGTAGAGAGCTCTGAAACTTTAAGGTCAGTTTTCTAAACCCCGAAGACCTTCATGGAAAGTTCTTTCCCTCCTGGACAGATTCAGTGTTTCAGGAGAAATTAGGACTGGACTTCTGCCCTTTGGTCCTGAAATCAAAGGCACCTTTCCACGAATAGTATCAGAGCTGAAATAGTTTAGCACTAATCTCCTTCAGTGGATCCCTGCCAAGGTTCTGCTGCTGCTGGTGTCATTTTGAGTGTACTCTTCAAGTGACAGTTGCTTTATAGAGCCTTGAAAATTATTCAGAACATATATATATATACCACATTTTTTTAAACTCTGTCTCCCTTGCTGGAGGTTGGAGTTGAAACAACTTATCCAAAAATTTTTGGAGACACAGGTAAAGCGTCCTGGGGTTGGAAAATACAGCCATGTGTTCTGATTTGAAGCACAGATGTCTGATAAGAAATTGGAATACATGAAGATGTGACATCTGGGTGTTTTATGTTCCATGGACTTTGTTTGGGTTGTCCACCCATGGACTGCTCATGGGTGGAGTACAGCGCCCACTTGCCAGGAGATAACAGCTGACAGACTCAGAGTCTCTGTCCAACTCCTAAAGGCACCTGAGATTTTCTGTACACTTGCAGATGTTTTCCCTTTGCTTCAAAAACAGTTTTCAACCTTCCAACAAAATATGTCCTGCCGTGTTTACTCTGGCTGATCCCTCAATGACTGCAATAAAGGAGAAATGAGGCTGGGAAAGTGCAAAGATGTGCGCGTAAGGGAAGCTTAGGAGAAGCACGCTTAGGCTTCCGCTGCTAGCAGAAAAGGACTATTGATTGCATTGATTTTTGAAATTAAAGTTCTTTCAATTCATTGGGAGATGCTAAGAAGTTCGTCTGGACTTGATTCATCTTGCTTTAGAGTAAATTGACAGTAATGTTATTTGACTAAACCTAGATAACAAGTTAATTTGGGACAATTTTTCTTGGTAGAGTGTGGAGTGTTCTAAAACTATTCAAAATTTGTTATTCTAATCTAGCAATAACATTTGATAGCAACTTTCATTTCCTCCAAAAATTGGTCGCTACTACTGTGCAAAACCTGGAATTTTTTCTGAGATACAATAGCCAGAGGAAAAACTAGGGGCCTTTTTTCAAGCTTTGGCTGTGCAGAATTGAGGACAAGATTTTGGCTGTACTGATTATATCTGAAGCAGTTTTTACTTTTCATTAGAAATATGGCATTTTGAGTTTTGTTTTCACCCAGTGGGTGAGGACCCCATTTTAGATTTTGCCTCATATGAGTACAAATGGAAATAATATAGATTCAGTAAGATGGGATAAGACCTCCAAGATCATCCAGTCCAACCTTTGACTGCAGTGCTCACTAAACCATATCCTGAAGTGCTAAATCTACTAATTTTTTGAACCCTTCCAGGGCTGGTGACTACAGCACTTCCCTAGGCAGGCTGCTCCATATAAATGCTTACAGGCCATATCTGCAAGAATATCTCACTCTGTTTTTTTCCTGCCCTAGGGTCATTATTCTTGAGAAATTCCAAACAATTTTGTCATGGAAATTAATCTGTTTCTACCAAAGATTTTATGTAAAAATTACATTTCCAAAAGTAAAATATTTCAGAAAAGAAAATATTTTGAGCACTTTCTTCTCAGAAGACCTGTTTTCTTTTCAGCCAGATCTGTATTTATCTTAAATATAACTGCAATGAATAAAAAATCTGTTTTCCTTAACAGAACTTTCATCCACACAACAAAATCAAAATTAGTTTAATTCAAGCCCCTCTGGAGCAGCTGCTGAACTGATCATGTATTTCAGCTGTTGTATCTGGGCGCATCTTGTCTGAAAAATAATTGTCTCAAGAGTCTTATGGTGTCACTGAATAGTCAGCACGCTAAACAGAAAGACAATATTCTGGTATGACTTGTGCTTAGGAAAAACCTATCCATTTACTTAAGTAAATAAAGCCTCTACAAATTTACTCTTTCATGTTTTATGTTAATACTAGTACATTTTTTTTTTATATATACATCAAACAAGCTGCCTTGAAATGGGTACAAGCATCTGAAACATGATCACAATGCAGAAAATTAAAAACTGGTTGAGGGGAAAATTACTCCCTCTAACGCTTTACCACTACAGACTCATGCAGGTATAATTGAGTGTGTAGACATTTGCAAACCATGCTGTGCAACTGGTTCATTATTGTTAGTAAATAACATAACACTGCCAGTATTTGTAATTTGCGTTCAAAATGCTGAATGGTGTGAGACAACACTTGGGATTTAAAAGTAAGTATTCGATATAAGGAGATATACGTTTTTTAATTTGTATGCTTTCTAGAAAACCTGTCATTTCCTCAATATGGCAAACTATTACAATTATTTGCAAATATAGAGAGTGTGACTTTTTTGTAAAATGTTGCAAGGCGGTTGAGACATTATCTAGTGAGAATTTTTTCTTTATTCTCTATAAACTTTAAAAATTCCTGAAAGATTCAATGACAATTGGAAAATTACTCTACAGGTTGGTTTTCATTGTGTTACCTGAAAAAATTAAGATGTTATATAGAAATAATTTTTTCAATTCTATTTTAAAAAAGTGATACTATAATCTAGGCAGGGCCTCAACAGACAATTCCTGAAAATTTCCTGACAGTTCAGCATTTCCTGACTGTTCATGCATCCACCTCCTCAACTGACTTCAGCAGCTATTGAGCTAAGGCTACTCTTCCAGAAGAGCCTTTGGGTAAGTGTCTCCAAGATGTCCACAGTCTTCAACACTACAGCAGATCAATAGCAGGACCAAGCAATAGACAAAGATCTTAAGATTTTCAGAGTTCTACCCAGGGAACCAACTTTGACTGCAGTGACCCCAAGGAGACTTTGTTTCACCATCATGGATGTGCCAGGGCTTCCATTCCAGATTACTCCATACTTTCGACCTCCAGTACCCTTTTCACCAGAGATCTAACAAATTAATTTTTTTCTGGTTTTTTTTACAGGAAAATATAGATTTTAAGGACAGAAAACAATCTAAAAAGCAGAAAAAACCCCATGTCTCCCAGGTCTAAAACATTCTACTTCAATCAATCTTCACACTCAAAATGGAGAGATGCATTTTATTAGATCCTCCAGTCATGGAGAACATGGATCATAAAAGCAAAGAATGTGAACTGAATATATGAAGTGTAGAATTAAATTCTGCAGCAGAGATTGTTTAGATTATTTGCAGCATATAAATATAAGTGCATGGAGTGAGTGTCAAAGTAGAAAAAAAAAAGGAGAAAAAGATAAAGAAACTAGAAACAATCACAAATGCAATAAAAATAAAATCCACTTACTCCTAAATTGCATACTGAAAACACAGTATTTTAGCTTCTAATGTGAAGTACAAGAGAGAGCAAACAAGTGAATGTGGCCATATAATGAACATTTTTTTTTAAATTTTGCTGTTGCATATATTGCTTGGAGCACATAATTTATAAAAACTGTGTTTAACAAAGGAAAAAAAAATAAAAGGAAAGAAACAGAATAAGAAAATACGATTTAAAAACAATGACTATTCAATAACCATAAACCATATGTCCTGGGGGGGTGGAAAAAAAGAAGTACCTTTTTAACTGCTTTGTCTATAACATGATCTCCAACAGGTATTAGAATTCCTCCAAAGATAGCCAGGACACCACCGATGATGGCCCCAGCGAGGAGCCCACAGTTTCTGTTACAGCCCATTCCTCTTTTTTGTTAGGATACAGGTAAAGGTTGTACAAATATCCTTGCTGTAAGACTTGATGGTTTCTCCTCACTTCTTGGTCCCAGCAGACTGGACTCACTGGTCTTCCTCAGAGAAGCTGCTAATATAAGCAGAAAGTGAACAAAAATCAAATTCCAAAGCTCGAAGTACAAAGTGCATGCCATGAAGCAGGTAGGAAGATAACAAGTCAAAAACAGCCAGCCAGCAGCCAGCCACTGGCTAAAAAAAAAAAAAGGTGCAGGTACTTTTGGCAAGGTAATTGCTTATTATGTACAATTATCTTTCTTCATTCCAGTTGCCTAAACAGACTGGTAATTTTTTCATTAGACCTTTTTTTTTTTTTTTTGGCTCTGTCACATTGAGGCAAGCTGACATTGTTATTATTCATATGACATTCTTCCTGATGTAGACATCTTTAAATCTCCCTCTGCCAAAGAAGGAGACTGTAGACAGCTCTGCTTTTACCTCAGCCTGCCATGCCCATGGCTCCCACTTCAGGCAAAAGCGGGAGCGACACTCCACTGGCATGAGTTCCCCTGGCTGTTTCTGCCCCATGACAATAAGAAAGTCCTCAAGGCCCATCAGCACCTTGGTGGGAAAGGCAGCATCTAAAGGGAGGCACCCACAAGAGGGTTCTTTCCAGACCTCTATCAGTCCATGGTCCTCTACTGAACAGGTACAACTGTGTTTCAGCAACTTCATGACAAAGGCATGATTGGATTTTTTTCTTTTAGAGCTTCATTCTTGCCACCAGCTAATTTCATCAATCCCAAATGCCTTATAGAACATCAGAGTTTTTAAAGCAAGACTAGAGCTTGATCTTTGAAGGAGATAATATCTAAAATTTCAAGATTATTCAGTCTCAGAAGAAAAATGTCTGTGATTACTCATTGGAAAATAAGAATTGCTAGTAATATGTGTTAATATACTCTACAAACTGGCCCCTAGTGAAAGGGGTTGTAAAGAAAATCAGAATTACATTAGTGCTAAAGTGGTAAAATATAAGCTCCCAGTGACATTTTTTCTGATTTTTTTATTGCTTTTGAATAATTGAGAAAAAGAGCTGCCTGATTTGCAATTAATTCTTGCTCATGAATTAATCACATGCACAGAATTTGCAAGTTGGTTACTTGCTTAGACCTCCAGTCAACAGAAAATCTGCCCTTTTCTATTTTAAATGTCACTGTTCATGTCCTTTTAATTATTACTAATTTCTGTTTGTTAACATGTTATGAGCATCTCTTAATCAATTTTAAAGCAGGCAAAGAGTTAATTGCACATTCAAGGCCAAACACAGAGAGAAGGAAAGCAGAAAGATGAAGTGGAAGAACAACTCTACCAGTTTGCTCATGAGGACTAAAGAACCAGAATAACTTCATGAATTTCTAAATAGCAAAGCAGGTACAGGAACAGTGTGAGTTCTATGTTCATATTCAGTTATGTGATCCTTTTATCACAAAAAGGACATACAACATGCAGTAGCAGATTAGGTACCATGGTCAGCGGGCCAGTGATGTGCCCTCCTTCGTCATCCCAAACTCACAAATATGTCACATCTCTACCTGGCACCAGACACCACCTTTTAACTGCACAGGAAACCTACCTTTTGCCTGCTCTTGCACTAGCAGCATGTTATGGCTCCCTTGCCTTTAACAATGCCTATTTCTGTACATTTGAGATCGTTTGGTATGTTAAGAATTTCTCCTTGGATATTTTCAGGCAGAATGACCAAAAGACTGTTTGCAATCTCAGAAGAATATTCCTACTATGAAAGTCATCCTGTCCATCCACCTGCCACCAGGTCATTCCATGTGGTTCCCACTTCAAATCCATTAAACATTTATGATGTAGTGGATGGATAAATAATGTCTTTAACCACAGATTTCAAAGCCTATTTAAGTTAGAAATTTATTAGACTTGAAGAACTTTTAACTGAAAATCACTAGGACCAAAACTCAAATTGTTGTAGCTAGGCTGAGAAAATGGTCTTTTGTTTGGCAAAGACAGAACAGTAAAAGGCAACTAATTGGGTAAGTGGTTGTGGGGATTTGAAAATCTGATTGCTGTTACATATTGTAGCAAATCTAAGGAAAAGCAGACATTCTCAATTAAATCAAATTCTGAAAAGTACATTACTCAGCAGATTTTTTTTTTCCCAGTGTGAAAACACACATTTTAAAAAGTAAAATAGAAGTTAGTTATTTCAGAAATGTTTAAGGGGGTCTTTTAGATATCATCAGACTTTTTTCTTGATTCACATACTGAAGCTTTTCAAATTCAACAATAACACACTTTCCACCAAAATACATTTCCATCTAAGTTTTTACAAGCTTTTCCAATGATTTTATTTAGTTTTAGGCAGACTAAGCATCTCTCATGAGCACTAGCAATAAACAGCTAGAAAACAAGTGACTGCTAACAATTTGTGTCTATTCCAAGATTCTGCAAATTGAAAAATATTCACCCTTCTCCCACCAAACACAATGTAATAGCAGTCTAGACATCCCAATTTATGCAATTTAAATTATAAATTACACAACTGCAATGAAGAGCACTCACACCATAACACTCAATTTCATACAGAAGTCAACACACTATTCTCATCTATCAGAACTGAATTTAAAATATGAATATTAAGGTAGAAATTTCCAACAAGAATGCACTTTCCAGGAATTTATATTCAATTGAAAATTATATACCTTAAGTAGGATAGAAAGTACCATAAAAAAATTAGATCTGGTCTATAAGGCTGTAGTATCATTTAAATGAGATTTGACTACGGGATAAAAAAGATTACTCTCCCCATTCTAGAGTGTTGGGTATGTACTTTTTAACATTGTTTCAATGATCCTTAACAGAATATTAATTAATAAAAATGAAAATGGTCATTCAAATCACTGAAAGACAATTTATAAGCAACTGGCATGAAGGAGAGATGCAAAATATTATTAAATTCTTCCTTCTCTAATTAATTTAGACTTCTGTACATGTCAGCTTAAAGCAAGTCCTTATAAAATACAAATAATCTCATTAAATATTTAATGTTTTTGAAATTATAGTTTCAAGATTTTAACTACAATAGTAAATGCTAGAAAAATTACTTTAAAATATGCATTTCTTATAAATCCACATGACTGCAGAACTGTATTTTCAAGAATATTAAATATCAAAAGACAGAATGCAATTGGGAAAGCCAGCCATACTGAACATAAAAAACCACTGTTATCATAGTAACAAAGCATTTCACTCATCCACGTAAAATGTCACTTCTTCTTGCAAGCAACTTTGTAAAATTCTTCCATTTTATTTTGCTTTAAAAAGAAATATTTTCAAGAGCTTCCACCCAACTGATCTTAAAAGTTTTCCTGAGGAAAACCCTCTAATTTTATATGTTTTATCATATGACTCACCTTGAATAAGGGCAACTGATTTTTCAGCTGAACATACAAGTACCTAGCACATGACTTGCATCAAGTTACCAGCAGACAAGCAGCTAAATCTCCCCACCAAGCACATAGGCTGTCAACTGCGAGGGAGTGTTTATATATTCCAGGAGACGTCAGTTCCCTCTTTATCTTTTTGCCAGAAGAAAAAGTTAAGTTGTACTGCTGCTGGGGGAAGGGGTTATTTTTACAGCCTGATTAAAGCCACTACCTACCTCTCGTGGTAATACACTTAGCAACTGCAATCAAATTTTGATCCAAGTGAGTCAAAGGTCAAAAAGACAAAAGGGTAATTTACTTATTTGGTTTCTGTTCACTTCTTCTTTCATATCTGCATATTTGCATCTTACTCATCATGATAGTGTATTTTTAAGTAATAAAAATTAGGAAATTTCAGAATATTTTTAATAGGATTTTTTTTTAGGTATCAGATACAACATTTCCTTGCAAAGTGCTCAGGCTCTTCCTATTTTACTGGAATTTTAATGAATATCATCCCAGAAGCTTCCTTTTCTTTTCATTTATTTTTACACTGACATCTCTGTCAACCAACAAGTTACTCCACCACAGTGGACTCTACTACGAAATAACAACAGTTTGGCAAACTTTTGCAGAAATATTTTATAAATACATCTTTATCTCAGGTGAATTCAATGAATGGATTGTTTTAAAAGATTCTTCTGGCAGCAGCAAGAGGAAGTGAGTTTTATTTGGCTTAATTATGAGAGAGAAAATATTCCTAAAAATAGATTCTTAGCTCCAGACTTCCATGGTACAGCACTGAATAGTTTGCAATTCACAGGTTTAGTACTTTCTATCTGTTTTGACTGACTGCTGTTCTATTATTTTATGTTGCTCTTCTTGGAAGTTTAGCTTTTGTGGAAAAATCTGCCTTTTTCTAATCTATTTCTGATAAAAATTCTAAAGTGGATGAAAACAAATGAATTTGAGGTTTTTATCTCCTAATAGTGAAGGCAAGACTGAAAGTGAGCCTGGCCTTTTGAAAACAACCTTTTGGACAGTTTTCAGTACAAGGCTTGCTGCCAGGGCAAGTTCATGTCCCTGAATAACTCCAGCTTCTCATCTTTGAAAAGTGCAGAAATTTTGTTTTCCTCTATTTTCTAATTAAAGAGGGATGTTGAACTGCTGAAAGTTAAGAAGTACTCCACAGTGTGCTTGCAATGAACTTCTTTTATTGTTATTAATTGTTTCTATTGTACATGTCCTCCTATGATGGTCTCCTAAGTGTGTTCTTGTTTGGGATCCTCCTTCACTGCTGCCTGGGGAGATGTTCCCTACCATGCTCATTTTCTCTGTTTGCAGTGTGTGGGAGTCAGTGTGCACCCTTCATGAGGGAAATATCTACTGGGGTTTTTGTTGGAATCTGCTACTGTCGATGTAATGATATTCAGTTTTCAATAGACGCATGCTGAGTTGTGTCACCTAATGTTATGATTTACAATATCCTACTATCATCCTGCATGAGAAAAATCTCTTCTAGTAGCAGTGAGTGCTTGGCAGTGAAATGAGGACTGCCTGTGTCAACTGCAGAAACTGGATAAAAGCACGGGAAGCTGAGACAGAAGCTGTAAACTTTTGGATGTCACTCATTTCTGTTTCTTAAAAACAAACTTAGACAAACCATAAGTATTTAATGGTCCTGTGTTCTCTGGCTTCATATCAGAGTTCAGAGGTTGCAGAGGAGAAAGCAGAGACACACATCAACAGAGGAAGGACACAAAAACAAACAATTGTGTACTTCACCAATCCCCAGTGGTGCAACAGCGGACAAACTGCCCCACAAGGAAAAGTTGTCAAAAAGGAGAAATAGAGTAAATGACACTCACATGCTTCATGAAGACACAGAAAATAGCAGAAAACAGTTAAAGAGAAGTGCTGTTTTTATTTCCAAATGAAGTCTGCATACATTTTCTGGAGTAAACATACTACTGACAAGAAAATGCTGAAGAGATAAGTGTTATTTGTGGTTTTTATACATATCTCGTAGTGGGGCCTTTTGGAAAACACTTTCTTTGGGGTGCTTTCCTTAATGCCCTCAGATTCCTAAATAAGTTATGTCACCCTTTTTTTTTTTTAGATATTAAGATCCATTACATCAGACGTACCTTTATGGTACATATAATTTGAATTTTCAAGATGATTACATAAACATTCCAACATTCCAATGGGAATTTATTGCTGTACAGCATAGCACAGGATGAGTTTATATTCCTGTGATTCCCAGTTATTACATTCAGAATTTGTCTTCAATTGTCACATTAACATGAATTCTTTTTCAGATGTGAAAATGTTAGTATATGTTAGATGATGTTAGGAAACTAATGAGAAATCTCAGGGAAAGTCCTGTCTTTGCTTTTACACCCTCTGAACTTTTTAAGGACATTGACTGTTAAAAAACACCCAACAAAATCTACTTTCTAGTTGTTAGGTAAAAACAAAAACCCCTGGGGTTAGGATGAGGTTAATATTCTCAGCATCCAAAACATTATTTTCTATAAGTTTTTGGGTACTCTTCCTGCTTTTGAGACAAAGGTGGAAGGAATTAAGTTTACCTCCTTTTTATGGTAAGTTAATGCACAAATTTATTGTTTATCCAGGTTATTCTATTAGCATCATTTTATGTGGCTTCTATTGTCTCTACTGAAAATCCTGTTGTCACCACTCATTGGCCCTCTGGCTTCTTCACAGGAAGTGGAAAAGTCCCACAGGAAGGGTTGTACCTTGCTCAGTAGTGAAAGATTAAGTCATTAAACCTGCCCCCCTCAACAAAAAAAAAAAAAAAAACAACAAAAAAAACAACAAACCATACACACACACACAAAAGAACCCGTGCCTTCTGTCCCCGAATAAGCTCTTTCTGATTCAACACACTCATGTTCACCCATGTGCCCTTAGTTCTACTGACAAGGAGAATGACAAAAATGAATCGTCTACAGAAGAAAAAAGAAAATGCGCAATATGCCACCAACTGGGTGAGATGTCTGCCTCTCTGTGTATACTGGAGATACTACAAGATATTTACTTTATAGGAAGAGAAATGTTGTATTCATGAAAGCTAATTTGATTTCCTAAGGAAATTAAAACCTTCTGTGCGTCACATCATCACATAATACATGACAAGCAGCACACGAGCTATCCACTCAGACCAGCTTCAACAATTTACTTCACTTCAACTACACAAGAGCCATCCTAGAGTGAATACGACCTATCTTCAGGTACTGCACATAAAGAACATGAAAATATCACACACAAAATATAAAATAATAACACAGAAAAAATATTGTTCCTGAATTTCATGTTCACTATTTCTGTCTCATCTATTCTCACAGTGACCGCTATTTTTTACCACCTCATTTTCCTAAAGCCACAGAATAGAGCAGAGTTCTATTGGTCAGATCACCTCACATAAAAATAAGGAAGAACGAAGACAGTTTAGTTTTTTCAGTTTTCCTTTTACTATCATATCTAAGACCCTAAAATAAAATGAAGGCATAGTTTCATATTATTCTTTTTTCTTGCTGAAGTTAATTACAAATATGTGTTAGCAATGAACTTATCCAGCTAAAAACAGACATCCGGCCTAAGGGAGACAAGCTGATTTCCTTTCCTCTCATCCCAAGTACTTTAAATCTTTTCTTTGGCAAGAATATACAGAATCATTGAATACAAACCTTAGGGTTAGAAAAGACCTCCAAGATGATCAAGCCCAACCTTTGACCAAGTACCACCATGTTTGCTAAACCATATCGCAAAGTGCCTAACATTTATTTGAACGCTTCCAGGGAGTGCATATCTTTTAGAGGCACTGATCTCCCCTTACTGCAAAGCATCTAAACTATGGACTTAAGTTAGATATCTAATGATTAGAAGGTTAACATTAGAACAAATCCACTCAAATTCATTTCTTCTCCACATCAGTGCACCATACTGATGGTACCAGAACAGCTGTACAAGGCTCTGGCAAATGCAAACAAGTTGTGTAGCAAATAGAAAATTAAAGAAAAAAACCTCAAAATATTTACCACCTGGCATTAACGGAAAGTTTGGACAAAGATTGCAGACATGGTAAAGCATTTTGTGCCCAGCTCACATCACAGATTTTACTGCAGATGTGTTGACCTTCAAGGCTTACCAGTGCGTGCCCTGAGTCATACTCCAACCACTCATAGGAAGCATTTTTTCAACCTCCTGAAAAGAAGATCCTCCCCAACATGCATTAATACCTTATTTCTCCTCACACGAGCTTGGAAGACTGTTTCCAAACTGCTGTGCATCTCCTTCATTACCCACTAGAGACTCCCAGCTGTAGCTTTCCCAGGTCTGGTAAGTGTTAGGTCCTAAGGTGCTGTCCCTTGTGGTTCTCAACGTGTCCTGACGATATGGAAAAACATCCTAAAATACCAGTGGCTCAAGCCAACTTGGCAGCAGTACAGTGGAAACTGTGTGATATATTTGGCTCCTACCACTGATGAGTTCCTCTGTCAAACTGTAATGAAGTTCTTTAGGGGAAAATGGGTGGTGGAAAACCCAGCAATTGCTCCAGGCTTTTTCCCCTGGAGATATTGCTTTTGAGCTTGTCTTCACTGATTGTGGCATGCATAAACTTCTGCCTTTCTCAGTCCTCAAAATCACTTTTAAAATTTGTTTTCAAGTGATTTTAGCAGGGGGATTTGGTGAAGAAAGCCCAAGAGCAGCAGGGGTAGACCAGACTCATTCTTTCACTCCCGTGGGTTCATGTGAGAGTAACTCAGAATACAGATAGGAAGGAACTTAGAACAACAGAATCCAATGCGGAAACTGTAATATAATGCAGACTTCTTGTGAGTCTGGAACATTGAAGGGCTCTGAAAATCTCTTACTGAAAGAGCTGGGTTGGTCTATTAATGCTAGAGACATTTCTCATTGAAACCCAAGTGTTGCCTCAAAAATTATGATTCATCATCCAGTGTGCAGTGAGCCAATCACACACCGAGCCAAGGGCTTTGTTATTCCATATTTGCACAAAGATGAGTGTTGGGTGGTGAAACCACAAAGATATCACTCTAAGTAAAAATGATAAGGACTTTCTATATGCTGTTAGTTTTTATATGCTTATCTAATATGTTCAGTGTTTAGTATTTGACTATTTCTGAGTTGTGCTATGCTGGCTTCTTATCTTGGATGGCCTGGTGGTCACGTTTACATGTTTACATGTTTACAACTCTGTTACTGTCATCTTGACTTTCTTAATTTCTTCTTATCTTGGGTGTCCTGCAGTAGCAGATTCCTCCTCCCAATCTTTGTTACTCCCCTGGGTCTATGACATTTGAAGTGGATCAGGCCCTGAAATTTAATAAGGCAGTGCTATTGAGAAAAAATTTGTCTTAGACATCACAAGGAGGGCACAAAGAGGAGGCTCCAATGGCAGGAGACAAAAATTTTAAAGCAGACATTGTCTGAAAGTCAAGAGAAATTTAATAAATCCTGTCCCTACTTGGAAATATTCCACTTCTTGCAAAACTCTTCTCCTTAAATCAGTAGTCACAGAATAATGGAGTAGTTCTAAAATCTTTCATCAGTGCAATACCTGGTTGAGAAATAGTCACCCTAATGAATCATCCCAGACAATGTCAGTGGTTTGGAAGAATGACCAGGTAGTCCTTATGTTAATTTTTGCCTACCAGCTACACTGTAATTTTGTCTCTGTAATAATTAAGAACAACATACGTACAGGGGATTTTTCCAGTTGTGAAGACCTGAGTTTAAGGTTAACATCTTGGTAACTTCTCAAGATGGAGACCTGTCAAAAGACTGACACCCTTATCTTTCAGTTTACATGCTCCAGACCTGGAAACATGTCCTTGGTCTGAACAATATACAGAATATCTTCCCTGGGGCTTCAGTCCAACTTCAAACATCAAAGCCAAACCATCAGGCAACTGCTAGGGACAGCCCTGCTCCTCATCAGGCCAGCACAAGAAGAAAGTTTTGCTGAAGCAACTCCTGGGGCAGCTGCCAACCCCACTTTGGGGATCAGAATTGCTGGCTGGAATAGAGAAAAACATCTTGTGATTTAAAAAAAAAAGGATTTTTTTTTCTTTTTTCATATTTTTCTTGAAAAGATATTTAATTACCAAAATAAAATAATCAAACATAATTCACACACAGACAAAAAACCAAAACCCCAACACTGACAAATAAAATTACCCTTGCCATAGGAGATACATTGGCAGTAGCTGAGGATCTAAAGAGATTATGAAAAATTGTGTAATATCACGATATATTGAGAAATATTAACACAGAGCAGTAGAAAAAATACTAGCAGTGATTTCTGTGCACAAGCAGTAAATGAATGTGGGAGCTAATAGATACCCTGAATGTCTCAGATCATGTAATTTTCGATCCTAAGATTATTCTTTCAGATGAAAACATGTTACAGAAATATGCATATAACTATCAGTTACAGAAAAAAATAAAAGTAGTTCCAAAACACAGTAATTTAACCCAAACCCCTTACATTTCTGATCATTTTCCTGATTGTGCCAATTATATAAATGCTTTTGAAGAATCACTTGGGGACAGAAAAAAAAAACAAACTAAGCAACTACAGACTACATATTTTTTATGAGTAGGATATTTTTGTCAAGTTAAAAAAACCACTGAGTAAATATAACTGTTGTGTCAATTGTCAAGAAAATAAATCACTAAAATAGCATATGATTAGGCTATATTTATTGGGTTGATTTCAGGGCTTCCATATGAAAATTAATTTATGTTACGTCAGCATATTTATTGCACATAAATTATGATTTTAAAACTACACCGAAATGCACATTAATAATGATACCATTCCCACAATCACTAATTATTACAGTATCTTTCATATGTTCTTTGACAGCAATTATTAAATGTATACAACCATAAACTTGGTATATCTGCTCATATTTTTATAACATACATACTTAGTTAATTATATAATAGACTTTCATATACAAAATAATGATTAACAGGCAAATTAATAATACATTTGGAACAGTTAAAGTTTCAATATATTCAATATATTCATTATTAGCAATATGCACAACATCATCAAGATCTGCAAGTGAAACAATTTGATTACCAGTATATTTATTCTTTACAAATTTTAGTGAATGGCCTTTTCTCAGATTTATAAACAGTCGAGAAAGAGAGGTGAATGACATCTCTGGTTTCAATACCTAGCAGTTAGGAGCATTTTGCAAGTTATAGGATGCAGTAATACACTCACAAGAAATTTATACAATATCCTGAGCTGTGTGCTCAGGATCTGCCTCTAGCCCAGGAGCAGGGTCACATACCTGTATGGAGGGAGAGCTGCTCTCACAACCCTTGCCACAAGGAAGTGCAGAGGCGCAGAACAGCCTGCAAACTCACCCCTTATTTACAGAAAATTAGAGTTGCTGTAGCAACCTAACCAGCCCTGCTGCCCAGTGCCCCACCAGACAGTTGGTCTTGTATCAGCCACAAAGAGAAGCAGAAAGTTCCACAGACCTCTTAAACTCTCTTGTAGCTAAGTTGTCTCAAGTGATAAGGAATTATGAAACCTCTGAGCCTAAGACAATACCTTCTCACACTGATGCTTCACAAGAAAGACCAGCTGCAAGAAATCCTTTCAGGACCAGCCTTTGCCTCTGATCCCTTTAGCCTCTGCAATAGCCCAGCACATGGAGGTGAAGTATCGGGTCCCTGTTGCCAACCAGAACAAGTTTAATTGACTTTGCACTTTGCAGTAACTCTTTGCAAACACAGTCTAATCCCACTTAATCCCCACAAAGTACTGGAAACCAGGTAATACATGTCCTATTGGAGATAATTCTTAAGATTTGGGTTTATTATATTTATTTACACAAAGCATAGAGACAGGTCAGGATAAGGGATCCCAGCTGTGAGTACAGTTGCTCAAATTCATGGGACTCTTCCTAACATTTCCACAGGCTTTGCTTCAGAATTTGGTTGTCTAAACAAATATCTGAGCCAAGTGGCAGTGCTACTGCCTCCTCTGCCTGTCCTTTTGGATCTTTGCTAAATCCTTTTATCATAGCAGTGATGATACTTTTCTAACATAATTAAATTATTAATGATTAAGCACTGTATTATTTTTCTTATTTGAACAACCTAAAGAGGACCTCCTTCCAGAAAGTTACAGCAAATAGCAACAGTTATCAGCCTGTCTGCCAAATGCTTTCATAATTAAGATAATAGCTGTCCCAGAGGATTATCAGGACCCTAGAGGTGAGTCATTGTGGCAGGTGCTGTAAAACTCCACATGTACTAGCTCAAGGGGCACTCTATGGCATAAATCTCTTAACCTGGCTTTCTATGAAACTTCTGCTTCTCTAAAGTTAGACAGAAAATCAAGTGACAAGGAAAAGGTAGGAATAAAAAAATATTCCCAAAATCTGCATTTATCTGGATATTTTCTGACCTATCCTCTTATGTAAGTGCTGTTGTTCTACCTTTGGTTTTCTTGGAGTCCTGTTGATTGCTTCCTGTGCGCCCTTCGCAGCTGCAGCCTCCAGCTTGTTGCCAGACTTCTGCCTTCCTTTCTACATGTGCTTCCTTTTACCCCTGTTTCCTTCTCTGAGAATCTCCTCCCTCCTCCAACTCTATGTATGTCTCTCACCTTCCACCCTATCATCTCAGCAGTCACTCCTCCACCAAGCAGCTCCCCTAGTTTGTCTCCTCCCTCCTTGGATTATCCCCTAGATTTTTCTCCCGTTCTTCCAGAATTTACTGCTTTCCACCAATTCTGTCCTTGTTGCGTGGCATTAACATTTATTTTTCCCTAATCTTCCTTGATACCTTTTCTATTTCTCTTCTTCTACCTCTGTATGAAGTTTTGCTATATAACTCACACCATCAGTTAATCAAAAATCTGATTGCAAATGAAAACTGTATTTATCAGTGTTCTTTGGTGACCAGACAAGTCTTACCTGAAAAGGCTGATTATAAATAATAATTTAAGTTTAGAAACTCAACACTGTATTCCTGTTTGCATTCCTTCCTAAAGCCTCAGAACAGTAAAGCCCATGCTATTTCTACCCATTATCTATTTTCTGCCCAGCTGTCATTCAGCACTCTTTTTAAAGTCCTCCCACTTCTAAGAAAAAATTAATACTGAACAGCTTCAGCCATACACAAAGAAGCAGTCAAAAAAGAAAAAGAAAAAGAAAAAGAAAAAGAAAAAGAAAAAGAAAAAGAAAAAGAAAAAGAAAAAGAAAAAGAAAAAGAAAAAGAAAAAGAAAAAGAAAAAGAAAAAGAAAAAGAAAAAGAAAAAAGAAAAGAAAAGAAAAGAAAAGAAAAGAAAAGAAAAGAGAAAAGAAAAGAAAAGAAAAGAAAAGAAAAGAAAAGAAAAGAAAAGAAAAGAAAAGAAAAGAATAAAAATTTTATCCCTCTCTTACCTACAGCAGAACTGGGAGAGGATTTGAGATGAGACTGGGACCAGCTCAGAGTCTTCTGAATGCAGTGTCAGTCAGGTTCAGTGGCCAAGCAGGCATACTGGGCTACCAAAACCAGTGCTGTGCCCTTCCCTCCAATCCACAACAGCTAGAAAGGAAATGGGATGTATCCTTCATTTCTTTCTTATGATTTGAGAAGTCAGTGCTCTTGTTAGTGTTTAGCATTTAAAAAAAAAAAAAATCCTTAAAATTATATAGGATAAAGATTACAGAATTGTAAACATATCGTCACAGCATGAAACACCCCAGGCATGTTTGTGGCAAAGCACACACCCTCTGTATAATTACAGTGAGGCTTCTCTGTTTTAGGCAAAAAGTAACAATAATCACTTATCGGATTCTCAAAATGGTATTGGAGAGGATTCAGCAGGACACTCCCAAAACTTTCTGGGTAGTAGCAGCCATAGGATTGCAGACACATAAATGCTTAGTCCCTCCAGCTTCTGGCAACCATTTCTTGCCCGCTCAACTCTGCTCTATTAGTGGTTTTCTAGTTAGTTTTTTGCCAGTCTATCTCTCATTATTCCTTTTCTCGCACTGCAATTCTAACTCAGACTTCTCCCCCTTTCCCCAAGTCTCACTACCAGGCTGTCTGCCCACCTCTTCTCAGAGGATAAATCTTGACCATATCAGAACCGTATCTCTAAAAGTCTTGGGTGCTCATTTCAGCATTGCACATTCATGCAAGGGAAGTTGTTTTTTTTTTGCTGTACTTCTGGATGTGAGACTCTTTTAACAGCAGTTACATATGCTAGGTCTTACTGAACACCATTTTCCAAAATCTGTGTGCCCACAGAAGCATTTCAGTGCCTTGGTCAAACAAACACCGCAGACACCTATCAGCTGGTATCTGTCAGGGTATCTCTGATGCCTCTGCCTATAGCTTAATGTGCCTGTGTAATTATCTGGTTCTAATGCATACATGCCTGAATAATGTGTGCACATTCCAGTAGCATGTATGGATCTCCTAATAAGGGACAGAAACAACTGCAATGGAGATGGCTCTTCACAGCTTCCCAACAGCTTTCATAGCAGACAGCTTCCATACATTGGCCTCAGGAAAAACCTACTAAAAGCCATTTAGACCCAGCAGATCCTGGTATTTTGATTCTTCATCTGCATGTAATGAGAAGAATTTCTCTCTTGGCATGACAGGCACATGTTGATACATGAACAAGGTTGGTTGGTGAGGCTTGTGAGAAGATATTTTCTTGGATAGTAGTAAACGTGAGGATGTATTTTCCTGTGAACATTTTACTTTCCTTTGACCTAGTAAAATGTTATGGCCTTCCTCTCTGAGGTCAATAATATTCCATTTTTGACCAACTAAATAATTTATATATGCTTTAATGTACACATGAACATACATACTGGTGTCTTGCTTCAATTTCGAAGAATCTACCTGAAACTTAGTGGCAAGCTGAGCTTTTTTTACCTCTTACAACCTTGCCTATTGCCATTTTCCACCATGCAAGCACCCTGCAAAATACTATCTTTTCCTTGGAAAATTCCATGTGTGCCTCACTGAAATGCATGTGGCTGGGAGGACTTGTGCCTGCCTTTGAAACTGTGTTGTGATTCCTTGCAGAGCCATACTTTTCATGCCATCCAGGTTCCTCACCTGAAGAAGGTGGCAGGAATACAGACCTGGATTTCTTTGTCATGTTGCCACGCTTGGTGTGCTGTTAAAGTGAGGTGCTTTCTAGGGTGCTACAGATCTTTTTGGTGTGGCTACCATATTTCTATGTAATCTTTCCTTTCGTATGATTAAATTCATCCATGAACAGATTCCCACTTTTTCAGCTATCCCTCCTCTAAATACCACTTCCATACTTCATGTTTAATTCACATTGTATACCAGGCATATACCCAGTGATTCCAGAGTTTCTGAAGGAATTTCATTATTTCAGAAATATCTCCTACACAAACTCATGAGGCCTTAGAAGGGAGCAGAAACAAAATTATAATATAAGCTTTGTCTGACTAGTTCTGATCCTCATTTTGTAACTCAGACTCATTTGATATTTCAGATTTATTTCTCTGGAAAGAGTTTAGTCCTGGAAAAGTGACTGTAGTTAGTGAGACTTGATACAATGACTAGAATTTAAGCAGCCTGTGAGCATTGTCCCTGGGTTTTACTCAGGGTAAATTTCCTCACAGTTCGAAGAGCTCATATGACCCTTTATTAAATAATCACAGCATAAATTGTCAAATTCTACCTAATTCATTGCATTTTAATTCTCATTTAATTTTATGTTCTCCATTCCACCATGTTGCAATTAGTAGAAATTAATTTAATACGCAATTGATTAATAATTAAAACTTTTCAAACATTCTGTTCTTCCAATGCATGAAATCTAAGCTGCATGGAGTGCAGATGGAATTCTAATCAGTGGTTTGTGACAAGTGGTTTTAGAGTCACATAATGGAACCATCACGTGAATTAAGCATTTATGACTCAAAATCAATTAATGACTAAGATATAAATTAGTTCACTATTAAGGTTTAGCAAGGAGCATGCTAAGCTAGACAGATCATGCAATGCTGAATGATATTAATGAAGAAATATTACAATAACAAATATTAGACATTTATGTCTGTCATAACATATCTCTAATAAAATGAACAAATGGGATATATTAGTACATCACGTTCCTTTTCAGAAACCACAACAACATTATGCTGTATATTACATGAGTAATTGATACCTCAGGTAAAACAGCAAGATTATTTTTCTAATGGAAAAATCAAAATAGTTAATGAAAAGTTCGGAGAGTCAGTCCCTGACATGACAAATGGACTCTTGTAGAGTTTATCAAGATTAGAGCCTTTGGAAATAGTGTTCTACCCACTTTTTGTCAACAGAGAGCAGAACAACGTAATGAAAAAATAAGTAAAAATAAATGTATACACTGTTACTCCTTTTATACATGTTGAAACATTAAAAGTTAGTCTCAGTTTAGGAACCACAAAGTTGTGCACTTCCTTGTATACAGACAGCCCGTCCCTGCCAGCTTTACTCAGGTAATTCAGTGTTCACAGAGTCCCCACAGAGCCTGGAGAAGCTGGTGCCAAGCTGAGGTGGTGAGACTGGAAACTCCTGTGGTGCAAAGCAAAATGTCACAAAAGGATTTTTACCTCATCCTGCTGCCTGGCCCTGCTGCCTGCACACCTGGAATTAGTGACAGCTGCTGTCCCTTGCTGTGACTGAGTCTGGATGTACTCAGAGCCATTCAGATGTGGAAGCCAGACCAAGTGACAGGTCACAGAAATCCAACAGTATTTACATTAATGAACTAATGAAGTTACAGAAATCTAAGGCAGTGGAAAAGCAGAACTTCCATGGTTTTCTTTAAATTTTGAGAGATAAAGCCTGTTTATTTCCATGCATTTTTTTAGTCTCAGCATCTCTGAAAATAGTGTTTCTGCTCTATTTCTGAAAACCAAACACTGCAATATGCTAATTTACATAAATCCTGAAATTGTTTTTCTCAGAAGTCACAAATTGCACTGGATGCCTTAAAATTTATATTGCTGATTTAAGAAGATTGCTATCTGTCCTTTGAAAAATCAGATACCTTTCAATTGAAATTTCCATGTTCCTCTGAGCAGAGAAATTAGCCTTGCCGAAAAACTTTTAAAATAAAAAATTGCTGGTTGCATAAATAATGAGTGCTGTGTTCGTTTATACAGTGTTTACACAGTCAAAAATAAAGTTGTTTTAGATTATTTCAGTCTTCCCAAGTAGCAATTGCTTTAATCATTAAAAAAGCAAAACAAAAACCCAAACCCCTCAGATCTAGATTGCTTAGGTGGATAGTTCTCTGCTATCTCTTAAAACACAAGGAAGAAGACTTTCTGTTTTTTAGCCACGTAACTCAGAATTTTGTCCACCAGAGTTAACTCTATTGTTCCCAGCAGAACACTCATGGTGCCTAGCTCCTCTCCCACTGCAAACATTCTTAAGATTTGTTTTTCATCTCAGGAGACTTTAATTAGCTTTCATTTCTTTAGCCTCTCACTTGTATTTTCCAAACAAAAGTGCTGTCTCTGCAAAACACCTTCTGATGAAAATGTAAGACTGAACATGCCTTATGTCTTTTGAGCAAGTATTGGCTTCCAGTTTAGCCCAAGTGCTCTTCAGCACAGCTTCCTTGGAACTCCTGCTTGAGAGTTCGCAAAAATCAGGCCACAGGTCTATCATCAGAGAATTCTGTGAACATTAATACATGAATTTAATATTTAAAATTCTTAAGCTTTCATATACAAGCTGTCAGCTTCACCAGTCTGGTTGTTATACTTCTGAAATGAAGGAAACTTTAATAAGGTGCATGAATATCTGGACTGGTCTTGTTTCCTTGAACCAATGTTTCCCTGTGTATTGAGCAGTGGTAAGAATTTGATCTATTTATGTCTTGAATAAGCATTTTTTTTATTACAAGATTTTCAAACTTAAACAGATAATTAAAGTTTTCTTTTATGTGATATGCAGTCTTTCTTATTAATAAGTGAAATGATCCTAAGTAAAAACTTGTGTTCAAAATCAACTGATACTTGTATTTTTTTTAATAAGATCAGAATGCAGAATCCAGTGTGAAGACTGAAAATGTATCTTGTGCTTGAGGACCTCCTGCCCTACTGAGCAGCTGTAACAAAAACTGATCAGTGTTAACACAGGAAGATACTGAACAAAATGTCACAAGAACGCTTCTTGCACTTTGTGGGGACTTGGAATCACACTTGCACTTTGGGTCTGTAATGGCCCTGGCTGTAATTGTGGGAAGAATAGCATCTATGCCAGAAAACAAGAGCACAGGAGCAAGAAACACATTGGGACTGAGACAGATCTCGACATTGCACAAGTCATACTTAAATGAGTGCCAAGAATGACTACTCAAAGGCCAGTAGCCCAAAGATACTTGGCTTCACTTTTCACTTTTAATCATTCTGTTCCAGACACGTATAAACAATACCTTATTGTAGGAAAGCTGGGAGGCAATTTTTAAATCCAAGGAGTATGTAAAAGGGTAAAGGAAACTCTGATGTTAATGGTGGAAAACAAGACTTAAGGAGTACTGTCTGAACAGCCTCAAGGGACTTGACAGCAAATTGACTAACAGCTCTCAAGCGTGAGTATGCTGTGGATTGAAAGTAGGAGAAAAGTAAAGACACAAAAGAGATGCTAAATGTAACTAAGGAAAAAACCTAGATAAGTGTGGTATGTTGAGTCTGGCTGGACACTGGGTGCCCACCAAGCTGCTCTATTACTCCCCTCCTCAACTGGACAGGGGAAAAGTATACATTGAAAAGCTCAGACTTTGAGGTAAGGACAGCGAAAGATCATTCACCAGTTACTGTCACAGGTAAATAGACTCATCTTAGGGAAATTAATTTAGTTTATTGGCAATTAAGCAGAGTAGGATAATGAGAAACAAAAACACATCTGAAACCAACTTCCTACACACACTTTCCTTCTGGACTCTGCTTCACTCCAAAGTCCTCTACCTCCTCCTCCTCAGTGGCACAAGGGGATGGAATGGGGGTTGTGGTCAGTTCATCACACTCTGTCTCTCCAACTCCTTCCCCTGCTCCAGCATGGGATCCCTCCCATGGCAGACAGTCCTCCACGAACTTCTCCAACATGAGGAAGGACAACCTGCCTCACCATGGTCTTCATCACGTGCTGCAAGCAAATCTCTTATCTGGCATTCGGAGCCCCTCCTCATCCTTGCTCTGCCCTGACTTTGGTGTCTGCAGAGTTATTCTCTCACATACTCTCACTACTGTCCCTCCCACCTGCTGCACAGATTTTTTTTTATCCTTTCTTAAATATGATACCACTGTCACTGGCTTGGCTTTGGCCAGGAGACAGGGGCTGGTCCCTCTTGGAGTCAGCTGCAGGTGACTGTGCCAGACATGGGGACAACTTCTGGCAGCTTATCAGAGAAGCTGCACTTGCAGCCTTCTCCCCCCTGGCCACCAAAACCTTGTCATATAATCCCAATAAAGGAAGGGGGGGAAAAGGTATTTTGGACTCCTGAAATAATAAAACATCAGGAATACTTCAGGTAGCTTTGAGTCTTAAGAAATCAGCATTACCCAACAGGCTCATCATTTCCCTGTGGAGTTTACAATGTTTGGGATGGTATAACCCTTAATTGTAGAGTCAAGCTTCAGTAAGAATACCTCAGCTTTCATTTCTGAGGAAAAGTTTCTTACTAGTGGAGCTGTAGCAAAAAACTGGGGAAAAAAATTTGCAGTGAATCCAGTTTCCTAATTCTAGCAAGGTTAATTTATTATTCCCAAGGGCTGTGGTGAGCTCATGTGTGCAGAAAATCTCCAATTTTTGCAAAAATTTGTCATCATTTTGGGGAAATTCTAGTGGCTGCATTTTAAATATTGAAACACATCATTATTACAAACCTTTTGAGAGCAACTAATATTTTTTAAAAATATTTTCTCTTTCTTTAATTCTGGCACACTGGTAATAGTTTAAGAACTATACTCAGAAAGGAATACAATCTTTATGGCTTTTTTGTAAAGAAATGAAAAGGAAATTACAAGAGTCAGTGCTGTCTCAGGAGTTTTCAAATAAAGCATATATTTTTACTTAAAATACATTATTACAGACTTCCAGAAAGTGCCTGGAGAGGCAGATTTCCTCCTTTGGTTTTGTTAATGATCTGTTACACTTCTGTGGGGGGTTCTCTGTTTCAACTCTTTTTTTAAACTCAGAATACATTTGGACACTACTTCTGAATGTCCTCAAAAATGAACTCCTTTTTCTACAATCTCCAAACACACAAATACAGGAAACTGTTATAATAAACCTTATATAAACAGCATTGTTTTGATGGATTAACACTTCTGATTCTTCTAATCCCTCACTGATTTTTCAGGCAACAATCTAACTGAAAAAGTAAGGAAACACTCTGGAATATGCAGCTGTACCAGTAGCATCTAAGGAACCAGTTATTCTTTTAAAAGGATCAGAATAAAAGTAAGTGAACTAAGTGCAAAAAACCCCATTGCTTACGAGGATAATGTTCTGTAGTGACTCTCCAGTGTCACATGGTTTCTCTGCACAGCAAAGGACTTGAACAAAGCAAGGAAGGCAACCCTTAATCACGAATCTGACAGGCCTGACCTTGTCTGTGTTGTTAGGATGAGATCAAGTCCAAGACAGGGTTTCTCAATTGCTTTGTCTCATGCATTACTATTTTGGTGTCTCATCATCCATCTAGCAATTACAAATTCTGTCACTTACAGTGCTGCCTAAATCAGTAATTACTTCATACCACATAGGTGCTATAACACTGGCCTAATTAAAAAGAAGAATTCTACAGCAACTGAAGGCTTGATGGAAAAACAAACCTATAAATGTAGTAGTTGCAGTTGAACATTTTCAGTGTAGTAGCATATTAGCCCTTCTAATAGCAATAAAACTGCTTTCAAGAAGTATTTAATTATACTTTAATTAAGCAAGAGTATTCATGCATGTATTACCACAAGGCAGTTCATAATAATTTTAATGACAATACAATGGATTGCAACTTCTTGAAAAGGTGAGGTTGCATGCATGTGTGATAAATAGACTCAAGCATGTTTTCATTGTAAATCCTGGTGTTTTGCTAAGGGACAAGGCAATGAACAGGATTTTGAGGTTACAATTTTGCCATATCATGAGAGCTTCTGTTTACATGACATGCCACAGTCATCATCACTTTTTTCAGGCTTCCTATTTTGCTTGTTTGATTAAAATAAGGCTTATCTGGACTGCTCAATGGTATTAAATATCTTACTCTGCTCCAAGGTTTCCATATTGCGTAAATCATTTCTTCCCTTATCCCAAATCATGCCTTCATATAAACAGAAAAGTTGGGCTGAACTGACAGCTCTGACTGATGGCAGCAGCTCCCGACCTTCCTTCCTTGCCTCCCTCTTCAGCACACCTGCATGCAGTGATTGATTTCCTGATAACTGCTGTGAAGAAACCACTGCATGAGCCAATGAGGCTGAGCTGATGGGAATGAAACCTGGTTTAATAAGATTGTTTTGCTGTTCTGTGTCCTTTATTAATGTCTGGAGAAAGCTGAAAGCTCACTTAAGTGACCTATGGTTGAAGAGTCTGCTCAGGTGTGATCGGTAAAGACGAGCAGAAGTGCTTTTTTACTTCAGCAAGAACTCTGGGCAATTGCTGAAATTAAAATTTTTATCTGGAGTGTTTAGGTTGCAATTTCTATGTTAAATTATACCAAAAAATATCCAAGCCCTGTTTATATAGATCAAAACTAGCACAATAAATGCAGTTAACTTTTGAGAAGTATGTGTTCTTCTGTGTAGGAAATTATCTTGTTTTTTCTCTGGGATAGGACTTTCAATGTACAATAGTAAGTCCAACACTCAGTGCAGTGAATAGCTGGTTGTGATTTTCCAATTCAGACAGCATACCAAATGAACACACTTGCACACATCCTCACTTTATCTGCATAAAAAAATCAATTGTAAGGCAAAGTCCTGAAATCTCTGGCGCCAGGAATTTATCTGAGAGAGGATACAATAAAAAGTGTTCAAAGTCTGTCAGAATTGAAACATAGACTGGAAAAACATGGTCACAAATGATTAAATGAAAAATTCCTTATCACAGGCAGGACACATAGATGTTTTCCTACAGTATTCCATGGCATAGTAAACAGCTTTTGGCTTATTTTGCTTTATTTGGACTGTTAAAAATGCAGTGTAGAAAAGCCCTGGAACTTTTCTATTATAGCGCTTGCCTTAGAAATAAATCAAAACAGTAGAGGATTAATCCATTGTTTAGAATTCAGTACAAATTATTCATGTAGAGGATTAAGATAATATTGTCTTACTTTAAAAAGTGAGATAAAATTATTATAGTAATTTTATCAAGAACTGAAAGCAAATTGTAACATTAGAGCTGCAGTTAGAATCACTGAGCAGATCTCTTCTAGCTGGTGGTCTGCCCTGTTCCCTGGTGGAGATGATTAATAATCAAGAAATTGAATGCACAGCACTGACAATCCAGGACATATTTCAACAATAGTTAAGTGCTGCTGGAAGAGAGGAAGAAAAGAGAAAAATGTGCAGAGGAGAGACCCAGCTACAAAACTAGAACAAATTCAATGGAAAACTACTGTGCTTCACCACTATTAGAGTAGTATAGAAACACAGGCATGGATCTTTACAAAACCTTAATTAAACCAAAAATGAAAGCATCCTCAAGTTTTACACATAATCCCAGTGGGTTTGCAGTGAAAGAAGATGGCTGCTATGAGCAGAGATGTGGGAGGGAGGAGGTCCACAAAAAAAATTAAGAGGGAAGGAAACTCACAGCAATTAAAAGTGGAAAAGGTTTGGTAAGATGGTAGAAATAGTCATCTGTTAGTAACCACATCTTCTTTTGCCAAGGTGAAGTCCTTCACAGCTGTTCTAAAACCTTGGATTCTTGTCTTCAATATATTTTGAGTTGGATGTATGATGGTTAAGTCCTGTATTCCTGTCTGTTGTTCCACTGCGTGGTGTTTCGGACAGCAAAGGAGTGAAATGAGACAGGCTGGGAGAGAATCTGGACCCTGATCTCCAGCCCTTAACTCTGCATTCCTAACCACCGGACTCCTGCACAAAATGAAAGTGCTTTTCACCCAAGAGTGCAATAACCCATCACCTGTGCTTAGGTTCATCCCACTCACTAAAGGTGTATTTGCCAGCATAATGAATCCCACTCCTACAGTCTGTTCTGGAGCCTAAAAACATCAATTTTTTTTATAATCTGGTCCTATTTCAGAATATGAAGAACTGCTTTTCAGACTACTTATGTTTCTTCTTAATTTCCCACCTAAAATTTAAGTAGTTGAAGTTGAGAAGAACTGTATTTCAATTGTTAAATAGTTTGAGTTTTTTAGAAGTATGACAATGTTTTTAAATATCCAGTCTTCCAGGTCCGCATGCAAGCATTAACCCCATAGTCTGAAATCAGTCTTAGTCCAAAGAAAATGTCTTTGTTAATTTGAGGCTGGGAGGTGATATGAACTCTGTTCTGACATGACTCAAGAAAATAGGTGAGTACCAGGGAAGAATTAATAAATGCCTCCCTTTTGTCAAGGAAAGTCATGCCTCAGTGTTTTCTTTGTAGAAGCAAGCAGCAGTGGACATGGGAAATCTACATGTCAGTTACTTTGATTTGAAAAAGTTGTTTAAATCAGCCATCAACCAAATATTCTTGAAGAAACTAAAGTGACAAAACACAAGAAGGAAAATCCTTAAATGAGCAAAGAACTGTACAAAAGATGGGCAACAGACCTCAAGTAGAAGTAATCAGGGTTTTTTTGTTTGATGTCACTCTTTAATTTTTACATCCTTATGAAAATTAGTCATTTTATGTAATACCAAGGAGTCTGATTCTGGCCGTGAAATTAAACTGAACAAAATGAGCTTTCTGTTCCTCAGTTATGCTCCTCTCCCAGCTGGGTGTTTTTTTTGGTTGGTTATTTTTTTGGTTGGTTCTTTTTTTTGTTTTTGTTTTTGTTTTTGTTTTTTGTTTTTTGTTTTTGTTTTTGTTTTTGTTTTTGTTTTTGTTTTATTATTTTTGAGTGAAATGGCATGGTTCTGGGGAACAGAGTTGCAGTTCTAGGGGTAAATAGGAGACAATTGATAGCAAGATGACCTTTAGAAATGCTTTGTTTACTCTTTTTGCTCGCTTGTTCCACTGCAAACAACTTGTTTCTTCTGCAGGTATATTTTTTTTTCTTTTGTTATTTCAACTCATTTCACTTTGGGGCAGTCTGAAGAGTAGTTTGACTAGGCAAAATTGTGAGATACAAATATTTGGCAGGATAGGTCTTGTATGCAGATGTTCTTATTGTTGCTGGCTGTTTGGCACTCCGATGTTGGTTTGTTGTGTAGGTGTACTTCTTTTCATGTATGTAGTGAAAAAGGAATCTCTATCCCCAGAGGCTGTGACAGACATATTCAGAATGAGTGGATTAATTAAAGGAGTCACAAAGAGTTCCTTCATGAACACAGTTGAATGAAAGTTGAGTATCCTCCTTGTTTGAATATCTGTTTGAATTTGAATTGCACAACAAGCTACACTAGTATCTTAATAGTGGAGTATATTTTTTCACTTTTACAAGTTGTTCTTTTTCACAAGGACACAAAATTATAATTAGTCAAGAATCTCAGAGCTCTGAGAGTGTGGCTTTTGTAATGAATTTAACATTTTATTTCCTATTTAGACTTTCTTAGAATGGGAAGAGAAAAATCCTACAAAAATGAGTGAAGTATTCAGAAAATAATCTGTCATCATTCCAACAACCATTAAAATTTATAAAGAACTCCCACCAATTTCTTTTCCAATCTATTGTTCTATTTTCTACTATTATTTTACCTATAAGTGTAAAAATATCTTTAATTTAAAATAGACCCTTCTTCTATGCAACTAATAGTTCTTTTTCTGTACCCAACTATTAATTTTCTCTCTTACTAATAACCATTCATATTGTCTTTTCTATCAGCCCTCAGCTTTCAGATTTCTTTCTAAAAAGAAATCTGTGTTTCCCCAAGGTAGTTCTTATTTTCTGCTCAATAGCATGTTTTTCTTATATTTTCCATCTCCTCTTTTGTATTGTAGTACCAGTCCCCTTGTCTTCTTTGCCTCCTCGCTGCTATGATATTTTGTTACTTGTTTACACTGACCTCAGCAAATCACTGAGTTCCCACAGTCATGCTTCCCTTAGTTTTAATTAAAAAAAAAAAAAAAAAAAAAAAAAAGATTGCAGGATTTCTGGCCAAGATAACTGACTGTGATATCAGCCTTTGAAATAAAGGGTGCAGATAATACAGCATGGACATTAAAAATGCAATGCAGTGACAGGATCTCTGGAAGCTCTTTCAGACCCTGGTTGTGCAAAAATGCTCTGGACTTTTCCCACTAGCACATCTTCTACCACTTGTGATCCTCTTGCCTTTGAGTTGCCTGTTGCCCAATACTCTGATACTTAACCTGATTCCAGAAATGTCAAATAAGCATCTGGAGGATCAAAGAGGGAACGATACACAAAAGAAGGGAGTGCCCTTGTGAGGTACATAAGAAGGTAAAAAATTGGCTCAGGTTTAGGAGAGGCTTCCCTATGCTGTGGAAGATTCAATTTCGTTCCAGATTTGTCATGGATTTCTTAATTGTCACTTTCAAGTTATTTAACTCCATACCTTCATAACGCCCCTAATGTTGCAATGCTTTGAATTAAATGTGTCTATTTAGAGAAGCAGGGGTAGTCTGGGCAGCAGTGAGTGTGAGCACTGACTGTCCGTGTGCAGCGCTTCACAGTTCCTTGGCTTTTGTTGCACCACTCCAACCAACTCTAGCACTCTGGATATAGGAGAAACAGTGCCACTCAACCTCAGTATTCCTCACTTGGTTATAATACCTTTTTATTTTGCAGTATCATCAGAGTCCTAGAATTAGGTGAATTGCATTTTTAGGATGCTTGTAATGTCTGAATAGTGGTTAAATGTATCTAAAGTACCTCTAGCTCAGCTGAAGTTATGTCCCTCTTTGCTCTTTGAAGGAAGTCAGGACACTGGAGAAACAATTCAGATCTTTGGAAATTTAGTTCTTTTCTGCTTTCTATATAGTCCAGAGGGGAGCTGAACTGATTACCCTCCTAATCTCACTGAATCTACTAAATAACTGGATTTCTGCCCCAAATCCTCTTGGGTGTAATCTTCTATCTCATACTAGCATTGGGGATAAATGTATATGTAGGTAAAACAAGCAGAGTGACTGGGAATAGAGCAGAGAGTGAGTGTTATGTGTGGATAAGGATGTAACTGCTCGCAGAGGCCAGGGCTCTTTGTGCCTTCACTGAGGGGAAATCCACTGGGTTCTTCTTGCCTACGTGAGGGCCTCATCATAATATTCCTTTCTACAGTCTTCCATTACATTTACTTCAGTGCTGAAACCATCTCCTTTCCTTCACAGTGCTGGAACACAAGATCCTCTTTTATTTCTTAAAGTATGCATGACTTAAACAGTTCTTACAGCATATAATAATAATAGTTAAAAACAAAAGAAAAGAAAAAGCAGTGTAATCCCACTAATTAAGAATAAGTACTTACTGTAATTATTCCTTAAGAAAAACCCTTAGATGTTCCTAGTTTGCACAAATGTTGGTTGCACCATGGTTGCATAAAATATTCTTTAATTAGCACAACGCTCCCTAATCCAGAATTGCAGGGTATGGATCGAATTTTCCACACTGCCCAGGCTGCATATGCTGGACCTTCACCACCTTCAAAGCATCATCTTGGCAAATGGTGCAGAATCTACAATCCTGATTCGGATCTTTGGAGGACAGTGGTGAAAATCTCCACTATTTAGTTGAGTGGTTTTGGTTTTGTTTTCATTTCAGAGATTTTTCCTCTGCACGTTTCCTAAACTGCACCAATACCTACAGCTAAAGACACAAATGGCAACCTGCAACCTGGCACTCTTTAGGGAATGCTTAAGCCATGGGAGTATTGGAAGAACACAGTAATC
Source organism: Eopsaltria australis (assembly GCA_034509425.1). Lineage (NCBI taxonomy): Eukaryota > Metazoa > Chordata > Aves > Passeriformes > Petroicidae > Eopsaltria > Eopsaltria australis. The sequence goes on along the minus strand of JAVTVJ010001659.1, from coordinate 80,043 downwards.
ACCCATGTCACAATTTCCAAGGAGGTGGCATCCGTAACACCTCTTGTATGGAATGACATTTTCATAATGTTTCATGAATTATGTCATTCTGCCACAGAGTTGTAAAACAGAAAGCTGAATAAATCAAGGACCAATATTTAACCACTGGGGCTGAAAATCTTCTACCTCCAGAAACAGTGCCACTTATTCTAATTTTTCTTGACTTTTGAGAGTCTAAAGTACTTTTACATGAAACTGACTGATATTTATAAAAAAACCCATCATATTTTGAGGAGGGTCAGAAAACTCCACTGTCTTGACGTAACCACTGTGTAAATTTTTCTGTTTCATAATTAGTTATCTGTTTTTATCCATATACATAAACTATAATACTTATGATCCCCTGAAATACTTCAAATCATAATCAATATAAAATATTTTGTTCTGTTTTAAAATATACTTTGAGTGCTTATGGATCATCCCAGAGTTTCTGCTAGATTAAACAGCTAAAACACTTAAATCCTGTGCACTACTGACATGAGTATTTCACCTGTGCTGCTAACAAATATGGGACTTAAGCTCCAAAGTTAAAAAAATAATTATAGTATTGAGAGTACAGCAAGCATACAGCATGACTTAAGCGGCATTCAAATCATCTTTTCAGGACACATGGACTTTCTCCTAAGTCATCACAATAGCCTGCGACTTTTCAAATTTTATTTACAATATCACAAAGACTTGAAGCACAGGAGAGAAGCTTTTCCAACCACATCATGGGGACACTCAGGAGACAGATTTGAGGTTTATATTTAAAAGAACATGTAAGGAAAACTACTCCAATTAAACAGTTTCTAGTGTAAATGAACAAAGATCTACTTGCAAGAGGAAGTATCAGAAAAGACACAAAAATAGCTTGTGCATTATGAGTAAGACTCATGACAGGAAAGCCACAAGTGAAAAGTCACATGAGAAATCTACTTGCATACACAGTCAAGGAAATCCTTCACCCAGAGTTGATAATTTAGATGTCCTGGCTTAACCGTAGAATGAATATAAGCTTAAACCACGCAAAAATTGCTTTTAGGGATCCAGGTACACCTAGGGTTGGCTTTCAGTCGGATGGGCCATGGCAGAAAGTACCCAAATGGCCACAGTTAATAGTGGTTAATAGTTGTATATCACATTTCTAGAAACAGAGAAGAACAAACCCCCTCTGGTACTTGTGCATGATAGCTAATGAAACCAAAAAAAAGTCTTCTCACTGCAGAAATCCTGTAAGTATTATCAGGACCAGAAATCCTGCTCTACAGTACATTCCTGACAGCAGAGAAGGTCAAACTTTTCTAAACCTCTAAATTCACATTTGTAGATCACATTGCAGTCAGCATCTTCTCACGAGGAACTTGTTCTCTATATGTTGTTACAGACTCACTCAAAAGTCACTTGATGGAAGAACCACCCTAAACAGGATTATTTTTTTTGACTTTGCATAATTCTACAGCTTTGTGCATTGCACAGTTCTACAGTAATCTGTACTCAAAGAGCAAGACTGTGGTCCACAGAGAAAGACTTGAATGCATCTTTCCAAGTCTTTATCTAGTTTTCTGAAAAGTTGTGGTCAAATTATGAAGTCAGCCCCACTGTTTATTGAACTTACTCAACTAAATTAAATTCTGTTTATATGAGCACCAAATGGTTAAGTTCATTGATTCTGATTGAACTTCAAATCTGTAGTCAGTCAAAATTTGTTTAGACAAGGTATTTATTCTAAAAGCTTGATATTTTTTATCAGAAAGAAAAAAATATTATACATCTGCCCTCAGTCACAATGATGGTATAAGGATTAATTTCTTAAAAGCTCCTGTAACCTTCTGTGAAATCTTTAGAAAGATTAATTAATTACTATTATCATCATATATTGCCCTGAAGGCTCAGTGGAGAATTTGCGTTTCTAAAAACAACCTGTTTCTTTGAAGGGAATAAAATAAAAATGCTTCCTTCTAATTATGAAGTCTGAGATGTAAGAGGCTGATAGATGTGAAGAGGCCACAGCACAAAGGGTTGGTCTAAGCAGCACGTGGTAATACACATTACTTAATTGTGTGTTACAAGCATTTAGATGGTGATGGCCACACATTTTTTAATTAAGTGGTGAGACGATTTACGTCAGGTGGTCAGCTTGGACACCATTCCTGAGTGATGAGATTGTCCCTTCAGCAGAGGTACAGCTTCCTGACTGCTGCAGGTCAGAACTGAACAATGAGCTCCTGGGAAGGAAAGGGTTTCTGAGCAGGCAGGAGGACCTTGAGCTGTCTCTTTTGTAACAGAAGATCTCCTGGAAAAGCAGCTCAGCACATACATACAAAAAGACTTGAGCATTCATTTCTATTTTTGCTGAGTTATTTTAAGCATTCCTCATCAAATACCAGATTGTTAATGTCAGCCCTTGATCTGTTCCTTCTTCTTGATCATTACAACCAAGCCTATTTTTATTCCTTGATTAGTTGCCAGCTGGATATGTCCCCTATTATAGCAAACCTGCAGCAGTACAGAGGGATTAAATAGAATGGTAAAAGTGTAGGAGTTGCCCAATTATTTTAAATGCATATTTATGCCAAATATCTAAACATGGCATGTGGCAGCTGGATGGGCAAGTTAATCCCCTCCTCATACTTAAGTTTGCAACATAATCCAGACAGTAGAGGGGCTTCTTTAGCATCAGAGTCAATAAGGAGCTCCTAGAAATCTCCTGGAAGGAAACCTTTGTTCTAAAAATTCATGTTTAATGGCTTCATCACTCACTGCTGATTAAAGTGTAGTTTTTGTCACAGCTCATATAAAGGGCAGCATTTTATTGCTGAGCTAGGGATCAGATCTAGAAAGAGATTTGAATCCAAAATGTCTCACCCAGGGAACAACAGCAACAAAAAAAGCCATACCTGCATATGTTGTATGTTGTAGATGATTGTCTGAAGGATCATTTTCACAAGGCCAAACTCCTGCTGATGGTGCCATGGTTAATCTCCCAGCTCAAATTGCTCAGCCCAAATGTGCTGGAATTCAGGATTCAACTGACTCAGCAATAATTTGTCAGGTGAAATACAACAGCATAATGGAGGCAAAGTTTGATTTAGTAAAAAGAAGAGTCCCCAAAACTCTTAAAACTCTTATCTGAAAGTAAGAGCATTTCTAGAAAAAAAAAAAAACAAAAAGAAAAAAAAAAAAGAAAAAAAAAAAAGAAAAAAAAGAAACAAACCTAAAGTGAAATAAGTAAATATATAGAGCAAAGCAATTTATAAGGCTAAAACAAAACAAACAAAAAAAAAAAAAACAAAAAACCAGACAGAAAGAGAATATAGGACTCAGTTCCTAATGCTCTGTATTACAGTGTCCTTTAAACCTAATCATTACTGGTAATACTCCCCACCTCCTTAACGACAGTTGTGTGATACCAGATGAGAAATGTTTTTCACATCCATAGCTTTGAAGGAATACACAGGATTATGCAGATGCAGAAGAGATGTGAGCAACAAGTACTGTGTAATCACACACGACTGTACTGCTCAATCACGAAGGGTATGGCCCAATATTTGTTTGCAGAAGAATTCATAAACAGATCACACTGCATCTAATGCATCCTGCACTTTGTTTTTTTCCCACAAGCATTGAGCATGTGAAACTGTCTTAGGTTTAAATAGGGAGAGGTTACCTGTTTAAACCTAAAGTTTAATCAGAGGTTGACTCTGTAGTACCTTCTCACTGCTGTTGGAATCTTACATTTGTATGGGCAAAGTGTGTTCTTGGGTCATGTTGCAAAGTTCTTAAAAGAGTGACAAGTTGAAGTCAGATCCAAGTCATAGGACAATCTCATAATACCTGAAGTGAATTCCTACTCCTTTTCTTTAGTGTAAGGTCTTAAATAAACCGAGTAAATAGACATTCATTTGAACTTGAGCTGAACGAAGATGTGCAAGAGAAACTATTCACAGAAGTCTTATCTGAAAAGGGTATGTCCAGAGGTGTCAGATCCAGCTTCCTTCCTAAGTCAAGTGTTCCATCAGCTGCCGCTCTCATTAGCTATGCCTTGAAAATCTCAAAGGACAGATTCTCTGTAGTCTTCCAATGCTGCATTATCCTGCACCCACTAAATAAAGAAGCTTCTTCTGTTGTTCAAAACTGTTCAGCCTCTGGCTCTCTTCTCACAGATCTGCCACTATGGAGAAGAATTTGATTTTCACTTTACAGTTTCCTCTCCAGTAATTTTTGGCTGCAGTTACATTACCTCTTAGTCCCTAAGAACACTTTTACCAGCAGTTTTTTGTGGTCAGAAAGTCAAAACTAATACAATTTCATACTATCAAGGAAGTTCATGCAATTTTCTAATGTAAAGACTTATTGGTTCTCTAGTTATAGAATGAGATTTTCTTAACATAGACTTGCTTGAATTCTCTAACTTAGCAAAGAAAACATTGCACTGGAACTAGAACTTTTTCACCAATAGAATCTAAAGACTTCTTAGATTGTTTGCACAAACTAACTTCCCCTCCTACTAAAAACCACCTATGGGAGCATGAGGTTGTGATCAGGATTTCTACATTAATTTTAATGCCATTTGCCCACATTTCAATTCAGACTTGGAACTTATTGGGCTCTCACATTAGGAGCATCTAATTGTGTCAGAATCGTGTTAGAAAGAGCATAGATCATACACACAGACTAAAAACTTTCAGTTTGGTGTTGCCTCAACAGAAGCTCTTGCTAGTGAGCACCCAGCATACCAAGCCTGACCACTGTATAAGTGTGCTATGACAATGAGTGCAGGGAGCCATGCAAACCAGTCAGAGCTTAGTGAAACCACATTTCCTGTTTTTAACTCTCTTCCTTCCTCTTGGACTTTGAGAAAAGTTCCCGTGTCTAACAGTATGTTTCCTGCTTTGTGGGTGGTGAAGTGTGACTACACATTTCACAGAATCACTGAGTTGGAAGAGACTTCTGTGGCCATCAAGTCCAACCCATGCCCTAACGCCTCCACTAAACCGTGGCATTTATTTCAGTTCACATGAGAGTCACGTAGTTGCTGGCTAAATTTGCCTCCATGTGTTGTCGTAATCTCTTCACCATTTATTCCTCTCTGTTTCATGCATCACCTCAGCCCTCTGCTGTGAATTTGTCCTATCTTAAGCAACTCTGCAAAAAGTGATTATCCTTTACCAGTGCCCTTGCACTGGATTGCTTCAAACCTGGCCTCTAGCCAAGACCATGTCATCTCCAAATGCCACTGGACTTTCACTTCTGTGCTAATCCAGCAGCCTGCATTTGAAGGCACATTTTAATGAAACCAAATATGTTTTTGTGAAGCCTGAGTTATTGTATTGTCCCCAAGAGCAGTCACATTGAATTCTGCATCTTGCAGTGTGCTGGGGGTGAGGTGGTTGGTTAATCACTGCTCAGGTTCACCAGGGTGTCACAGCTTCAATCAGGACTCTCTAGTCAAGAGCCCAAACTTCTGGTTCCAGAACTGACAGCAAATCTCCAACTTCCCTTCCTTTGCTGTGTGACCCGTGCTCCTCCACCTTTTGGAGTGGGATGACACTAAATATATTGCTACATGAAGAAAAAGTAGGCATTGTTAAATTTTACAGAGGCACAGAGAACATGCTGTCTGTGCCTTTCTTTTATCTCAGGTCAGAAGAAACTAACCTAGCAAGGAGAATCTAAAATAAATATTTTTTAATATTTAACTAAACTTATCAGGAATAGTGGATCTGGTTAGCAATAAAGTGCACTTCTAATATTGCCTGTTATTATATAATCCCTATTACTTTATCATATAAATGGCAAAGATAAATGGAAACATATAAAGCTATATGCAAATATAAAATATATTTTGATTATATAAAATAAAAATAAACACACTAAAGCTGTATATAAATGTCAAATATATTTTATTACATAAATATGAAATAAAAATAAATATAAAAATATAAGTAAAAAATAAAAATTGAATTTAAAGATATATATGAAACCATTTATGTAGAAAAAAGCTGTTCTATTATTGAATATTCTCTGAAAATCTCATTATGTGTGTATATACCAGGTAAGGAGTGTGAATTCTACTTTATGTTGATCAAGAACCAAAAAGAAAGATAACTGTTTATTACTGTTGGTCAATAGCTGCACTTGTGGTGAAGAATTCTGAGATTTTTTTGACAAGCTACTGTAAAAAATTTGTGTGCACAACTTTTGGTGAAAATCACGCATTTAGAAATACTTGTAATACATTTTTCATTATTGAAGTGAACGATTAAATCTATATATAGCATTCAAATTTATATATATAATTCAAATATCTATATAGTAAACTTCTGAAAAATTTCCTATGGCAAAAATGAACACTAAGTTGTGCCAGAACAAGTCAGGCTGAGAGCAGGACACCAGCAAGGTGAGGATCCTGGAGCTGTTCACCTACTTGATAGCAAACTGGAGAGCTTTTAATTTTTTAGCATCAGCATTTTCCCAGTGGTTTGCTACAGCAGAAAATTATCAGCTGCTCTAACAGGTCCTTTAAATTATTAATCCCATGCACTGTTTTCTTTGCAAAGTGACACAGTTAGGGTACACAAAGGTTTGATTTTTAGATATCTTGTTTGCCATGGTGGAACATGACCAGAAAGATCCCTTTGCATTAAGGAGGACAGAGCTGATTACATTCTGTTACATACACTGAAATACTCTAAATCAAAGTTTAAGTGAATTATTTAATATCAAATGTGTGAGGCTAAAGAACTCAATTCTTCAGTTCCCCAAGCACAATGAATTTCCTTCTGCCATTAGCAAAGGCTTTTCACAGATCCAGAGATATGCCCATGAATTTTTCAGTGGCTGAGGTGGCTCACTGCAGTAAGCACTGTTTGCAGGGAGCTCTGGGGGATGTAACATGAGTTTACTGCTGAGTCAGACGTTTTGAAGTGTGTAATCCAGCAATTGCACAAGCAGCTCTTATTCTAGAATAAGGATTTTTTTAAAGGAACACTGACTGAAATTCTCAACAAAGTGGAACCATGGTTATTATTTTAAAGAAAACATGGTAGGTGTCTGCTGTGGCCTTTAAAGCAGCGTGCTGTCTGTGGAGTGCTTGGTGGAAACAGGTTTTACTGAGGCTCCAGCTGTGCCTCTGGGAGTGGCACAGAACTGCCAGCCACCAGCTGCATTTTGTGTAGTACTGCTGAGAACAGCGTGTCAATATTTGTATAAACAGTTTGTCCTTGTTGTTTTACTGAGGGGGAAACGAATTGTGCAGTTTCCAACTGTGTCTAAATTTGAGCCTTTCTGCATCTTGAAGAGTAATCACATTTTTGAGTTAAGTAAGCAGGAAGTGGCTTCTAATCACTGAGCTATCAGGGGAAGGACCTCTGCTCTAGTAATGTGCCTGGGGTTTGCTGAGCCATAGCTGTGGGAAATGCAGGGATACCAGGATAACTGCTCCTCCAAAGCACTGTCTGTGAGACCTTGCGATAGCAAGAATTAGCTACAAAGAACTTAAACCCCCTTATATCCACCTATAGTGTAATAAATTTCTCAAATTCGCTGCTGCATTTAGTTACAGAGAATGAGGGAGAAAACAGAAACCACTGAGTGTTCTGTGTCTGTGTTCATTACACATACATGAGCATGTTAAGGAAAATTAAATCTCTTCTGCTACTCTTGCAGCTTCAGCATGGCAGCAACCCCACTGACATTCTTGTTCCTTAACAGGTGAGGGCACAGAAGGATATTCCACACTAATACAGAACACATTTGGAATAAATTCCCTGGAGTGAGTAGAATAATACAGTGTAGTAGTAATTCAAAAGTTTGGACTAGGCTCTCATTTTTTCTGTTTTTGAAAAGCACTACCATTTTTCTTCAGTGTCCCTTCAGACTTTGCTTTCCTGATTGGATTTTTTTGTTTTTGTTATAGGTCAGAGAAATTATTTTTCAATTTTTTTTTTCTCTTTTTTTTTTTTTTTTGTGTCAGACTGTTTCAAGGGTTACAATGAAATGACAAAGCATAAGAACCACAGCAACTTCTGTCTCAGTCTTGAGAAAGCATCTAGAAAGCCCCTAACAATAATATATCCCCTTCCCCAAGCTTTGTGTTCCCCCAGAAAATTTCCGTATTCCCCCATTCTAAAGAGAAAACCAAATCTTTCAACGTCTTTTTGATCCATTTGGTTTGGGTCTTTAGTAGGGAATGACAAAAATTCAGTCAGAACCGAGGAGCTGCTGGTTGTGCTGGACAGAGGACTCTGGGCAGTAAAAGGCTGTGTCTGCAGGTCAGAGGGAGTGTAAGGATTCGTGGTCACATGCAGCTTGTCACATTCACAGAGAGCAGCAGCCCCACTAGGCAGCATTCTCTAGACTGAAAGGTCAACACCCGACAGGGGTAACAGCAAACCAAAGCTGGAAATGGGTTTGGGGGTTTGGTGTTTTGACGTGGGATTTTTGGGAGATTTGTTTATTTTTTCACCAAATCATAGCATGTACATTGCTGACACAATGCAGCTGAAGAAAAATTCATGTTCATAGTAATGAAAAGTCATTCGATTCACATGGGTAACTTAGAGGGGTAGAAAAGTATAACCATGACTCTCCAATATCTGTTACTCCTAAGGAAGGTTTCAAAACTTCAGTCCAGTGAGAATTAAAAGACTAAATTCTAGAATTGTTACCTGGAACATGAAAATTAAAAGGTACCTACACAATTTATTCAAAAGAAGACATTATAACAACCCTGCCTGTCAATAGCTACAATATCATCAAAGTAACAGAATTATTTTGAAGACAAGCCCAAATATGCTTTTTTTCATTCAAAAAGCAGATTGTTAAGAGATTAAATTCTCACAGAAAGTATCTATAATTTCCAGGAACTTGTAATTACTTCACTGGCTTTCATGGTACAAATCTGTACAAACAAATAAGAAGTGAGCTCATACTAAGTATTAGCATGTATTAGTTTAAATCAGTTTCTATACAACTAGAACATTAAAGCTTGCTAGAAATTATACATATACATCATTTCAACGCAGTTCATGAATTTCTTTTGTCATTTTTATGGTGTTTGCAGTAACATAATACAGCAGTTCCTCAAAATAAAAAATATCAGGGCAACTGCGTTTCTCTAACTAAAAGCCGTGTAGCCTCTCTCAATAATACTTAAAGACCTAACCATGAAATTGTATTGCTAGCAGAAGATGTAGCTACTGTTCAGGTGAAACATGAAAAATTAAGGCAAGTAACATTTGAGACTATGACTTTCACAAAGCATTTCAGGAAGTACATAAAAATATTCACTATGTCAACTAGAAAATACTAATGAGAAGGAACAGCCAGAGATGTTGTTTAGTCTATTAAAGGAAATTCCCCCAATAGATTCCTGTTTAAAGAGCAATCTCCAACAGTTGTGCGTAACAGGCAAAAAAAATTTAGAAGCAGTATTCACTGATAGAGAATCACCACAAAGGCAACAGGTACTCATCTGTGGGAAGTGGAAGCCCTTGACTTTGTTTACAGCCTCCAAGAATCAAGGTCAATATATAAAGTGTATTCAATGTTTACAAAGATTTTTAAGCATTTCTGAAAATGTGGATGGATGCCAGCCATGAATGAATGGCTGTGGACACCAGCCATGTCTGTGGCAGTGCTCAGGCTTACTAAAATCCACTTAAGTTTTAAAAGAGTGGGGTGGACATGCATTCTGACTGAAGAATGTTCAGTGGTGTGTTATTTCAGTGACAGCAATGAACCATCAACACAGGACATAAATTTGTCTACAAAATGGGGGCCTTCTGACCATTCTTGGGTACCAACTTCTGCAGTCAGAGGCAAGTGCCTGTGCTCAAGGGCAAACACCAATAAACTTTTTATCTTATCTCAGTTAATCCTTACACCCTTTTCTTATAACATGAACAAATCTCAAAGTCAGGTATTGGACCTGAAGGTTCAGTAAGATAAAAAGAGCAAAAAGATAATTTAAAAAATTATGGAGAAAATGGGAAAAAATGAAAAAAAGATAATTTGCACAGCCAAGAAAGGAGAAGGTGTCTTGACATTTTGGGAACCTCTTTTGCTAAAAAGAGGTGTAGCAGGAACAAGTTCTAGGCAGGGCTTCCATAGTACAAAATGTTCCAAATAGCGCAACACAATGGTTTGAAGTTTTTATAGAAATACCTGATGAATTTCCCAAAAGGAAACTCTCAAGATTGGACTAATACCAATAAACATAAAGAAGGCTAAACCAGCTCAAATGGAGACTTGTCTTGCCAGAAATAAATTGTACTTGAGAAAAATCGATGATAGCTTGAGAGGCTGCCCACAGCCATTTCTGTCAGTGTTGTTCTGAGAAACCAGATTGCCCTGATCTTCTTTCTAATAGGCAGATTTAAGAATCACACTTTGGGTGTGCAGGATATTAACTTGCTCCTATTGATGATTGATTTGCCCATGGGCAATGTAGGCAGCTGCTTAGAAAAACAGACAGAGAAAAAAACCCCAAACATCAGTACTTCTCCACTGCCATGGTTTATGATAACTGGAACCTTACAAAGGTGTTTTGTCTCTCCCTGGTGAATGGCCTGGTATATTTTAGTATTAGTTCCAAGGCTTGCCCTGTCTTTATTGCATATATTCAAGGAGTGGAATTGCTGTGCCAGGTAAGGCTAGAGTCTGAGAAGACATTGGGAAACAATATGAAGGAAAAATGTGACTCCAGAACAAATAAAGACTAGTCTTATGGTTCCATTTCATTTCCTATGAAATGCTTTATAGAACATACCAAAGGGAAGATGCAGCACAGCATGAGATGAGAACAGTGCGATCTTATTTTCTCTGAAATCTGTCCTAGAGGATTGCATTACCTGTCTCAGGGTAGCTTCAGACTTTTCATTTAATTTCAGGTTTCCATTAGAGGACATAACTCTCCTCTTCTTTAGGAGACTACTTCTAAAACTCACCCTAACATAAAACTTTGTTTATAAATGTATTTACTTTAGATGTGTTTTTTGTGTATCTGTTTCAGTGCTTTTCCAAACAAGTGAAAAAAGTTGGCTTGGGGATTTCACTAGCTCCTTCCCAGTCTGCATACAGAATTTGCTTTCCCATCTCTTTCTATCTTTTTATGAACTGTGTGATTTTACTTTAACAATATTTTTATTTTAGAGCTTCAGTCATATATGTTATAAAGTCCAGTAAAATTCTGATTTCAGCTTTAAAAAGTACTAACAAACACCTTTTTTAGTTTTGCTTCAAATCTCAAACCCTAAGAGGCAAGATGGGGAAAGAAAAAGGGTTTGAAGGAGAAAGGGAGAGAGAGAAACTTTATCAGTTTGCGGATGGGGGCTTTATTGGTGGGCTGTGGTCATACATTCACTTCCTATTATTCAAACATAAGCCCTGGAAGTCCTTAGGAGGACCTGCATGGTGCATACTGACAAGGATTTAGCCATGTATAACCTTTGTCATCATCACTGTCCCTGACTGGGAGGACCCCACACTGAGCACCTCTGAACAAACCACTAGGGAGGCTGTGGAGAGCCCATAGCCAGAATGATGACAGAATCCCAAATTCTGCTGCTGCTGTTGCTGCTGTTGCTGCACTGGAGCTCTCTAGTGGAATACATGCTGCAGAACTGGTTTCTCCTATTTTGGCTGCCTAATAAACCACACTAAAATATTGGACTTGATTGTTATTCTAAGGTCCTGTGAAATGGTGAACAAAAAAAGAAGTTAACACATTTCCCAGTCTTCTTTTTTTTCAATACCTATTACGAGTTTAGTCTAAACTCCTTGAATTCCTCAACAGCAAAATCTGGCAGAGAAGTAATTCTGTGATTGAAGGCAGGGTTTTTAGACTGCCAGCACATCATGTAATTTGACTTACGTTTTGAAAATTTTCTCTATCTGAACACAGATAAACATCAAAACCACAGGATCAGATTGAGCTTGATTCTCTGTTAACCACATATTTTTTGCTGGTTACTTGAATGTTCAAATCATTTGAATGGGTATGAGTAATTATCCAGAAGAAGTGGGATGGGACTGCTGTGGCTTGAGTAACTGAGATAAAGAGGAGGTTGTCAGCACTCTCTGTCTATATCCATTCATGGGTACTGTAATCTAAACCTCTTATCTTTCCTTGTGCTCCTTCCTCTTAAGAGAAACTCAGCTAAGTGGGGCTGCTGAGGGAGGCACAGCCTGCAGAGGGTGGACTGACTCATTCTCTGTCTTATTTCCTTTTTACACTGCTCTTCAGCCTCATGTTATCTGGATGCCCAGGTCCCATGTTTCAGATCCAGTATCAGTACAGGGCTTCAGGAAGCCCCCTGTTCAGTCCTGATTTATCTTTGGATCCCTCCACTTCCTGGTTTAATGCCATGAAATTAAGGGAGAGGAGCTGAGGAAAATATACAGGAAAGGAAACAATGCATACAAAATTAGAAAAAAGAGGTAATGTGCGTCTCCAGTGAATCTAAACACTCATGAAGAAACAATACAGCAGAAGGTTCTGGTTCATGGGAGCAGCATGAGAGGCTGGATAAAAAAGATAATAGACTTTATAAATACTGCCAGTGAAACTAATGAAAGATTTTTTGGAAGCAAGGCATCCATTGATGCTTATAAATTTCTTGCTGATCAGTTAGCTGCCATCAGTGTAAGGAAGCAGCTCCTACATTCCCTGAGCTATTAGGGACCCTGACATACATCACTAACCATGACTTTATGCCTGGCGTTACCACAGAACTAAAATGCACCAAGGGGGTATCAGGTCTTTTTCTGTGTAGTGCTGAGCAGAAGAGCAGCACAAGCCAGTCCATAACTGGAAAATCTAGTGCAGACCTATGAATATAATTTCTGACTGGCTAACACAAGACATAGGACTTCCCTGAAATCTTGTTTGAACAGCTCCACTCTTGCAAAACTCCCTCTGCAGGCTCTTTGTAATCATCAATTAGTGAAACAATAAGAGATGGAGGGGAAGGAAGATCAGGAACAATAAAACGAGCACATCTCCCTAAATATGAGGAGGTTTCAGCCCAAGACCTGTGTTTTCTATCACCACCTAAGTAATGTTCTAGTTTTTATTAAATGCTCAACAAAAGAAGGAAACAGGTAGTAGTTAGAGTTAAAGTAGCTTAAAGTAGTTAAACAATTTCCTTACCTTAATAGTTGTTTTCAAGTCTTGAATGCATCCTTAAAAAAAAATAAAAAAATCCTAGGAATTTCTGAAGTAAAGATCCATTCATATCCCCTAAGGTAATAAGGCTCACATAAATTTACATCCTCCTGTGTGAAAAACACACAGAGTAAGTTTCAGATCACCTTCTTTGATGCCAGTGAGAAACCTGAAGAACAATTAAGAATCTTGGGATGAATTAAGAGAATCCTAATATTCACTGTCCAGCATGATGTAACCCTGAATGTGGTCAGGTTCAGATTTATATTTTATGCCATAAGGTCCTTCAGATATCTTGATCAAGTAGCCATGGATATTTCCACCTAACTCTCATCCTCGATCAGACTTTAAAAGGTGAGTTTAACTCTCCAAAAAGAGGGGTGAACATCCTTATTCTGGTTTTAGCAGTTTTCAGGTACTAGATATAAAGAAAAAATTTGTACATTCTTGAGTGCCTATCCACTGCAGAGAACTGAGCCAGTAGCCTACAGAGCCATCTTACTTTAGGATCTCCTTCTTAGCATTTTCTGCTGTTGGTAAGAAAGTCTAAGCTAAATTTCACACTGACGCCTCTTTGGAGAGTTCAGGTGCTCTCCAAAGGTGACAGGCTCCTACCACTGATTGCACCAGTAACCTTCCTGCCCAACTTGAGCACTCTGACTCACCTCACAGGTCAAGGTCAGCCCTAATGCACACTGGGGTGGCTAATCCAGATGGTCAGAGTAATTTTGAATGGTCATTTTGAATCTGGAAAAAATCAGTACTGCATACTGAGGTAACGAGGAACTCCTCAGTTAATCTGGACTAATTTCATGCACATCTTGCTGCTTTTTGCCTTTGTTTTTCTTCTCTTTTTTTTTTTTTTTTTTTTTAAATACTATTTTGTTTACTCTGGACTCCCTTTTGAGTCCTGGAATCCTATCAAAAGCAATGAATGGCCACATATTTGGAGGCTTTAGAAAAAAATCCTCATCCTAGAAAGGCTTTTCAAATCCTTGTAATTTTCTTTAAAGTAAGTAAAGAAGTATGTTCTAATCTGGTGTACATTAAGGCATATGGTACAATATTTCAGTGTTTCATTCAGGAAGGAAAGAGAAACAATCATGAGGATCTTAGTAGATAGCCAAGAAGACTATTTGAGGAAGAGGAAGTCACTGAGCCAGGTAAATTTTGTAAAGGCACATTAGGATTCATGTGAATAAGAAGAGAAATGGAATGTAATAATATATAGGACTTCAAAAGCTTGAAAAGTTGCATTCTGTCTCTCTGCATTAAGTATGCTGAACTTAGTTTGCTATAATGGTGTCTGATAGGGGACAATTATGGTTATGATTTCCACAGCCTTCATATAGAACATCTTATAGTGCTAAACTACCACTACAGTTAGGAGATTTTCATAAGATATAATAGCAACTTTCCCTGTCCTAAATTATGACTTTTTTTTTCCTGACCTGGGCATTTGATTTCCATTCTCTTGGAAATACATGTTTGGTATTTTTAGGCTATTACGAGCACTTTCCCACTTTATTTCCTCGTTAGTTTATTTAAAAAAAAAAACAACTTTTTTTCACTGTGACTGTTATTTGCTTAAGCAGATTTTTTTCAAATGCCTAATACAGCTTGTCTTTGGTTTGTTACTTAAACACCATAACCCTCTTGCATATTCTTTATCAATTAATAATAGAAAAACAGATCTACGCTGTCAAAACGATTACCAATTTTAAATGAAACTATGGTCATAATTTCAGATTGCATATATTACACTAGAAAAATACTTTAAAATTTTAAGTATTTCTTGCAAAAATTAGATGATAGCAGAAGTCAGTTGCCCATTACATTCAGCTGGTGTTTATTTAAAAAGTCATAATGAGAATGTACACAATACTTTTGTCTAGAATGCCCCTGACATTTTCAATCTGAAAATGTGTAACAAGGAGAAAGAAGGCTTTTGCCTTTTTTATGAGCTTCTACACTTAGCTCTAAGAGGCTTCTCTAAGAATATGATGAAACTGAGCACCTTCCCTTGTATCATGAAACTCCGCTTGTATTTCAGCCATGTAATGTTATTTCTGGGAAGAGCTCTCCTTGACGATGTTGACTTAGATATTATCAGCTATAATTCCTTTTAGGCATGCCTGTTATGACAGATCTGTAACTCTAAGACAGGCATCATATTCAGAAGATGTCTGTATATCCACTTTCTTCTTGCCCTTAGTATATATGGAGAAATGAGGCTTTCAGCATTTTCCTCCTCCTAGAGCTTTTTCTCTTTTTTTTCCCCTGTAATTTCCATGTACACCCACACAGACTCAAAGCAATTCAGAACTCGGCCTGTAGTAAAACAGACATTTTTCTATAGTGGATCATAATCCAGTGTAGTCAGACACACCATGACCAATTTTGTTTTCCTGTACAGTTCGTTTTCATTTCTTTTTCTGCTAGAGAAAACAGTTCTGTTTTATTTCTGTTGGTCTGGCTTTTTCGGTTTGGGGGTTTTTTTGGGTTTTTTTCATTCTGAAAGATGTGAGTTCTGAGCAAATGTTTTATTATGCAGAATGCAAGACAATGAAGAAGGTAGGATTTATCCCAGAGATGGACTTCATTACTCGTTACCAATTACATATAACATCTGACATAAAACTGTCCTTGTAAAAGTGACATCTAGATGAATGGTTAAACTATACAATTAATCTGGTAAAGGGAAATTAAATGTGTTATCTTGCATGAAGAATAGGGAAAAAACCCAACCACCCTACACACAAAGGATGTCTTGTCAACACAAAGATGAATGTGGCTGTCAACACAGGGACATTCCCTGTCTCCCATTGCCCTTGATCGCCATTTCAATTTGTGTTCATAGATCAACCACTGGACTATTTAACAAAATATGTGATTTAATCAATAAAATTACAACATCTTTTCATTTCTATTATGACATGTTGGAAATAATTACTGTCTTTGACCATTGTACAACTTTGTGTTAATTTTCCGAACTTTTTTTTTTTGAGTACTCATGAGTTTCACATGGACCTTTTGTCCAGCAGGTCTTCAAGTTTATCACAATGTCTCCGGAGTGGCTGCCACCAACCACTGCAGGCAGCCTCCAGTAACCTCTGCAGGCAACTGCCAGTAACAAATCAGATGTGTTCATGCACTGAAGTCTGGAAGAGCTCCTAACTTCAAGATCTTTGCACAGTGTTTTCCTGAGATGGGAAGCTGACCTTTGTCTCTTGGAGTCCTTCTGGACATTGCTGACATTGTCAGTTGTCCAACAACTTTGAGAAAATCAGTTCATCCCTAGCTTCTGCACCAGCTATTTGCATGGGAGAAAAACACTATTAAAATTCTCCCTGGAGAACTGATGAATTTAGAACAGTGAAAAAACCAGGAGGGTTTTGAGGCAAAGGATTTTCTTCCAGTGAGAAACATGCTCAGAAGAACTTTCGTGACAATGTAAGTGAGACAAAAATATTTTAGTATTCTTGCTGAAGGTTTTTGGCAGCAAAAGATGAGACCTCTGTGCTGCATGTTTCAAGTATGAGAGAAAACTGAACTGTGGAAGTGTCTATTATTTTTTATTGCCTATAAAAATGACTGAGAGTGACTTAAATGACTGAAGGTAGCTTGTCCAGATGTAGGCTTGTACACTGTAGGCATCTGCAGACAGTTGCAATTCATGTCAAAAAATACATTTCAAGACTGTAACAGCAGTGCTAGAATAAAGTTTTATTAAACATTCATGATTTTAATTAACTATAAATAAAGAGTAGCATAACATAAAAGTTAGCAATAAATTATTACATATACACAAAACCTGCAAAACCTCAGTTTTATCAGTAAGTTACACACTTGGCATGGAAATTGGTATGTTAATCCCTGCCTACTGTATAAGCACACTACAGTATGATTTGATAAATGGGTAGAGTGAAAGGGAAGAGAGAAAGAAAGAGATGAATTAAAGAGAGAGAGAGAGAACTTACATTCTATCATTGAATAATTTATTTCAATCTCTTATATGTGTGTATTTGCCATGATGGATATTTAATATCCATCAAGAACCAAAAAGATAATTGTTTTATTTTTGTTTGACAATAAGTACACATGTGGCAGAGAATTTTGGGATCTGTTTGACAGGATACTGAGTGTGAAATATTTTTAATCAAAATCATGTATTTAGAAATATTTATACCACATTTTTCATTATTGAAGTGAATGAATAAATATATATTGAATTCAAATTTATGTACACCTTTTCTGAGTTGAGGTGATTTACAGTTTATACACACACGCAGATAAACTCCCACAGTGCAGCTTGAGGCCATTTTTTCTTGTTCTGACACTTTTTACCTGGGAGAAGAGACCAACCTCCACCTGTTTACAACCTCCTTTGAGACAGTTGTAGAGAGTGATAACATCCCCCCTGAGCCTCCTTTTCTCCATGATAATCACCCCTCAGCTGCTCCTCAGTGCCCCAGACCCTTCCCCAGCTCCATTACCCTTCTTTGACAAGGCAATTTTACAATTTACCCTTACTGCTGTGTAGGAGCATATTTCCCAAGAGGATGGTACAGGGAGGATGCTGAGCAGGTGTCTGATCAGAGCCTTGAGTAAAAAATGTTGGTTCTGGATACAGACCACAGGCAGGCCAATAATTTCAACAGATTACCAGGGAGCACATCATTGCCTGTTCTCTTCTGAACACAGGACTTGAGAATTCTCCACAAGCCAGAGAAGAATAATAAACTGGTGGGAAAAACAAGAAAATCGGCTGCTCTGCTTTTTGCTTGGTAGTACTTAGGATTTCAACAGGAGTGGAAGGTAGCTGCCAGATGCCCACAGAACACTGAAGGACCACTCCACTGAACAGGTTTTGTGTTCCTGTGTCACACAGGTATTGTCTTCCAGGCACATGGTCCTGTGAAATAAGTAGGATGCTGCAGCCATCTGAACAGAAGTGCCATGCCAGCTCCAGAATGTGACTCACACCTATAGGAACTGAGAACAATTATCACTGTCCAGCTCAAGTCTATTAATAAACTGCCACAGTCTTCAAACCAAACAGATTGTAAGCAATCTGCCTTCAGTTGTGCCAGTTTTGTCTGGCCAAGTGTATGAATTGTTCAGGGAATTTCATAAACACACCAAATTCTTTATTGAGACTGTCCTATGACATACAAGCACAGAGAACCCAGTTCCAGGAAAATTGCCAGGCATTCTTGGGTTTACTAATATAGCTGATGCCTATAAATTCAAGGTATAACTGAGGGCAGGGGGCAAATACTGAGCAAGAAGGCGTATTTCTTTCTGTCACATGCCACAAGATAATCCATGAGGGCAGGTCATGTGGAAAAGCAACATGCATTGCTGAACCATGTCTGCAAGGAAAGGCTTAACTGCAGAGTGGAAATCTGAACAGAGTATGGGATTGAATACATACAAATGAGAAGTTTGATCATAAACACAGGAACCCAGCTCTGCAGCGTTTGTGCTCCAGAGAGATTTAAAAACTGAGCAGGTTCAAATGAAATATAAGACATAAGTAGAGAACCACACTGAAACACGAGGCATGACTGCTTAGCCAGCAGGACCATGACAGGTATGTGAGCTGGAATCACACAGGGCAATGTCTGGCATCCAGCCAGAAGCTCAACCCAGAGGTGACTTTTCACCAGGGTGACTCTGGAGCAGAAGAGGGCACGCAGATAAATAGCCTGCCAGAGTTGTGTGAAATATCAGTAACACAGCTTGCCAGCTGCACAGCACGTTAAAATAAGAGACAGGCACTGCAGTGACTGCTGAAGAAAATGTCACCCTGCAATCCCATGAAAGTGCTACCACAACAGATTTAGTAATAAATACAAAAACACAATAGTTGCCAGAATAAGCAGAACATTTCAGACATTGGACACTACAACATGGGGTAACTCAAGTTATCCTACAGAGTGTCTTAAATACCTGCAGGCTTACCTTGCAGAATCTCTAATGTGAAAATCACTGAAACAAGCAAATATGAAAACAGATACTGTATAAAGAATTGGCAGATTCTGCTACACAATTCAGTTAGAGGAAGACTCGGGTAAAGATAAATTTGAGACATGAAAGATGCTAGAAAGAGAAGACATTAAGGAGACATTTTCACAAAACATCTGTAGCTGCCAAGAAAACAAGATCTCAAAAGACTAGAAAGTAAGCCCACTTAAACTTGTAACTCTGAGAATAAAACTGGAGGGATATTTAATTGTGGAAAAGATAGTCTTATTTTGAGAAGCAAAAATATCATCCCTGGAGGCATAAACTAATATGCAGTCTGAAGGTACAGTATTGTTCTCCATCTCAACATCTCATTCTATAATTACCCAATTACATTTCTTTTTACCCTTTATTGAAGATGGAGACCCACTCCTGCCTGTGAATTCTTGAGGAACAGCATCTAGACACTACTGGCATTCATGAAATGTCTGGCTAGTCTTCTAGGCTCTTCCCTTTCCTTTGTGTCTAAGTCCTGACCTCAATTTTTATGGGACGTGAGGTTTCAGAGTTTTATATTTTCCCCATCAACTTACTGAATGTGGGTGGAGTTCTTAACATATGTGCTTAGGATCTCCCTTGCCAAATACCCAGGGAGGCTGACCTGTGCTCAATCCATTCAGGAGAGTAGTAAAAGCATTTTGTTTTTGTTTTTCCTTCCCTATCTAAGAACAGAACATTTTGGGGTGGAGGCCAGCCTAGCTCAGGAAGAAATGCTCAGCTTTTTAAAATTTCTCTAAGGGGAGTGGGAGCTGAGAAGAATGAGATAATTTCCCTTTTGTATTGAATTCTTCCCTGGACAATGCATATTTTTCTAGGGGAAGTGTCAGCTAGAGTTGTATTAATTAGAACATTGCTTCATAATTAGAATGGAATAATAGTAAAAACATCATTAATCCTTAAAATTCCCAAAAGCTGTGTAGGTTGGGATTTCATGTCACCATCTCACAAATGATACCATCAAGACAGAAAACATTTTAGGTATTTAGTTGAAGACCTTTGAAAATTAGGGAGATCTGACCACAAAGGAAGACAATGACTAAATCAGAGACTAAAATGATTACGAATGACAAAGATAATAA
This sequence comes from Eopsaltria australis, assembly GCA_034509425.1. Lineage (NCBI taxonomy): Eukaryota > Metazoa > Chordata > Aves > Passeriformes > Petroicidae > Eopsaltria > Eopsaltria australis. The sequence goes on along the minus strand of JAVTVJ010001659.1, from coordinate 59,745 downwards.
GAGACAACTTTGCTTCTCTGGAGAAATAACTTTTCTTTCAGAAGTCACACTGAGCAAGATATAAAAGCTTTCCCAGAATTATTTCAACATTATAGATTTCTAGGAAATCTCTCTATTCTGCCTTACCACATTTAGGTGCTATGCTCCATCCTTTTAAATGCTTAGGTTTAACATAGGGTTATAATGAAATGCATCTTTAAAAAATGTAACAATACCTCCTCTCTAAAAATCCATCAAAAAAAATGGATCTTATTTAGTTGTTATGTCCTGGAGTGTGAATGATAGAACAAATATCACACAGCAAATGTCAGCCAGCTTCTGTAAGTTTGTAGTATAAGAATCAATGCAGAATAAAACAGATCTCTTCAGATGAAGTGTATTAGCTCAGCAGCAGAACAAGCTCTTCTGCAGTCATTTCTATAGGTATTGTTGCAATATGGCAACAACTCTTATGGAAATTTTGTGAACACCCTCCACACAGAATAGTTCAGTTCAGCTGACATCCTGAAAATTACTCCAAGCTCTGCAACTACACACTTATATCCTTGCCAGGAATCAGAAACCAGATTTTATCCAGCCACTACACAGCTGTGTCAGTACAGAGCTGCATGTATTCTGATGAGGGGACTGCAATCACAGGTTTTCTTAGCTGGAAAAAAATCTGCCAAATAAAAAAGAAGGAATGTTAATCTGCTGGGAAAAATGTATTTATTTTTTCCATAATCTGTGTTGCATATTTGTTTGACGAAAAGAGCAAAGGTTAAAATGTTTGTTTTTTAAAGGGTTCTGCACATCAAATCAGAATGGTGTTTGCTTTTACTCTTCATTAATTTCTGGCTTTCAGAGCACAATGGACTTGATCAGTCTTAATATATGACTCTACTGGGAATTGAAATTGTTCAGATTGGGATGTTGACAAAGTATTTCTCCATTGTTTTAAGCTTTTTTTTTTTTTTTTAGTGCACCATGGTGACTGTTCACCTTGTACTAGAACTTTAATCCTTTCATCAGAGACAGCAGGCATCACCCATTTTCTACTAAGATTCCCTTTTCCTTTTTTTCTTTTTTCCCCCCTTGCAAAAAATACCAGGTGCACCTCTTACAGGAGTCAACAGAAGAGAGCCTCAGACAATCAAGTGGGAAATACATGAGTTCAAAGACCACAAACCATTTTATAATGCACTAATTCCTGATTGTTCTTTTCCATTTTCTTGTGTGAATCAGCAATAAGCTGTGAGAAAAATTAAACTTACCATAGCAGAGAGATCATTTGTTAACCTTTGTGGAAAGGTCAGAGCCTGAAATGTTTGCTGTTCTTACGTGAGAAGTCAGGGGAAATTGCCATGCTCAGTGCAGCTCTGACAAACACGTCCCAGGCATCCTGTAAGCACAGACTGGAATAAGAGTATTGGTTTGAGGGACACTGAGGGGTTTGGGCTTTTATAGCTTTGCACTGGATGTTGCTTTTTTTTTTTTTACACTGGTCAGCCAAATTTATATATCAAGTTTCAGACTTGGAATGACCAGTTATTAATCCAAACACAGCAGCTTAGCCGCAAAAATTGGCATAGGTTCACTGATAACACAGACAATGTTTCAGCTGAAGAACTGGCAAACTTGTCAGAACTAAGTGGGTCTTACCTGGACCAAAACTCAGCCAGTGAGTCTCCCCTAGTGCTCAATAATCTTTTCTCACTCAATGTCACATTCCACTGAATCAGCACGAGCTGCAATTACAGAATGAAGGCTGATGAGTGTACTGAAGCCAGCACAGTTCACCTATGTCATAATGGGACTGAGATTTTCACCAAAAAAAGGAAAAGAATTGCTGCTTCTATCTGTACTTGAGGAAGAAATGTTTGACAGGATTGAAAATGTAGGAACTCTCTATTGTTTCTAAAATATTTTCTTTTGACATCTGTGATGTTGTTTCTACCCTTCTTTTTTTTTCACGTCTATAAGGAGTAAAAATGAATGACCATGTCATTTTTTTTACCTTTCTTACAGAACTTAATGGCTTTTCAAATGTTAAAGTACCATTACTGTAACAGTACAGAGCTAAGGGCCAAGATTTTCTTTTTTCTTCTGCTATTTGATAAGGTTTCCTAGAGAGAAGATGACAAATTGGGGTTTGAGGAGCCAGAATGACACAAAAATCTCAGATTTCACTTAGATTTTCACATTTATATCCTATGCAGAAAAGGGAAGAGGAAATAATTACGAAGAGGCAGAGCAGATAAAAAGAAAATAATCCAAGTTTTATATTTTTTTTAATATTGAAGGTAAAGAAAAAGCTAAACTAAGGTCTTAGTAACTCATAGACAAGCTTTATAAACTAAAGCAAAGGTAAAACTAGTTGGAATTTCTCTAACAAAACAATAGAACTATTTTTGTTGGAAGGGGCTTCCTGTGGTCTCTGGTCCAACCCTCAGCTCAAAGTAGAAATAAGTTCAAACTTAAATTTTCTCAGGGCTTTTCACTGCTGAATTTTTAAGCTTTTTCTGGGTCCACCTTCTGCCCTAGCACAAAGCTCCCAGCAGGACTGGCATCCATGTGGCACTTGGCTGGCAGCAGGCAGGCAGTGCAGGGCAGGTGACATCCCAGCCTGTGCAGTCACCCAGCCCAGCACAGCCCTGAGTGGGGACTCTGCCTCAGCTCCACAAACATTTCCACCCCGTGACTGTGGCCCAGTGCCAGAGATAAGGCTCTTAACATGTCTCAAAAGCTAAAATATGTGTCCCTGAGCAGGTATCTATGCATGTCAGTAATTACCAATGACTGGATGGGTTTGTCAATATTTCAGTGGGTCTTTTTCCCACTGAAATGCTGCCAATTGTAATTGGGAGGCGCACTGTGAGAAATTCAGTAGCCAGACAAAAGAGCTGAACAGTTTCCTCTGATTGTAAAAGGCATTGTACTGAAGATTTTTCAAGCTTCCTTTATTTAGAAGTATACTAAAGGATTTGCATTGAAAGTTCCTAAATTTAGAGAAATCTATTCTTTCTAAAACTTCCTCCTTTTTCATCCATGTCATTCCATAAAATTTTATCAGGAAAAAGACAAAACATTCATTTTGGGGAAAACGTGGAAAACGTTACCAGATTCCAGCCTAAACAGATTGTAAATGCAAAGACCTAGAGAGAAAGTAAGAAAGAAAACTTAAAAGACATGAATTTCCTAAGCGATTCCTTTTTCCTTGAGTGGGACACATTTAATACTTTCAGATTAAATTGAAAATGAAACTGAAAACCTAAATTACTTGAGAACTCTATTACCAGGACAATCTATATTATTTGCAAAAAAATCCCAGACCAGTACCACTTTAATATAAAACAAAAAGTTGCAACTGGCATTCAAAATGCCCCATCCATGAATTTTGAAGGGATCACTTGAAACAACCTTTCAGACAGTCTGAGAGCTCGTCCAGCTGCAGAATGCTTTAGTGAACACTCAATATTATCAGCACCACCTAGAGTGAATCACCAGAAACAACTCCAGCCACAAAAAGTAATATTCTTTACAAAACATGACTTCATTTTGTAGGAGCATTTTGCAGACTTACCTCCAAAGACTTCCATACCAAATAAAGATGGCTGAAACAATAGAAGAGAAGCAAGATGAGACTATATTTTTATTCTTGCACCTGGAAGAGGTCAAGAAAATACATCAAAAAAGTATTTTAGAATCAACTGAACCCTGTAAGGCATTGTCTATTAGTTCTGGCTTAATCATCATCAGAAATTTTCTTGATCAAAACATTGTTGGTGATGATGAAGAGGAAGAGAAGGAGGATGTCTAAAGCAAAACAGAACCTTGTTTACTCTCGAAAGAAATAGAAACAGATTGTTGTGGGGTTTTTTCAGTAAACTATGAAGAGTCAGAAGATAGAACTGTGTAAATAAAATGGGCACTGTAGACACTGCATGTTTATGAAATAATTGGTTTTATCTTTATGCACATTCTCTTTACATTCTGCTTGATTTAGACACCTACTTATTTAAAACCAATTCCTGTACATCATCGTAATAACAGAGAATATTAGGAAACTTCCATTATGGGATACACATTGATTTTCCATTATTTTCAATCTAGGAAAAATTATGTAAACAAGGATTCATTTGCACCCCTCCAATAAACTGAATGGTTTACCCTTACCATATTCCAGCTTGATACTGTAAAAATCAACTGCAAAATTAATGGGGTTATACTCATAAATGCATGGAATTGGGCCTGTAATTTGGAGATGATGTTCATCTCCATGATTTCTGATATCAGTTAATGTTCAGTCCTGTTGAATTTCAGAAATGCTTACTATTCAACCCCCCTGAAATCCATAGGAACACTCTACTTTCCTGCAGTTCTGATAAACAGACACCTGGCACAGATACCACACTCCCAAAGTTGATTATTTTCATTTTTTAAACAAATCAATTGCTACCATGGCTGTATTAAGACCTTATGATGGCCTATTTTAAACAATAAGCAAATCAGGAATATAAGCTTAACAAAACAGAGGATTTCCTTGCATAGTAAATATATATGCAAAAATTCAGCCATTACCAAGCACAGATTGATCATTTCTGGCAGCTCAGTGCAAGGAGACTGAAAACTGCGTGGCTTTGTGCACTGCTGACTGAGAAGAATATACTGACAAACCACAACTTTGTGTCTTTGCTGCAGCTGGTGGTCTGAAAATTAAGCCTGAGAAGACCATGCTGAGTGGGATGAGCACAGCAGAGGACCTGTCCTTTTTCAGAGCAGCTCTCTCCAGCACTAATGGCTCAGAATTCATGAGTGCAGTGGTGATATTTATTCTGCTCACTCCCATCTTCCCCACCCAGTACCAGGTGCCTTCCTGCTGATCTGGGGACCACACTTCTGCTGTGGGGAAGTTTCTTTTCACTAGGATGGGATGAGTTTGCCTCTGGCCCTCTTCCTCATTTATCTTCTGACCTAAAAATTCTTCTAACTTAAATCAAAACGACCTGCATGTTTATTTAGCCCTTAAACATTATTTTCATGCTGAACTTCATATATTTATAAAATGTCAAGTTATTATTAACTACTATTACTGAAAAATAGTAGAATTTTAATATAATTTAATGTTTATGCTTTTTATATAACCAAAATACTTTATAAAATGAATAAATATAAGCCTAAAATGAATAATAGTCTTTCACACTGGTGAGATTTATTTTATTTAAATCCTTAATCTGAAGAGAAGGGGCAAAAAAAGGTATTTTCTACCTTTTAGTTCTGACAGTAGTTCTAACTTTTTCACTGTCACACTATTATTAGTAGATATATTTTCTCACTGCTGACACCACATGCTAAACAATATTTCCATCATATTACATAAAACATTTCTATAATACTATTGCACTATGAAGAAACTAAGATGAAATCATTACATCTGTGGGGAGAATCTGCCCTGTGTCCTTTCTTACATATGAAAATGTGTGGTGCTTTCAGCCAAAGCTGATAGCTGCTAATAAAATAATTTTAAAAATGTCAAAAACTCTGACATTAAAGAGGAATGTCTGTGCAAAATTATTAGAAAGATATTACAAATTACTGTAAGGTGTCCTTTACCACTCCAAGAAAATAAATGTACTTGCCATAATATGAAAATGCAACAAACATTCCACATGCTAGTTAATAAATCAAAAATAATAAGTCAAAATAATAAATAAAAAATGTCTTTATTATTGTAAATTACAATTCATTTAAAAATAAAGGATACATATATTTAGAGATATGACCACTGAGAAAGATGAAAACCAAAAAATGCAGCTGCTGGAGTTTTTTTTGCTTCAGGGCATGCACACTGCTCCACAAGCTGAAAATTTTACTCTGTAGTTATTTCCAATCGTGTTGTTTCAAGATATTTAGCACATTTTTTTGAAGCAACTGAAACAAAATCTCCCTGAACAAGAAGAGAGATCTATCCATACCTTGGTTTGATCTTGAATGGATAACTTTAATTCTATGACATCATAACACTTCCTTTTTGTGTCCCTATGTAAATGCTTGACTACAGCATCTCCAGGTCATGTGGCAGGTGAAAAGGCTGACCAGAGAGGTCGAATGGGATTTTAAAATTTTCCTTAAGCACTGATGGTTGTCCTTCTGAATCAAAGCAACTGGTCTGATAAGAAGTAAATTGCTGCATAAAGAGAACTTTTAACATCTCAAGATGGGCAGTGGAGCCAGTTCTGAGAGCAAGGAGTCAGCCAGGAGATCCAGAGAACTGGAAAAGAAACTCCAGGAAGATGCAGAGAGGGAAGCCAGGACAGTCAAACTGCTACTCTTGGGTAAATAGACTAAAAAATACTTATAATGCTTTTCCATTGAGGGGTTGTTTTTCTCTGGAATTACATTTCAGGACAGTGATTTTCTCACCTCACACTATTTTATTTGAAGAAGACAATTCTGTAATATTTGTTTAGAATGTTTTCTGGTTGTGGCCACTCATGAAGTCAAAAGGAATAGGCTGGAAATGGCCATATCACTGCATGTATTCAATTTTAAGTGTTTTAAATCCTTGACTGCTGTTAGAATAAATGTTACAATACAAACTTACACAGAACATAATACACTTATCTCTTTTTTTCATGGATCTATATGCATTCATTTGCAGGAGGATTAAGTAAGATAAGTGGTTACATAAAAAATCTACAGGTGTCATGAGATATTGATATTGTTTATCTTGCAAAGTGTTTCACTCCATTTTTTAAAGAAGCAGAAAGTGATTTAGAATGGCTTTTTCTATGTATAATGGGGAGTGGAATGAAAAGTACAGAGATGAATACAGATAAATATTCTCACAAACTACTACTTCTAATCCACACAATGATCAATTTATTAGCAGCCAGAGGCTGTAATGACAAAAGAAAATAAATTATTTTTCTTCATATAGCTTTATTCTTATCCTTTTTTCCCATGGTGCTGTGCAGCTTACCAGAAATATCCGAGAGCACATTAACACCATCACTGCCTTAATATTTTTCTTCCAACAGCCTCTTGTAAAAGTCAACAATGGTTTCTCCCAAGGAATAGAAAACCAGTCTTTGATCATTGGAGTGTTTCTCTTTTTGCCTTTCTTGTAACTGCAGTTCTTGCAAATGTTTTTAAACTGCCATTTATTCAGACAAAACTAGATCCCTTAGATAAAGTAAACCAATTCTGTTGTTTTTTATCTTATGAAAAAAGTCTATTTATACCTGTTAAAAATTGAACAATTATTATTCAAAAATAAATAAGAGAAGAACATGCAGGTTTCTCAAATAATAATATGAATGCAGCACTTTGATCCTCTTTATGTGCCATCAGTATTCGGATTGTGGCTTACAAACCTTTTCAGCCCAGTTAAGAATAGAAAGATTTTCTGTGCCACAGTAATATAAAATATTGCTCCTAATGAGGAAAGCCTAAGTTGAACAAAAAAAACCAGAACAATATTTTCATTTAAAATTCCACAAATTTAAAGTTATTTATATGTATTGTTACCAAAAATATTGGGACATTGAGTTAGAACCAGGATCCATCTTTTTCAGCATCCTGTCTTCGACCTTATCCAACCTTACCCACGAGGAAAAAGTAAGAAAGCCTTTAAGAGGAATGTATAGGATAAAGAGGAATTTTCCAGATAAAGGGGAATTTATAAGTTAAGCAGTTTTATCTTCAAGCTTTTATGCCCTTACAGTATTACTGAAGGTTGTTTCACACCAGGACACCAAGTAAATTACCCACCCCCTCCCCCCACTGAACATATGCACGTATTTAGTATTAAGGACTTTAGTTTTAAATGTTTCCTAACGTATATAATCAGTCTTCTGACACTATTAATATCAGCCTTGAGATACTTTTAGTAAAATACTTTGAAATTCAATGTAAGCTACAAGAGAAAGACTTCCATTATGTTCATTTCAAACCTGAACATATTTCAGATTCTTTAGCTACACAAACACTCTTTTCATGAGACACAATGATAATTTGGGTCTGAAATACTTGTTTATAGATTTTTATAGTATCTTCCTTTACTCACATCACACATGATAAAAATTCAGATTTGTCAGTGGATAATGTTTTGGAAAGCTTTTTTTCAGGATCAGAAAGTCTTGGTAAAAAACATATTGAAGAGACAAAAAAAAAATAATTCTTAATAACTTGAATTTTCTTGTTTTTAAAAAAGTAAGAGGTGAATAAACTGTGAATCTGCAGCCTATTGCACCAACAGAGTGAAAGTGTCTCTTGAACACCTGGAACCAGAGATGCTGAAGCAGTGTACAGAAGGGGCACCACGTCATCCCTTCCATAGGGAGTGTGTGAAATGGCCAGATTAAATCTACCCTGTTCAGATTTGTACCTGTTATCTTTCCACACATCTGAGGTGATATCAGAAATTATATAAATTTTAGACTTCATAAATCAAGGGCAGTTCTATTCAAGCCAGCCTAGTCCTACCCAGTCCTAGCTTTCTGTTCAGTCAGACTTTATGTTGCCTTTATACTGCAAAGCAGATGTCATAATTTCTTTTTTGCAATAGACAGATTGGTAGAAAATACTCAGAAAAAAAAAATGAGACGTATATCATAAGCCTTTCAGTGTAATCACTTTTTTCCTTACCCTTAAAATGTAAAAAAACTAATGTATTCTGACTATTTTCTGAGAGGATTATTAAAAATCTAGTGTGGTCTCCCTACCGCCTCCAGTAGATCCCTTTACAAAAAATAGAAATTATATTCAGAAGAAAAGGCATCATGCTTGTTTGTGTCAAGACCTATGACCCAGGCAAACACACTATCTGGGTTGAGATTATTTACAGTTTATATGATATGTACACATAAACTGGAGGAAGAGGGAAATTATGTCACTTTCTGATGTTCCTCACAAGCTGGCCAGGAGCCAAGAACGATAAAAGTCCCCTATGTTAGGTGTTCCCAGGCTGTCAAAGGCATCCCATCCCCCAACACGTCCACAAATCTGGTCTCCACAGATTTGTACTTCAAAAAGATCAGGTTATTTTATGAGTCTGGAACAAACTCCAAGGTGAAAGTTTTATTTCCTTTGTATCTGAGCCCTATCTGGCCTGCCATATCAAACACAGTTTGTGTGCTTTGGGGGATACCAGGTTTCAATTTATAGGTGTGCAAAGTACGGTGCACATTCCAAATATGGCCAAAATAGCTGATCCTCACAGTGATGTTTCACCAAAATAAGAACTTAGGTTCAGTTCAAACAATCTTTAAAATTTTAATTTAGTTATGTTCAACATATAACTCCATGTCTCATTGGCTTCAGTTTTCAGTGTCAGGACAAAAGCCACCCTCAACAGAACTGATCATCCTCATCTCACTTTACTCCCTTTTTGGGCACAACAACACAATTTAATTTAAACATCTACTTCAGGGGAACAGAAATTGAAGCTGTTTGCTTCAGGTTTTGTAGCAAATATTTCTTGCCACTGATTATAAAAGGTCTCTGGTAAGTAGTCTGAATGTAGAAATTTATAGTTTAGCTGTTTAAATCCAGTTAAATGTACCAGTTACTGCAGTACTGAAGCTTGACTTCCTGTTAACACCTAACCTGGAAACATTGGCTTTGGGCACAAAGAGAGCCTAATAATCCTGTGGATGGGAATACACTGATTTCCTTGTTTGGAGGGTGGGCAGTATTTAGAGACCTGATTCTCTCTAGAGGGTTAGATCTTAGATTTTTTTTTCTCGAGTTTCTCTCTTTCATTGAGTAATTTTGTTGAGTTCTCATAAGAAGACCAGGAAGATATGATTTCCATTCTACTTCACAATATACAGAGTTTTAAATGGCACGGACAAAGCTCAGGCAGGGGTATGAAATATTTTCTGATTTTAATTTGAATATTTTCTTTTCCTGCTTTTTGCTGATTTATGTCATTGTCAGAGGTTTTTCTGAAAGGTTTCAAGCAAAGTATTCACTAGGGGTTTTTTACTTCCTAACATTTAATTCTGGAAACTTTCCTAAACTTAACCTTTCCTTCCACATGGATGATGGCTGTAAAGAGATAATAATTCTTTATCTGAGACACAAAAGCACCTTAATATATAAGAACCTTCCTCACTGTCTCAGCAGAGGCTAATATTGAAAGCTTTTACTCTCCACAGCTATTCAAACAAATTCTGCTTAGAAAAACAAAAATGTCAAATCACAGCTGAAGGACTGGATTTTGTTTCCCCTTGAATTTGTGAGGTTCTCACAGGTTTTCAAGGCACCTCTGTTTTTTTCTCTATTTCTGTTTTGTCTACATGCCTTGGTGTCCTGCAGGGAAGAGGCTGAACTCTCCCACAGCAGGAGGGAGATTTGTGTCAGGCTGCTGGGGAACGGCTCCTTTGCAGCTTTGCTGCATGGCCATTGTTCCTGAGCCTGCTCTTCAGTCCCAGGGTGCCCAGAACCGTGGTAGGTTTGGGAATTGGTGGGATGCAGTTCTGGAATACCTAGAGCAAGAGGAGATGCAGGTTACAGCCAGCCAGAGTTCAGCACCTCACTGAAGGTGAATGTGACATGCCCTGTGCTGTGGTGGAGGTGATCTCTGGGGGGAAGTGTTGATCTTACTGGCAGTGGGGACATCTTTCAGCTCCCAGAAACAGGAACAGTGCCAGAGTTTCAGACATTGACTGAGACTTTTATGCCTGAATTTTCTGTGCAGTTATCCATATCAAGGAAATGGAGACAGAAATGAGAAGTAAATTTAAGCTAGATCTTAAATATGTGAAATATAAAATTTGGCGATGGCTTACTATCATCAGTACCTGTCAAGTGGAGCTATAAATCTTCACAGCTGACAGAGTTTTTCAAAACTCTAATTAAGTTTTTTCTGAGCTTCGGGACAAGGCTGTTTGTCCTAAGTTCTTGTCTATGATTCAGAAACTCTGGGTTTGAAGGTGCCTTCAGCTCCCTGTGTAGTCACACAAGGTCTTTCGTGATGCACTTTTGCCACTATTTCTGCAAGTAGAAATCCACTGCATCAGGTGGAAATGCAGGTCTTCTGCACCAGGGACTGGCCAAAGGAGGAGGCTGCATGGTGAAGGGAAGGAATAAAAAGAGCAGGTGCAAAGCAAATTATTCCTGACCCACTTCCTGGGGCGAAAATGCTGCTACAATTAAGATGACACTCCATGGTGAAGCCAAAGTCTGAAAGTCATCTGTTGTTTAGATAAAAACATTATTGGGTCATAAATTAAAGATGAGCAGAGGTAGCAAAATGCATCCAAAAGCTATAAATTATGCCTCTCACTCTATTTTAACACAGTCTTTCAGATCTGGAAGAGAAGTTAATTTCTGTATTATGCTTCCTGGCATCTTTTCATGACGTAAATGTACAAATTCTCAGTACAGCCTCCTCTCTTCCCTATAAAATGTGTAGCAAACACTACCTTGCTGACAGGGCTTTACCAAGTTCTTCAGAAGGTCACTGAAAGGATAATAAATGATCTACAACAAATTTGCATTTTTTCCAAACTGTGGCAGATGGCAGCATCAGCCCATTTTGCATGGGCTTGTTTTTCTTTTGTACTTTCTACCATTCATATCATGGGTTTCAGAAAATGCTTTGAGTATGGTTTGCTGTCTTATGTGATTTATTTGAGTAAATTAATCCCTGTCATTTGGATACTGTTACCTTTACAGAATGTATTTGAAAAGTCTGTAATCAGTTTGTTCCATTTACTGAGAAGTCCTTGGTTAAAAAACTTCGGCCTCGGATTTTGGTTTTGTCAGAAGTAGACACCATACCATGAGGGAAAAGGTAATCTACAAATAGAAAAGCAGTGACAAATCTTTTTGTACTTCAGCAGAGCTTTTGATACTTTCTCTCACAAGATCCTTCTGGATAAAATGTTCAGCACACGGCTGGATAACCAAGTTACATCATGGGAGAGCATCATCAGGCTGGGGACCTGTCACTGGTGGGGCTCCACAGGGATCCATCCTCAGCCCAGTTCTCCTCAGCTCTTCTTAAATGACTTGGGTACAGGACTTGAAGGAATACTAAATTTCTCAACAAAACCAAACTGGGACAAGCTGTCAGTTCCCTCCAGGGCAGAGAGGCCCTGCAGAGAGATGTCAACAAATTAGAGACTGGCAATAACCAACCATATGAAGTTCAGCAAAGGGCAAGTGCTGGATTCTGCACCTGGGGTGGGGCAACCCTGGTTCTGTGCATAGACTGGGAAACAAGAGGTTGGAGACCAGTGCTCTGGAAAGACACCTAGAGGTCCTGGTCAATGGCAAGTTGAACATGAGCCAGCTGTGCCCTCATAGCTCGGAGAGCCAACCCTGTCCTGGGGGTTTCAGGCACAGCCAGGAAAGAGAGCACAAATTCTGGTAATAAATAGTTCAGCTTCCTAAAAATTTGATGAATATTTTTCACCTTGAGTCCTGTGTGCAGTTTTGGGCAGCACAATATCAAAAGTCATTAAGTTATTGGAGAGCATCTAAAGGAGGGCCAGGAGGATGGTGAAGGGTCAGGAGAGGAATTGCTGTGAGAAGCAGTTGAGATCAACAGCCTGGAGAAGAGGAGACTGAGGGGACATCTCCTTGTAGTCTTCAACACCCTCATGAAAGGAAACAGAGGGTCAAGTACTGATCTCCTCACTTTGAGACCAGCGGCAAGACTCAAAGAAAGAGCATGAAGTTGTGTCAGGGTTGGTTTAGGTTGAATGTTGGGAAAAGGTTCTTTCCCCAGAGGGTGATTGGGTACTGGAACAGCTGCCCAGGGAAGTGGTCACAGGACCAAGCCTGCAGAGTTCAAGAAGTGTTTGGACAATTCTCTCAGGCAATCCTTGGGGTGTCTTGTGCAGGACAAGCATATCCTCTGGTTCTATAAATCCTGTCCCATGGATTCACAAAGTTAAATCCTCTCTTGACATGCTTTCAAAATCCATCTCTTTTTTTGGCAGCTGTTGCCAACCCTCATCACTCTAGCTGACCGAAGATGATACTCACTCGTGTTGATTTGCGATGGAGACACTTTGCATTGTGATTACTCACTTTCCGTGAGATAACAGGACAAACTAGCCGTACATAATCTAGCCAAACCTATGCCCTAATTCTTCAACTAGCTGTGTAAGCAAATGTCTGCTCCTCCTCTGCAGCTGTGGGGTTTTCCTGCAGAATCATTCCCAAGGTGGAACTGCTGCACTGCTCTGCACGCTTCCCACTTCCAGCCTTTGTGGCAGAGGAACTGACAAAAATCCAGTGTCAAGACTTTTGCTCATGTGCTGCCTTTACATCATGAGCTAGACCACATGTGGGTCTTTACACTCTGGTTTTCCAGTTGCCCATGGAAGCTGGCTGAAGGGCATGGAGCCGGCTCATTTGGCCTACAAAAGGTCATAATACACATTAAATGACCAGCTACAAATCAGTTTATAAACTGAGCACTATCAGAGGCTGTACTTTGTTCATGTTTTCCTGCCCATCTGCCAGAGATAAAATCAAAATATTATCCATATTTTATTTACTTGCTAATTAAAAATTCTGTGATATTCTCTTAACTGACTGAATATTCACTTCTTTTAAAGTGTCTCTTTCCTTTTCAGTATTAATACTTTTACCCTGATTTTGTTATTTTAAATCCAAATGGACACAAGGGAAGCTTATACTTAATACAATAAGAAACTAAGACATCTCTACTTCTCTTCATAGACAGAAAATTCTGTGTTCCAGAGAGTTATTTTTAATAGTTACTTCTTATTCATCTATCAATCATATCTTCTCAACATTCCCCTTCTGCAGGTGCTGGAGAGTCAGGAAAGAGCACTATTGTAAAGCAAATGAAGTAAGTATCTGAATATGCATATCAGTTGTTGAATCTGGTATTTGTGGTATAAGCTGTCTAGCTAAAGTCTTTTACAATGTTTATGCTTGTTTGAATAAAATGCAAAGAGACATCATTCAAATCAAGTTTCCATTCAAACACACAATAAAGAAAACCACAAAGTGGCTGAGACACACAGGTGGATTGGCAGTCAAATCTGTCTGACCAAAGCACACACTGGGCCCATGCATGGAGACCTGGGATTCTGCTGCCTTGGTTTTGGTGGGAGTTACTGCAGTGGGGATGTGACTGTATGAGACAAGCAGGGAGGGCAGACCCACCTGGCAGAGCCTGTCTCCAGCAGATGCCAATGAAGGATGTTTGCAGAAGATCACCAGACTGGCCAAGCCACCACACTTGTGCTGGATACCCTGGCAGTGTCTGATGCTCTGTGGCTCGGGAACCATCCTGAGCTGGGGGCAGCACCACTCTGCCTCAGTTAATTTGTGTCTACCCCTGAATCTTTTGTTGAACCAATGTAAACTAACAACATCCACAGCTTTCTACAGCAAGTAGTTCCACAGTTTAGTTACACTTGATATGAATTATCTCTCTTTGTTCAATTTTAATTTGGTGCCTATTAATTTCATTTGATTTCACTGTATCTCAAGAGCAAATATCAAAATATTCACATTGTACCATAGAACAGAGAGGGTTTTCTTCCTAGGTTTTTTTAGGGGGAGTGGGGTTATTTTGGAGAGGGGTTTTGATGTTTCATTGGTGTTTTTTCCCCCAAAATTGGCTTCTATAGATCATTCTTGGTCTCCAGAGCTCCTACTGAGGTTAAAAAATCTCCCATGGGCCAGGGGAGAACATATTTAGCCACCAGCCTGCACAGTGAGCAGCTGCAACCCACAATATCATGGGTAGGGACAGACATAAGAACTGATTTTAGTAAGAAAATTATCGACAAAAAAAGTTTTCGTACAATAATCAATCTGGAAAAAAAACAGGCTGTACAAGCTCATATGCAGAAATCCCTGTTTGAATTTGGACTGACTATCTGGTTACAGAGATACTGTGAGTGCATCATAAATCTACTGCAAGAATACTTGTAGTTGTTTGTTCAAAGTGCACATGGTACCCCACAGATTGAAGCCAGGAGCTTCACTTCTGGCTCCAGAGGAAGGTCAAATCTCTCTACATGTGTGTGCTGATTTACAATTTATTTTGACAAGTTTTTCATATATAATAAGACAGGTTACAACTAAATTCATACATGTTTTTCTTTCAAGGGTAGCCAAAATGCTGATTATGTGTCTGGTTTAAATTAATAATCCACCTAGGTTCAAGGGACCAAACTTACACGGATGACAAATGTCCTCCTTTACTGCATAAACTGTCCTCCTTTGCTGTTGTGTCTAGTCTTATTTTCACAGAGAGGTCCTGGTCTGATTCCTAAACCTGTTCAAATACAGAAAAAGTTACACAGGGATTGCAGCTGTTTATACTTGATCCCACTTTGTAACCACAAATCTCTTCCTGTATAAAAATCAAACAACCTGCTTATGAAATCAGTAATACTATTCTGAATTTAAGTTCCCCTACCTATTTGTTATCTTCACCAATGCATTTTAAAGAGTTAAAAAAATATTATGTCATAAGAACAAATTTCTACTATTTAAGTAGCTTATTTTGTAAAAAAGCAAATTCAGAACCATCCATCAAATACTTTGCTAACATTTTTGTTCCAGTTAAATAGTAGATGAATTTATTTCTGGTTTGAGTTCCATTCAGGAGACCCTCCCTATTCAGCAAATCATTGAGGTGTGTTGTGCTCAAAGCTTTGCCAAGCAGGAGCAGATTAAAAATGTTCCTCTGAACAGAGCACATTAAGAAGGCTGATAAGATTTAACAGCATGGAGGAGGGGGAGAACACTGCAAAGCTGAGAGCTATATTTAAAGACTTGTGCATTTATGAGGTGTCAAATTGATCACAAAAATGAATTATTTTACAGGAAAACTGTTCACAAAAATTGTATTTGTTCATATAAAATGTCATCTTTCTGTCACAACCAAGGACTTCTTTTTAAGGGATTTTTTTCAATTAAAACACTCAATATTAGTCGTTCATTTTTTTCAGTGAAGCATAACATTTTCTAAAGAACACTGATAGCTGCTTACAAAATAAATAATTTTCCTGAAAATACAGTTTCCACCAAAATCATAGTAATTGTATTCCTAATAATATAATTTTCTAATTTATAAATCTTATTTTTTTGCAGTCTGAAGATCTTAATCAGAGTTATATCCATCCACTGAGCTTTCCAAAATATCTTCTGATGCTCGAAATATATATATGCTGCAAAGCCCTAAAAAGATTAGGGTGGTTATGAGAGGCACTAAAAGAAAAAAGAAATCCCTGAAGCTCTGTGTTTCTAACTACATAATTTCCAATGTGTGATCTAGCTTTTTAAAAAACAAGTTGCATATCTCTGTGCTGTGCTCTTAGTTAGCAGTATGAAGCTTCTGCAAATATTTTGGTGAATGAAATCAGTAAGCAAAGTATCTGATAACTCATCATGCCTGTTGGGACTGAATCAAAGCCACCTTTCTGATGAGAAGCCTTCCTTTTGTGAATGAAAGCCTCAGAAGACTGCATCTGTAAAATGGGGAGGTGTCTGCTACACAAGCTCCTCTTCTTTCTTTCTCCCAAGTTCAATAAGACTCCTTTGAATCTTGCAGAATTCATTTGAATTCATGATAAAAAGAGCATTCAACGAAACCAAAGCTTCAAAAGAGACTTCATAGATTTGCTTGGTCTAGAAGTGATTGGGAAAATGAAAATATTTTAGAGAGTCTTTTTTCCTACAGATGCTATTCCTACAGGCACAGGAATGCAACTTCTGAGTTTTCTGACATCCATAAGTCAGAGAGATGTTAAGACAGATCAGTTGTCATCTGGGTTTTGTGTTTGTGTATGTGAGTGAGTGGTTTTCTGACAGGGCTGACTTGGCCTTTGGATAGCTCTGTCCAGAGTGTATCTCAGGCAAGATGAGGTAAAACACCAATCCCCAAAGCCCAGAAATTCTGTATTTAATAACCTGGCCTTCATCTCTGGCCAGCTGAGGTGAGGAAGAATAGAGCCTTGATTCCAGCAGCCAAAGCAGCTCAGTGTCTGTTCATTGAGAGCACACCAGGCCAAAGTGGGGGAAGATTGCATCCTTTTCCACAACTCACGGAAAAGGATGTCTCTAAGCCATGATATAATCTGCACACTGATTTGGAGAACTTTAACCACATGCCATTCTCCAGTCAAGGAGGATTATGAAATTCTAATTCCTCTGTCAGAATTATATTACTGAAATTGATTATTAGGGCTCTTTACCCTCTAGAGTAAATGCATGTCTCCAAAGCCCGGAAATAATTAGGGTACGACCTTGCTATAACTAGAAACTGTAGCTGATGAACAAAGAAATATTAAAGATTTCTTTTCTTGTTTTCTTGATAAGTGCCTCCCCGTGATGAAACATTTTTTCCAATAATGTTTCTATCTAGGTAAGATTGTGGATAAAAATGAGAATGAATGAACAAGCAATGACAGCCCATGACTAACACTGTAGTTTCCAATAATAAAAGATTTGTGATCTAAGTATAGAAATGCATCTTGCCCTAAATCTCCAAGGATGGGTATGGCTCCTGTTCTGGACTCATATTTTATTTTAAATTAACCCACAAGGGGAAAAAGCAGCATCTATTCACTCAGACTGGGTGCAGGCAATTAACCTCACATAGACAGAAACCGCTGTTTCCCTGTTCTAGCAGAACAGGCAGATCAACCATTGATAAATGCTTTTCCCAGAGCCAGGTGGATTCAGTTCTTTCTCACACTGACCACAAAAGAACCTGATCCAACTTTTCATCACTTTTTTTTTCTTTTCTTTTTAAAAATGTATCCCATAAGCCTTTTGTTGTTTTTTTTTCCCCAGGATCATCCACAAAGATGGTTTCACCTACCAGGAACGCATGGAGTTCAGACCTATCATTTACAGTAATGCAGTGCAGTCTATCCTGGCTATTGTGAAAGCAATGACCAAGTTAGGAATCAGTTATGAAAACCCTGCTAGAATTGTGAGTATGACACCCTTTCTCTTGAAATAGGCATTGGAACACATTTTTTTGCAATATAATAGTAGAGACTAGTAGAACAAAGTATGTCCAGTATTTTCTTTATGACAGTGGAAACTGAGTACCATTTGAGTTACATGTGACAAAATGTCCTTACTAGTTTCTATTTTCTCAAAATTGATGCCTGAGGTCTAACCTTTGCATAAACTCACATTTTTATTGCTACAAAAGAAATGTTAAAGTTGTAAAGATATTTTAAAAAAAGAACAGAAAAAATAAAAAAACCCAGAATCTTTTCTTAGTTGCTTAGTCACTTATTTATTGCCATTGGGAAATGTAAAAAATATTTTCCTTTTATGACCAAACCTTGGGGTTCAGCCATGTAAGGAAAGGTCATGTAGAAGTGTTGGGAGCATTTCAGTCTGGCATTGCTCCTGGAGCAGAGACCTCCCTGTTGTGTGGATTCAGTCCTGACACCACAGGAAAGTGGAGTCCAACATTCCTGACAGTCACCAATGCTCTGCACAGGAGCATGGAGGCAAAGCCCCAGGAAGAAGACCTGTTATCTTCTGTCAATCTCACTGAATTTTCAAGGACAGAAATAAAGGAAAAACTTTTCTTCTCCATGCAATGATTTAGCCTGTTAGCCTGTATTTCAGATCTTGCTGTGAATTTCTCAAATGCCTGTCAGAATATCAACTGATTCCAGTTTTGGCAAATTCTGCCTAATCCCTAGAGGCTTATCTTGGAGGGAATAACATCTGCTTATCTGAAAGAGCTTTACTTGTTCCAGAAGTCTACATTTCATTATAATGACATGTGGTACTTTGACCTAAAAAATGATAAACAAAGTCTTCAGAGGTTACTAAAGCTCATACTGGCATTTGACAAAATAGAAATTAAATATTTTCCACGAATGCAAATCATTCAAACGAATGTAACCAGGCCCAAAAGGAGCTCACAGAAAATAGGGCAATGCTCATGTTCTGTACTTCATAAGGAGCCATCAACCACCCTGCATGGCCCAAGCCCAAGCTGGACCTTGCAGCACTGGCCACAGGTCCTGCCTGGTTCAGCCCATGGTATCCACTACGTGGTGCAGACTCTGCCACCTGTAAATGAGATATGTTCTCCTTCTGCCCTATTATCTCAGTCTCTTTTTTCAAGCCTGACAAATTTTCTGAGATATCTGTGCGGGCTCACCCTATGCCAGTTTCATAGACACCCTTTTCAAGGGACTTCACAGCATGGAGAACTTGTTAAATAGCCCAGTCTGTTTCTCAATATAATCATCTTCATATATAATATATCTTCAATATAATTTCTTATCATTATATATAAGCAAATGCAGAAAAAACAGCTTTTGGAAGTTTATCATTTATAGCACAGTCAGCTCACTCTTGATATCATTACAGAAGATATCTGTAGGAACACAGTTGAACACAGCTGTATAGAATATTTGCAGTGCCTGTCTTCTTTTCCCCCAGAAAAGAGCAGCCTGGATGTGATTTTTAGAGAAAGTAGAAATTTTGGTCACATTTATTTGAACTGCCACTAAACATTTTCTTTTCTTCCAAAAACCCCCAAAAACTTAGATTACATTTTCCATAAAATCATAAGCCATTGATAAGCTTGAGTTGTTTTGATAAAAGCTTTGATTTCAGCTGAACTTTGTTCTTGCTTTGCATTCTGGTCCAGATTTAGCTGCTCCAAGTCATCTAGTTCAAGGACTGGGATTATCTTGGTCCCAAAAGCAATGTGCTTATCCATGTTCCAGGTCTGCCTGCAAATACATCTTACTGGTACAGAAAAGGCCTTAGCACTTAATTTAAACAACATCTGTTCTGGGGAGGGAGGTAATTTTTTCTTTCTAAAACATCATCCTAATCTATTTTTAATATGAAAATCATCTGAAGTCTTTGTAAATGCCAGAGAGAAGCAACACATTGTAAAAATCAGGTATGTGGTAAACTCAATCTGCTGCTATCTTCCTTTATTACATAAGCACCAAAATCCACACTTACCACCTTTTGCATAATAATCAATGAACATTTACCCTCTACACCTAGAGATTCTGAGCTCAAGGCTTCTCTCTGTAGGCCATTCAACCTACAAATCCAGCCCAGTAGGTGGATAGCTGTAATCATTCCGTGATATGCCATATCTTGAGGCAGAGAACATTGCAAGTGTTATCTTGGAGCTGAACAATTGAGCACCCTGGAGACAAGCGTGGGGCACACACGAGAGAGCGTGACTCGCTTCTGCTGAGCCCAGCACTGCAGGAGGCCATGGGGGTGGAAATGGAGCTGCTGCTGTTTGATGTAGAAGAGCAATTATCCTGCTGTCCTCCTCCCTTGTTCCACTGAAGGCAATTTTCTAGTGGTTGTTTCCCCCGTTTTTGGGGTTTTTTTCTCCGTGCCTACTCAATTTCTCTTTTTTTTTCTCCATGCCTACTCAATTTCTCTTTCAGAAAAAAAGCAGTGTTTCATTTTTGATCTGTCTCTGACTTTTAAAAAGTATCCATAAACTTCAATTCCTCTTGAGACATAAAGATATAGCACATTCCTAAAATAAATTTGTTAAAGATTTTTGTGAAGGTGCTACCTGGTTTTGAATAAAACATACTCCCTGCCAAAACTGTATCTGTCAAAATCCATTTATGTTTTTGCAACTATTAACTGCAAGTCACTTGAGTTGTCTACTTCTGTGACTAGGAAGGGATTATATTTTATAATTATCTGTTGTTGTGGCAGTGTATCAAATGACTATTTTAATAACGCTCTTTATTTACAGTAGATTCTTAAGATGTTAACTACTAAAAAGGAATATTTTTAATGAAACAGATTATTTAAAATCTTTTTTTATTTGACTACAAAAGGAAGAAATTATAGAATAATATATTTTAAATGCTTGGGATTTTATTGTTACAGGTTTGTTCTTCCCTACAAATGGGAAATGCATCCACTAGTTATATTCACTTTGTCACATTTCTCACTGGGATCCAAAGTAGAAATTTTTTCTTACAAATACATTCAAAAATACCTCTAGGTATAGATTTCTGCATTGATACAGTTATAATAAGTTTTAACTTTAAATGTACTTTTGAAATTAATTTTTGATACCCTATTATTCTCTCTTAATATAAAAGTCTTCCATTCAAGTTGGGCTATTTGTGAATGCTTATGGCAAGATGAAACTGAGCCCTCGTACGAACAAAACAAAACAATAAAAAGATGAAAACTCTGTGCATCACAATTTCAGCCTAACCTTGGCACTACCTAAAGGGAAGTGAGCTTGTAAAAGGATGTTTACATGCACAGGCGAGTACAGCTACCTGGAAAAAAAAACCAGTGAAAATGAGAAATTTTGCCCCTTCAACTCATTATAACCCAAGCACATCTTCAAGGAGGTGAAGGGGCATGGCGTGCTTGCACAATATTTACTGAATTTTCTCTTTAGGAGGATGAAAGGAAGCTGTGTGCCATGGCAACAACTCTGGAGGATGGCAGCATGTCTCCTGACCTGGTTGAGCTCATCAAGAGACTGTGGCATGACGCTGGGACCCAGGCCTGCTTCACCAGGGCAGCAGAGTACCAGCTCAGCGACTCGGCAGCCTAGTAGGTGACACCAGTTGCTGGACAGCTGGCCACTGCTGCCACCACCTGCAGGAGTGTCCCTCCTGCAGGACAGCCTGGGAAAGTCATTGCTCATCAACCTGGAAGAATGAGGGGGTTGCTAAGGTTTATAACATATCAGAAATGTTTAAGTGGAGGAAACAAGTGAAAACAAGGTTCAGAAACAATTTGTTTCTGTGAGTTTGAATGGTTAACAAAAAAACCAAAAGTGTATTGTCCCTCTGAGAATTTCTAAGATTGACAAAATAAGGGAAAGGAGACTTGAAACAGCTTAGGTTTTACCTAGAGTGATACTTTGTATATATTACAAGATGCTCAATATAAGTCTGGAGGGAGTTATAAAAACTGTCCTCTAAACTAACCCAGCTGCATTGCCCCCTCAGCTGAAGCAGTGATGCTGCAGCTGCTCTCCCTCCTGGCAGCCCCAGCTCCCTGTCTGAGTCCTGGGAGGTGCCAGACAGACAAGCAGGGACTGGCTGGGGCTGCTCAGCCTCAACCCCACACAGGGTCAGCGTCCAGCTGGGGTACATCTCTTACCTCAGATGTACTCAGTGAGTCTGGACTTTCCAGGAGTCCCTGGCTTGGCTGCTCCTGCTTGTCTGCCTTCTCACTCAGCTCACACACAGCCATGAAGGGAGGGGTCAGAGTCTGCCCAGAGTGCTCAAGTCTGGCTCCAAACCTGGGGCAGAGGTTTGCTCCAGCTGAGGTCCATCTCCTGACACCTGGAGGTGGAGGTTTCCCTGCTCCTGCAGCTCCTCCTACAGGCTGAGGGCACCTGCAGGGTGAAGCCTTCCAAGGTGTTGGGTGTCCCTTTTGCATGGCAGCAAAAGAAAGATGTGGCTGGATGTTGGACTTCAGGAGCCAACCTGAAGGCATCCATAATTCACCAATTGTAGAGAGTGCAAGGAATAGGCAGTGAAAATATTAAAAAGTCTCTATCTCTTTATATCTTCCAAATACGAATGAAGACCTTTTGCAAGAGTCCTAAAGAAAGAAAATATTGCCTGTGCTGGTTTGTGCCTGATTTGACAGTATTTTACAGCAGCATTGTGTTTTTATAGGAATGGTACAGAGCAATTTTTTCTAGAAAACCCTTTCTGGCAGGTCCCACTGCTGTTCCTATCACTAAAAACCCATAACAAACCAGTCATGATAAGTAAAAGGAAAATTACCTCTTAAATTTAAAAAAATATAATTGAGCCCTGTTTACCAGCTAACACTCTTTTGTGTACACTCTGCCTGGAAGATTAGGTTTCGTTGTCTAAAAAGAAGATAAAAGAATCTAAATTAATTCCCTTTCAGTGCTACTGTTTGTATCCTGTTTTAAGTTGGAATAGGTTTCAGTATTTAAGGAGGTTAATATAGATTGTGTCTGCAGTCGTTGTTTGTTGCTAGACTTACATTAAAAACAACTTCAGTGATATGTTTTTCAGCTGCTTGAACATTTCTTCTAATTTGTTGAAAATCATCCTAATCTGTCTTCATCTTTTGGTACCTGATGCTCCTAAAATTCTAGCCTTTGGCTCTGAACCATTAAAATCAACTTAACATTTGCCCTTGCTGCTGGGCTTCTAATGATCAGTTCAAAGTCAGTTACAGTCAATCAACCATCTAATGCTGCAGTTCAATTTCTTTAAACCCAAAACCCTGTTTCTCAGCTCCTGTGAATCAGCTCCTACAAAGAATAGTGATTAATACTGTGTAAACTCTGACTTTCTGAGGTTATATTCTCTGAGATTTTTCATTACTAATTCATGCTAATGAAGTCTGATCACTGCCTTTCCTTGGTGTGTTTTAATTGGAAAAAAAAAAAAGACATCTTCTGAATAATAGAAAAATCCCCCTTTTGTCAAATTTGGCTGGAATTTCTCCCTTACACTCACCTGGAACTAATTCTGTTTTAAAATTTAATGATGGGCATGGAAGGGGCAAGATTGGGATTATAAATTGTGACTTTAGATGCCACTGTACAGCTACCAGTAGCACATGGTGGATTTTGCTATCTCAGTCGTTTGCCTCTCAGGGTAGGAGTCCTGTCACTTCATCCCAGCCAAGGAAAATCAGCATTTACTGACCTTCCAGGTTCCATCCCCTCCTTTCCCAGTGGAGAGATGGTCTGCAGTCTCCCCTTGGAGCTGCCCATGGCTCTAGGAAGAGCTGTTGGGAAATGGCCATTTCTGGCTGCACAGACATAAGGTATAAGTGAGCAATCCAGGCTCCATAGACAAGTGTTAGGCCTCTGCTCAAGGCTGTTCTCAAAACAACTGTGGGAAAGGGAGACATGAGAGCTGTAAACAAGGTGCAGGTGTCTAGAGATTAGCTTGGCAGAAGAAACTGTTGATGTTATTGCCTTCTGAGACCAGTTTGTGTTTTAATTAGATTAGAGAAAGATCCCATGTGAAACTTCTGTAAGTGAATAATATTTCGAGCACGTAAGGTAGTATAAGTATGTGCACTGTCTGACAATAAAGGAGCTTGATTTATGAATCACATTGGATCGTCGTCTTGCTCCTCTTGCCGACAAAGAGCCTGAAATTCCCTTCTGCTCCATTAACTAGATAATTAACTTGGTCTAATTTTTTATGCAATTACAATTGGCTGTGTTGAATTGAATTTAAACATTTGTGGCTAAGAACTATCAGAACTTTGTTTTATAGCCAAGTGTTTATTTTAGTGCTTACATGCTTTACAAAATGTCTTTTTTCTGCCTTCCACAAAGGTGAGCTGAGATGAACTTGCCTCAGGCCCTTTTCAGAGAAACAGAGCTATATTGCTTTTTTTTTGCTTTCCCCAACAGATTGTTTCCTGGCCTCAAATAATGGGAAAATATTGAATCACTCAGATCAGGTTCAACACCCCTTGCAGACTGGATACAGTTTATTCAACTTAAAATAAGAAAATCCCATTTCCAAAAATTACTTGGAAATATCCATATGAAAGATTCTACCTTTTTAAAATTTTATTTATTTTCATTTTATTCTTCTATTTTTAATTTTTTTTTTTTTTTTACTCACAGATCCATCAAATATTGCAGACAAGGATGATGATCTGTGAGGTTTCTTTTGGAAGATGCTGGTTAAACTGAGCAGCAGAACTTCCTGCTGGGCAGACAGTGTAGAGAGGAAAAAAGAAGGCATGGACCCTAATAGACATTAGAGACAGCCTTTTGTTTGTCACAGACACAAGGCCACAGATAGGAAGGTGCCAACTGGACACTGAAAATGCTTCAGCTACTGTGTGGTTTCTTGCTTCTGGCTTTGGTCTTTATTTGAATATCTGTAGCTAAAATGCAGGGTGTTTCTCAGGCATCACCTTTTCTTTTCCTTTTGTCAATTCATAACCCCTCTACACAGATTCCTAGACCAGCCAGTAGGATTCAGAGGCTCTGTCCAGCCATTTGAAGAAAGCTGTCTGCCCCTAAAAGAGGCAGGAGAAGTGTTGGATAAAAACATG
Source organism: Eopsaltria australis (assembly GCA_034509425.1). Lineage (NCBI taxonomy): Eukaryota > Metazoa > Chordata > Aves > Passeriformes > Petroicidae > Eopsaltria > Eopsaltria australis. Next base: position 34,734 of record JAVTVJ010001659.1, on the reverse strand, counting down.
CTTCAAAGATCTGGTTTGGGTTCTCACATTGTGCAGATTTTATCTCTGTATACCATTAAAAAAAAAGCAGCTAATCCACACTTTTTCAAGGGCTCATCAGAATACCATCCCAGGAGATCCTCAGCTTCATTGAAGTCTCTGGTTTTGACTAAAAAATATATTTCTTTAAAATTACCATGTACCTCCTTTTAGTAAATTGAGAGGTCTAAAGGGAAAACAGCCCTTAAAAGTGAATTCCTCCAAAATATTATGCTCTCCCTATCACTTAGGAAGCAAAATACTGTTGCAAGCAGTCTGACAGGCTGAGGTGATTCCTTATGCATCTGCTTCTGCAGGATGCTTGTGGTTCTTCCCCTGGAGAAACAATTTCCACTTGCTGAGAGAAAATGGCCAAAAACCCCTTTGCTGACAAGGTGGTTTTCAAGCATCCCTAAGGAGAATAAGGATTTTCATTAGCTGCAGTTCTCAGAAAGACGTTTATTATGTGCAACTGAATGACATCTCTACATGAAAACAAAAAGGCGCTGAATCGTGGAACTCAGTCTCATAGAAACCGACAGTATTGTATTTAATTGTGTAATTTACATTACATCATTAAAAGTGGCTCAGTGTGGAGTGTTTATGTAATGGACATTTCAGTGTTTGGATTCACCACCATTTCTTTCTTGCTCTCCCCAGTTACCTCAACGATCTGGACAGGCTGGCAATGCCAGACTACGTCCCTACTGAGCAAGATGTGCTGCACTCCCGAGTGCAGACAACTGGGATTATAGAGACTCAGTTTTCTTTCAAGGATTTAAACTTCAGGTATGAAAGCCATATTTTACAGTCTTCTTGGGGCTTATCTTTCTGAAGTATTTTCTTCCAAGGGTATTGACTTATTATAACACAGGTTAGATCATTGTGATATCATTGAATCCACTCTTGTTTAACATTTTTACACAGCTGAAAAAGCAAGATATTTTATTATCAGTACTTTAACTTTCAGCATATAATGGACCATTATGAACAGGTCACAGAATATCAGGTTCTAAAAGGACATTTTTACATATGTAAATGTCTAAAAAGCATTAGTTATATCCTACCATTTGAATAATTGTGACATTTATTAAATTTGCCTACTTAAATGTCCTTAAGAGCATGCAAAAAACATTTGATGTCTACCAATTTGCATGTACTCTCAACATTTCACTCTTCTTTTGAGAATGGAAATAACTGCTCTTAGCACTAGAATGCACTACAGTTGACAAAAAAAAAAAAAAGAATTCTGTTCCACGGGAAATTTCAGCATTGCCAAGTACGCCTTCATGCTCATTTGAGAAGAAAACCAAAATGTGCGGAAAAAAATTTTAAAAGTAATGCCTCTGAGAAATTTGACTGAAATATTTTATACTTTCAGATACCCAAGGTCTTGTTATGCTTGGTGAACCAATTAAGAGCATCTAATTGTACATGAAAATGTATTTCAATGAATGATTATCGTTTTAGAGTTCTATAATGCTTTCCTCCGTGGACTGAAATCCATTTAATTCTTAATTTAAAGGCTGGGCCACATATGGAGGAATAAAGTCTAGACAAGAAACTGCCTGTAGAGACAGACAGATTTATAAAGCATGAGGATTATAACTTCTACATTTTTCATCTGACTTCTTTGTTTCTCCTCATATGCCAATTAAACATTCCCCAAACCACCTGTGCTACCACACAGATGCTTTAACACAACAGAGGTTCGACATACAAAATGAGATTCTGAAGTAGATGTCTTACTAATAAATTATTATCATCTATTCTGGTCACTCATGAAAATTCAGGAGTTGCCCACAAATGCTACATTACAATGTCATAGACATAATCTTCTTTTTCTCTGATTAATGTATTTCCAAATAGCTTTGTTCATTGAAAATTTGCATGCCTTTAGTTACAATCATAGTTCATGTAAGAAATTAATTCAATGTGGAGAAAGAAACCACCAGAGGGCAAATCCTCATTGACATGGTGCTATCAGTCCTGATATGTTGATATCAGCATTAGTGTTTCGGTCTAGCTGAAATGCAGCACAACTGAGAATTTAGTTTCCCGAGTGTCTGCAAACAAGAGGAAGGCTCTTAGTGCCACCACAAACACAATACTCACTCTTTTTACCCTCTCTGCTGTGCATCACAGTAGTGTGATGTGAGTAAATTCATTGGTGGTTTCAGGTGGTTGAGTAATATTAGGTAAAATCACTACAAAGGAGTCTGAGGGGTTTGAGTTGCTAAAGATGTCCAGAAACCACTTTATGAATTCACACAAACCAGCCAGTTACTGCAATTTTGCATAGCCATAGCAATGCAAAACAGCTGGAGGATCCTGATAGCCCTGCAGCAAGTTTGATAAGTACCGTAGAAACATCCATAAAGAGAGGAACACTTACACATTCAGAGTGAGTTTTGGCTGATGTACTAATGGGGCTTCAAGTCACAAGACATACAGGGATACAGAAAAACCCATCAACAGATGCCTCATTCACAAAACACTTGTTCCTTTACTGAACTGGACGAGGCAGAAAACATTCTGTAATGTGAAGTAAAAGTCTAAATCCCGGTATTGCTCCAGGGAACTGAATTACAGTTGCACAGAAAACATTGATTTTTATTTGCTGGTTTAGTGCAAGTCAGCTTCCATGTGCTCTTCAATTTATTTCACTGATATTTACTTAGAGCTCAGAACATATTTAAATGTTTTTCAAAGGAAATCTGATCTTCATAGATCCTCTTCTACTGTCCTTTCTATTGGTGTGCTAGGAAGAGTTTGACTAAAATCAGGCAAGTTTTATTTTAGTCTTCAGGCCTCTTTGTGTGTGCCACTGAATGAGTATATAGCTAATTCTGTATCTCAATTAATTCTGCAGCTAAGTTTCTCAAGAGCAGTTCTGGGAAAATATAGAGATTTATAGACTAACTTTGACTATCTTGGTAAAATAAGATCACCTCATTTTCTACCATTTATGGAGGGACTTTGGTTTTACATGTGCATGTGTTAAGTTCTGGGCTGAGAAATGAGAAGCAAACTGAAGTTAGTACAACAAAAACTGCCCATAAGCATTTCCTCTGGCCTTGGTCTTGTCCATTTTTAACTGACTTCTCATGAATATGCAAAGAGCCATATGCTAAAAGCTCACAGGAAGTGAATACTGATTCACATGATTATGTATGCTGAAACAAAACTTTCCTAAAGACTAAATTTTGAAGATTTTAAATTTTTTTTCTGCCATAACTCTGATTTCAGAGTTATGCAGCACAAATCAAAAAAGGCATGTAATTGTAGGTGACTTTTGTGTACTAATCACAGACAAAATTCAAGATACTTTATTTATGCTGATCCCACTCCTCAGTAGACCTTCTGAACTCAGTGAAGATATGCTTGGAAGAATGCCAATACTATTATCAAAATCTTGCCTCACAATAGTTTCCTGATTTCCAAAATAATTCACTTGTATAGACACTCAATAACAAAAAAGATGTTATGTACCAGAAAAAAAATTGATTACTTCTCAGCTGCAGAAGCAGTTCATTATGACCATTGAAAAGGGTTTCATTTTTTCTAAGAAGGATGAAAAATTATGAAAAATAACCCTCTTTACCATCAACTGCACTGCTGATGGTGAAGGAAGCAGAGGATCAGGATACTGCAAAAAACACTGTTTCAGTAACAAATTATTCTTGCTCTGTTTACTACTGACATGATTGCTTCTTTCTGAATCCCATTATATTCCTTGCTATAAGAATTGAGTTGAGTTTAATTTTCAGATACTGCAAGATCCAGAGATCTAATGCATATTCTTGAAGGAAGGGGTAATCCAACAGGGGATTAGGTTTTACAGTATTAAGCTCAACAACAGGCAGCACAGGGAAAAGTCATCATGCACACTAGGAAACAGAAAACCTTAGGGCAGGATAAATTTGATTTTTTTATGTTTTCTCTGCTTTCAAATGCACTTGAAAAATCTTCAGGTTTGGCACCTTTTGTTTCAGAATAGCAGTGGAAAGAAAGCCCTAGCCCTTATCACTGAAGAACTGCAAATGGAAGTGGGAGTTTAGGGCTTAGATCCCTACCTAGGTCCCAGCTAGGTGTGCTCAGCTGGCATTGGATCCCATATAGAGACCATAAAAAGTTCATATGACACTACCCAAAGGTAGTAGCAATTCCTGGCAAAGGTAGAAGGAAATTATTGCAGAGAAGGACAACCCTACAATTCCCACAAAGGAAGGGGTTCCTGCTCTCCAGGAATTGCTGCTTAAAGAGCAGCTAATGAGATGGACAGGGAAGAGACCCTCCAAAGGTGTGATGAGGGTTCTGTAGTGAGCTCAGTGGTCACTCCAGGGCGGTGAGCAGATGGCAACATCTATTCGTGAACAAGCAGGGCTCAGTCTGTGACTGGCCTTCAGTCACATGTCTTACTGATCAATGGGGCAGTTCACTGCAAGCAAAACCATGAAGTAGTAAATGACACTGAATTTGAAGGTCTTCTATGCCCTGAATACATCCTTCCTGCAAGTCTTAGTCCTGCACTGAGCCCCACTTCCTCCACACAAAGTGCCACATGAAAGTACTGAATATGAATCCTATGAATCCTACATGCTGGTATTTAAGCCTTTGTGTTTCGTTTTACACCCACAACAAAGCCATGAGTAACAACACACAGCACTCCTTGACCTATTGGGATAGAAACAGATCAATATTAGGAAAGGCTGGGTATTTGTCATTCATCTCCATTTGAAGTCTGCACTAAAAGCATGACTACATCCCTATTAGTGCTTTACATTGTACATATGTTGTTTTTCTGCAAAGGATGTTTGACGTGGGTGGACAACGATCAGAGAGAAAAAAGTGGATTCACTGTTTTGAAGGAGTTACTTGCATCATATTCTGTGCTGCACTCAGTGCCTATGACATGGTCCTGGTGGAAGATAAAGAAGTGGTGAGTCAGAACAGACAAGCAGCCCTTTTTGCTCCTAAGTTTTAATGTACTCTCTGATGGTACATTCCCATTCTCTGATAACCATTTAAACACTACTATGATGCAAAGGTCCTCCCCAGTAAAGAACATTTCAGTAAAAATTACATATGGGGATGGGATTTGTCAGTCTCATGTTTATCTTTTGCATCTCAACAGAACAGAATGCATGAAAGCCTTCATCTGTTCAACAGCATCTGCAACCATAAGTGCTTTGCAGCCACTTCCATTGTGCTGTTCCTAAACAAAAAAGACCTCTTTCAAGAGAAAATAACAAAAGTTCACCTGAATATCTGCTTTCCTGAGTATAATGGTAAGTATGGAGTGTTCAGGAGAAAATACATTCAGATATTTAGTGTAGGCCACGCATTAAAGACTGAGGCTTTAACTCATGTAACCTATATATAAACCTTTAAATACTAAGCCTTTCTAAACATCTGCTCATGAAAGAATGGTATAAGACAGACATGGCCAGAATTCAACTCCTCTCACCTACTCACCATGTTTGTCCTTGGGTGGGTTCATTTCTCTCCCTGGAGATGCTGATTTCTGTCCATTGATGGTAGAGGAAGCTGAGCAATCTAAAAGTTTCAGATGGCTGAAGGATGCTGCGATGGGCTCAGCCCATATTTCAGTACAAGTACTGTATCTTATCACTCACACACACACCACAACTGAATCCAAGATTTTTGTCACTATTTTAAGAGCTCATTCCATAGGGAAGTCTGTCTCTTTTTGTATGTCACAGTAATGTCTAATGGAAATTAAAAATCCACCAGATGTTCCCAGCTGATGCAAGAGAATATATAAGGCTATGTCAGAAATTGTCAGAGAAAAACCCGTTTAGATACAAAATTGTGATACCTAATGCATGAAGTTAATTCAAATGGAAAAAAAAAAGAGAAAAAAAAAAGGCAGAAAACATTATTTCTTGTCTGTTTTCAGTTGTGAGGAAGTACCAGTTTAAATGTGTCTTCTTTGATTTTACTTTTCTTTCCACTAGGACAAAACACATTTGAAGATGCTTCAAATTACATCAAGAAACAATTTCTAGACTTGAACATAAGGAAACAAGATAAAGAGATCTATTGTCACTTGACCTGTGCCACAGACACCCAGAACGTCAAATTTGTTTTTGATGCAGTCACAGACATAATAATCAAAGAAAATCTGAAAGACTGTGGGCTTTTCTAACCATTCATTCCCTTGCTCAGAGCCTCAGTCCACTTTCCTGTCTTCATCTGATGTGCTGACTGAAATTAAAAAAAAACCCTAGGGAAGAAACAATATCAATTAGGAACCCTTTAGCATCAGTTGAAGCCTTGGGTACAGCCTGAGCATTGCAGACCAACACAGACCTTCCAGATATCATAAGAAGATTGAAAAAATTGTTCCTGTTCTACAAAGATGACAGCTGCTGATAAATCCTACTGGAATCAAAATCACATTCCTATTTAAATCAATATAATAGAGTCATGGAATTCTTTGGTTTGGAAGAGACCTTAAAGATCATCTAATTCCACCCCTCATACCATAGGCAGGGACATCTTCCACTAGACCAGTAAATCAGCACTTCTCAGGAAACTGGGGACACCTCAGTATCCTGAGTCTTCTAGTGATGAGATGAAAAAAGATATGACATAAAACTGACTTATTTATAATTGAGACCTAAAGAAAATTATAGTTTTAAACACTATCAACACATAAATTACATTCTGTTTTGTTTTCATGTTAGATAAACAACTAAAAGTGACATGCCATTTATTCAACAAAAGCAAATCCCCCCAGACTTAGATGGCATATGATGAAGAGCAGTGCAAATCTGAATGTTTAATTATGCTGCTTTGTTAGAAGAGCTGAGGTACATGGGCATAAAAACTGCACACATAAAAAATTGACAAATGCTGCTATCCAGTTTGAGAAAAATTAAACACAGTAAGATGGAAGCAAATTTTGTAAATCCCTAAGCAGAAAATAAAAAAAAATTATAATAACTTTCAGTTCCTGCATAAGCCACAAAGGCAAGTTGAAATATTTTTGGTTTACAATTAAATATGAGGATTTCTTAAAATTCAAATAATAATCCTACTACTGAACAGGAGTGGCAGCTGTAACTTCTTCCACTGCAGAGCAGATGTAAACCCACCAGTTCTCATGGCAAAAGCACATCCTTGGGACTTTGGCACAGAGCACCTTTCTCTGCACAATGATCTTGCTAATGCAGAAATGCCCTCCCTCAACTCCTGTTGATTTATTGTCACTAACTACAAAAAATATTTAACTATTTTAAACAGAATGGGACTTTGTCCTGGGTTCAGCTGGGATACAGTTAATTTTCTTCCTAGTAGCTGTTACAGTGCTGAGCCTTGCATTTAGTGTGAGAATAATGACAGCACATTGGTGGTTTAGTTGTTGCTCAGTAGTGCTGATCCTCCATCAAGGACTTCTCAGTGTCTCATGCTCTGCCAGAGAGAGATGCCACAAGATACAGAGCCAGGACAGCTGACCTGCACTGGCCAAAGGGGATATTGCATAACACAGAACATCATGCCCAGGAAAGCACCTAGGAGTGATTGGCCAGGAAGGGCTGATCACTGCTCAGGGGCAGGCTGGGAATGGCTTAGCAGGCAGTGACCAGCTGCATTGAGCATCCCTTGGTTTTCCTAGGTTTTATTCCTCTCTCTATTCTTCATTTTCCTTATTATTATTATTGTTACTATCGCTACTATTATTATATTTTACTTTTCTCAGTGATTAAACTGTTCTAATATCAACCCATGGACTTTACCTTTTCCTCATTCTCTTCCGCATCCCACTGCAGAGTTTGGTGTGTGTGAGCAAGTGGCTATGTGGTACTTATTTGCCAGCTGAAGTTAGAGCATGACAGAGTTCTAAAAATATTCAACTGAATTTTGAAATTTGGTCCTGAAACAACACTCACTTTTAAAATAGAATAATTTATGAAGGGTTCCTTTCTGCCTTTGTCTTTTTTTTTTTTTTTTTACCATAGATTAATTTTCACCACAGACTCCCTGTGTTCTGGTTAATCTAATTAGAATAGGGAATTTGGCCACTGAACAACAACATCATGCAAGCTGTCCACATGAGCAGAGCCATCAGGGTGAACAAGTCTCCCAAAAGAAGAGGGAAGCAAAGAGCTAAAATACATTTACATTGCCTGAATTTCTGCTACTGCCTCATTTGTAGTGCTTCACTTTATTAACTTCTTATTTGTTATGAAAGTAATAGATTTCCAGTGGTAAGGATTTTGGATTCATTTCCAGCAATAAATCTAACTTAAAATGAATAATTTGAACTATGTTGACATCAACACTAATTCCTGATGCCTCGATAGCATTAGAAAGGTCATTAAGAAAAGAATCCCTGAATAAACATATCTCAAACATATTCTTCAAGCAAATGCCTGAGAAGTCAAACAGGCTTTACACCCCAGCCTCAAGGCCAATACAGGTAAGACTGCTTGGATGGGTTTCCACTTGTGTGGAAGAAGTTTGGGAGGCCTAAGTGTTTCCAGTGACAGGAGTGAGCTTTCAGCTCATGATCCCCCAAGAGAAGGGGCTGCAGGTATGTCCCCAGGACCCCAGGGTGCTGAGGGATGATCTGGGGGCACAGCACAGGTCAGGGTGCTCAGGACCTCCCCAGTGGGGAGCTCCATCTCCTGGTGACACCACAAGGAGCCTGTACCCAGTGCTGTGTGCAGCAGGCGTCAAACCCTGTGCCTGCAGCCCAAATAATCCCATTCCAGGGGCTGCTGCTGCCACCCACAGCCCCAGGCCAGCAGCTGAGCTGTGCCCAGGGCTGCAGCCTCATGATCCCTCTAATTTCTTCTTACAGACACAGAGAGAGGCAGGGAAAGGGTCCGAGGGTGGCAGCTCTTACTGCATGGGGTGAAATCCAGGCCACCTGCACCTGCTCGGGCGGAGTTACCCCAGAGAACAAGCAGAATCACTTTCTCCTCAATCCTGATTAATCCTTTAAGGTCATTAAGTATTTCTGAATGTACCTTGTGCAGTCACTGAGTTTCTGGATTCAGACACCCACCCGTGGTCAGCAGTGCCAAACCTGCACTGACACCCAGCACTGAAACCTGACCCTGTACAGCCCTGCAGCAACCTGAACGTGGCCTGAATTCCCTGGAAGGACCAAAAAGTGAGGGTTGAGGAGGATTATGGTGAACAGGCTGTAGTGAAGGACAGGAAGAAGAGCGAAGACTTGTGATATTTGCCATGTGGGTTTAGTACCTGATGACTTTTTATTTTTTTCTTTCTATGTACACACATTCTTGTTGAAAACAGGAATTTTTCAAAAAGAAGACATTTTTGAGATAAGCTGGAGACATGAAACGTGACTTCCAGAGAAAAGATAGCCAGAGGTTTCTGAAAATCTTCCCAAGAATGTCTGCATTAAAAAAGGCACTAAATAATTTTTGCCTTAGCTAGAAACTATGTTGATCCCATAGGCTGAGAATGATGAAGAAAAGGTGCCTCCAACAGTCTGAAATCTGCTCTGTGCTCATGAGCTGTACTGGGGACAAAATGGCCAGAAAGGCCACTCAAGAAACACCCAAGGTTTATTTTTCCTCACTGAGGATTACAAGATTTTCTACATTGGCCCTAAGAGAAAACTGATGAGGAAAGGTCATGCTCCTTCTCAACTCTGAGTCAGCCACTTGTCCTAATAGATTGAATTAAAATCTCTGCAGTCCATTCTTTCATCCACTGGGACATATAAATCTGATTAATGTGAATGAAAGTAGCAAGACACTCAGAAAAGGTAACATAGCCTTCTTACAATGTGCTGCACCACATGATGCATTACATGTCCTGAAACCACTTTCTGTAACATCACAGAAAACCTGCCATAAATACAGTCCTTTTCTGTAACATTTTAAAAGCATAGGAATGGCACATAAATCACAGGACAGTGAGACTGAGGATGAGCATTGTGAAAGCTTCTTATCCTTGCTACAACCCATTAAAAACAAATCACAAATTCTGAAGTAGCACATATGAGGATCCTCTGAGGCCTAAGATCAAAGGGCACTTACATGCTGAACACGCATTGATCAAACCTGTTAACTCTGTTTACCCTGGAGTGCAAATCCTCTCCACACAGGAGCACGGAACTGTAAAATGAAATTATTCAGCTACGAGAGGCATTCACATGAGATCTTACTCAAAAGATACTAAACTACAATTTGCTACCTAGCAGGACTGTTCAGTGGGTGGTTTTGTGATAGCAAGATGTGTAGAGAGGAGTGAGACAGACTGATACTCTATTTAGTTTATGAGGGGAAAGAACATAGTAGATTTGAGGATATTTTTACAAGTTGCGTGTGTTGATTGAAGCTGTGGTAAAGAGCTGCAGCTTAAGGGGACATCATGTTTATTCCAGTTAGAAATAGAGATTTGCAAAAAGGAAGCCTTGGTGTCTCTCTTAAATGTATTTTTCCCCTGTAAAATAGGCGATTATTTGGCTTGTGAGCTGCTCCCACCATACAGATGTCATGATACGGAGTTTTGGTCAGAGCTCACCATGAATTAAATGTTAGTGCATTGTTCTCCGTAACATCAACAACATGATATAGTAAAAGTGATATTTTTCCTCATGGTTACCTTGATTTTATAAGTTTTTTATATCTTATTTTGCTATTTTTAAAAGCCAATATAATCTTGCTTAGGAGTTCTGCTTAAAATTGATGCTCATTGTACGCTGTATTTGTAATAGAACAGCAACCAGTAGTTACTTTTTATGTTGACTCTCTGAGAATTCCCATTGTATTTTTATGTTTATGTGCAGGAAAATATCTAAGCTTATTTTCTTGTCTCTTTCCTTGTTTTTATTTTACATGGGATCAGTAATGACCCTGTTGAATGATGTGTCTTTTTGTTTACTCTAATATAATTCCATCAGAAAAAAAAAGGGAAGCCATTAGGTTAATAGAGACAGCAAGTAGAACTTCCATGAAAGTAAAATGACATCTAGATCTTTATGACATACTTTACACATCTTCTTTGGAATAAATAAACCATCATTTTTTTATCAATTGAGTGCTCTTTCTCAGCCTGTATTTTTCATGCTACAAGTAATCTGAATTTCTAAATCAATATCCCTCTGGAAAGTCACATGAGGTAGAGAAAATAATTGGGCAACAGTTTAGGGGCTTCAGAGAATAGGAACAATGGAAAGAAGGCAAAAGCAGCCAGACTAAGAGGAAAGGAATTAAATGAAGGACAGGTATGTTCTCAGACTAAATAATACCCATTTTCTGCCTTTTGAAACTGTTTGGTTTTTTCTTTTTTTATTTTGCATATCATAACAGAAAAGTTTCAAAGTTCAGAAAAAGCAGCTTGGTTTTTTGAAATAGAATATTGTGATAGATCCCAAATATTTCCCTTGTCAGGTGTGAGGATGTACCAGTATGTGTTAAAACCAGAAAGAAAAATAAAGGCTGAAAATGTCAGAACCTTCCTGATGGGGAATGCCCACTCTTTGCACAGCTCTAGGCAGCAGCATTTGTTTGCTCAGTTGGTTTGGTTCAACTGTGTTTTCCTAAGTCTGACTCTGCACCAGCAGAGAGCAGCAGTAGTCTCATCATTAAGGGCTACACCCTGCCAGATGTGTGGGTTTTGTTTGATTCAGGGACACAGTGGGGTCTCTGGGCACTGATTGACAAGTGGCACCCAGAAAACTCTCTCAGGATCAGGTTTGCTTGCTGTGCCTCACTTCTCCCAGCTCACAGGTACAGGTATTTTGCTGTTCTCCTTTACATTTTTGTTCAGGTTGACAAGAACAGCAAGGAATTATGCCCAAAATATTTGCTTACCATCTCTGAGCTCACAAGTATGAAGGAGCTGCTGTTTCTCCTTTCAATATTTAATATGCAATTACTTTTAACTTCCGCTTACTAACTTTAGGTTTATTAAATTTTCTTCCATAAAACAATGTTTATATACATATACATTTGTGTTTATATTATAACAAGATTTCTACTTTTTATGAAGACTGTTCAAGCAAACACAGATTTTCCAGTTCCACGAGGCCCCAGTAAATGCCTGTTTACATTATTTCTGTGGTCTGTAACAACTGAGAACCCAGCTGAGCCCCTGCAGATTTAAAGCCCAATGAATCCTTGAGGTTAAGATATCAAACATCCACTTGCTAATTGTGACATTAATCTCACACTGTCTGCTGCTGAGATGTTATTGCTGTACTAGTGCCACATTGCCATTTAAAGTCATTTCATCCTGTAGTGCAAGACACGTGGTTCTGTCTGCTGGTACAGATCCAACAGATGGATTGAGGAGGAGTAAGAAGTAGAAAGTAAAATGCAAAAAGACACATTGATTTTAAAGTATGGCATTTTCAGAGGAAGCCTTTGTTTTTAGATTTCTTGGTTCTTAAGAACTTAAAATAAGGTGGGCCTCCCAGATCCAGGTAATTCAGAGAGACATTCAGACCTGGGTGCTGGGGAATGCTGCAGTTTACACAGACTAAAGGGATTTAGACACAGATAAGCAGCTCTTGAAGCAAAATTCACTCACCTGAGTATAGTGGCGAAGTTCCCTATGAAATGAGAGGGAAGAGTGAGCATGAGCTACCAAGAGCCAGCATGCAGGAGAAGGAGCTCAGGGCAGTCAATAGGAAATCCTGCAGAGAGGTTTTGCTGCAGAGAGATTGACTTTTCTAAACTTAAGTGGTAATCCAGACACCTCTTTGAGTGAGAATCTGATACCAAATAAGACCTTGCTTCCTTTGTGGAAGGACTCGAGCACTTTGCTGGGAGTATTTAGCACTTGATAGAACTGGAATCTGAAATGTAACTTCCTTCATAAACGGGTTCTGTTATAAAAATGGTATATAATAGGATTTGTGAAAATAAGCAAAATTGCCAGAAATCTGAATGTACCTCAATATTTCCATTTTCATTAACTGAATGCTAAAATCGAGTAACATCCACCTAATGGCAGAGAATAGCAACATATCTGGGAATTTATATATAAAATCAAAACAAGTAAAAAAGCTGCACCCTGAGTGGTTATAAAGACAATATTGGAAAAAAAAAAGTATTATACAGAACACATTTCTGAGGCAAAAGGACGTGTGGCATCTTTAGAGATTATTGCAAGAATATTTTCATACCAAACAAAAAACAAAAAAGGCTTACATACATGTTTTTAGTGAAAGTCTGTATATCAAATTCTGACAGACATGAGGCCAAGAGAGGAAAGTTGGGAAAACTGCAGGCCATTCTAGAGCTGCTTTCAACTGGAATTGAGTGAGAATTGTCATGAGTGAAAAAATGTTAGCCATTAAAAAGCTTCCACTTAGCATCTTGTAGAAGGTTCAGCCTGTTTTCTCTCTCCTTTTCCCACTCTCTGGATACTTTACTAGCAAGTGCACCTTTCCTGCTCAGGTTGAAGCTGCCACAGGACAGATTTTTTTAGTTTATAGAGTAATGGATTCTTCTTGAGTCTCCCCCTTTAACTTCTACCTTCTCAAGGTTTTGGTGTTATATTGTATTGTACAATACAAAAGAATAATGTTAATGCAATCAGTGCTGTGAAAAGGGATTAATTATGACTGTTCAATCTGACAGGCTGAAACAGAGCATTCCTCATGAATAGGAGAGATTCTGTATTGCTAACACTGGGTTTTCCTTTCCCAGGTTCATTAGCTTCATTTTCTTCCTCTGAGGAAAGTGATTTGCAGGGATACCTCTTCTACTTCGGAAATTTTGTTTGATGAGAGGAAAAAAATGCTGTGTCCTGAGGGCTGAACTTGGCTACAGCATATCCCAGAGAAGCCTGCAGACTTCAGTGAGACTGATTCACATCTCCAGTTCATTTTTCCAAAGGTCTGTATGAACATTTTCCAGTAAACCTTTGTGTTGTCTGAGGAGGGGCCCAGGTCACCAACACCAACTGACCACCAACAAAAAGAAGCTCAAGTACAGCATCAGGATAATGTTTCCCCTCATGCCTTGTGACAAGCAATCCAAAGGCTTTTGAACCTTCTGGAAAGGATTTCTTTTTTCCCATTTTTCATAAAGGCAAGATGACCTGGATAATTTTGCTGTCTATAATCATATTATAGTTGGCTATGCCTATCACTGATTATACAGTCTCAGGAAATTATGTAACCCTAACTTTGACCTCCCTGCATGATGAAGCTCTGTTACTGGACATAAGTCAGAACAGTGATGTGCCAAAATGTGCATGTGTGCATATATGCAAGCATCTTTATATGAGCATATGAAAAGTTTAAGGGTTGCTTTTGATATATCCAATTTCACAGGGCTCTCCTTGGGGTAAGAATTCCCAGTCTCTCCATCTGTATGTAATATATATTTTCTCCCAAACAATTCTGAAGGGCAGCATGCCATTTTCTGCAGCTACAAAATACAGCACAGTTAGAAGGCTGCTAACCCAGCAGCACATACTACATGAAGCTTTAAACTCATAATCATCTGAAAGCTTTTCTTAGCTACAGCAAAGTGTTTCTTGTGCTTCTAGTAACCTATAATAAGGATTCAAACTTTATCCCTCAAAATTGTGGAGCAGGCATTTAAAGAGATAAAGCCATCATTTGCTGTAGACCTTTCTATTTAAAAGAACAACACAGATTCACGTTTATCTTCCAGCTTGCTGGGATTTTGTGTGAACTTGTGTTGTTGGGAGAGGTATTGTTTATGAGTTTGTGTAGCTGCCACTATAAACACAGGCCTGCCTTTGTGAGCATCAGGTCTTTATGTAACCACTGTGAGGGATGTGGGGCTCTCCTTCAGAAAGCAGCACAGGCCAGGGCTTTGTCTGGAAGGGTGGGGAAGGGATATGGGTGATCTTTATTCCTGGAAACTGATGGGCTTTTGCAATGTCAAGATGACACTGTTCTCCCTCCTCCCTCCCTTGCAGGCTCTTCAAAGGTTCCCTGCCTTTACATCTGCCCACAGCAGCATTCATCACAGGATGGACTTAGTGACTGAACAGAGCATCTGAGAAATTCATCCGCCTTTTGGCTACAAAGAGACAGCTCACAGCACAAGAGCACAGGAGAATAGGAAAGGTGGTGACTGAAGAAATATCTCCCTTCAAAAGGAAAGGGAAAAACCTAAGAAAGGCATTTCTCCTTCCTCCTCATTTCTCCTGAGTGCTCACAGGGTCTGTAAGAGACAGTGAAAGCAGCTCAGCTCCTCAGGAGGGGTGTTACAGTCCATCTCTTGGAAACCCCATCAGAGGAGGGAGGCTGGGGCTGGGAACTGAGCCTGTGGGGGCCATGGGACATCTCAGGATAGGTCCGGGTTGCAGAGCAGTCCTGCAGCTGATCTTTGCAGCCTGACACAGGAGAAGGCTTCCTCAGAATGGCTCCTCCACCTTGGCCTCTGGTTGCTAATTTTAAAGGACCGATTCAGTTGTGTTTATTCTGATAAACAAAAGTGGCCGCCAAATATCTTCATCAGGGCTTCCTTCAGGTCTAGCCCTGGGATAAGGTTAGCCATGTTGGGAATTCCTTAGAAAAATAACTTTGACATAAAGGAGATGGGGGTCGGGAGAGAGGCATCTCCTGCTTATTCTCCCTCTGTTCCAGTGAAGCACAGTAATTATGCCATTGTTAATTTTAAGAACAGGAGACTCTCAATATGTTCACTAAGGTGTCTTTCCTTTAGCGATTGCTGGTGTTAATGCCTCACACTAATACAGGATTTTATTTTAGGCTTCAGGAGCTACATAAGAGTGATGTCTTGGGTAACCTTTGTTCAGTGTGAGTGATTCCTTATTGCAGAGCACTGGTCACTGCCTGTCCTTATGTTGTAATGCCCACAACTGCTGAAGCTGATGCCTTAAATCCAAGCAGAATCAAGAATTCACAAGAGGTTTTAGAGGCAGTACAGCACCTTTCATATTCCATGATACTTGCTTCCAAAAGAAAAGCTGGAGTTTTTTGTGAGTCGAGATGAGCAAGAATTACAGCAGTACATCAACAGCACCAATCTGTAGCTCCATGGAGCTGAGAAAAAAAAAGTATTTTTACTGCAAAAGACTGGCATATCATTTGTCTAAAGTCAAGATGAATTAATTATGCACTTTTACTGTAGCCTGGAGTGTTTAGGATGCAGAGGAGCAGATTTTAAAAGTGCACACCAATCCTGCCTGCTCGTGGAAGGATGGTGATCAACAGCTTCTCCCAAAAATAATTTCCCTGAGTCTACTTAGAATTCCCTTAACATCAGCCTGAGATGTAAGGAGACAGTGGAAATCCAGGTTAGCACACAGTCTAGTACCCAGAAACCCTGGTACAAATCTGTTCTGAGATCACAGCATAAATCATAATGGGATGGAAGCTGGCTCTGAAGGATAGACAGAGAGTCTGAGCTGGAAATGTTTCTGACTGATACCAGTAATCAGTGCTATTCCTGTCTGTGATTATACCCAGTGCTGCCATTACCAAAGGCAGCATCTATCAAAAATATTTTTAAATTCCTGATTTAGACTATTGCAGCTGGAAACATTTTAAGCAATCAATGCTTCTCCCTCCACAGATTAAGTCTGAGAATGGAAGCTGTTTTTCAAAAGAATTTCAGGATTTCAATGTTTTACTTGATTCTGATAGGAATCAGTGTTCCAGATTTTTCCTTGAAGATAAGTCTCAAAAGCACAGAAACAAAAAAGCTGGAACCATTCTCAATGTTTATTTTCAGAGAAACTGAAATACTTTCATACTGACTTTTTAAGATATGTTATTTGTATAGTTAAAAGAAAAGGAAATTCTTAGGAACTAAACTGAAATCCAAATGTCTTCCTCTGAATCTTTCCCAATAAAATTGCATTACTGGAATTTTTTCCATTGGAGGAACTCTGGAGAGATTAATCTGATTTTACAATGTGTTTTAGATCCAGTTGAAAGCATATTCAGATGCAAATTCAGTCCATCAAAATTGCTCTCAGCAGTTCTACTTAGGATACAAAAGTTCATCTAATTGGCATCTACCAGGATGCTTATTTGCTCATTCAAGATGAGAGACCAATTTACAAAGCAAAATTACATCCTCTGAGTAGAATAGGAGCCCTGACATGACACACAGCTTTTCAATAAGTATTTTCAATGCAAATAAGGTTTCAAAGGATTGTTCTGAGAAAAAAAAAAAAAAAAAACAAAGCTCACAAAATGAACAAGCTCCTTCCTGTCTCGTTCCTAAAGTATACAGTATGACAGTTTGAATTACTAATATGACGTCTGGGTGTAAATATCTTCTTAGAGTTATAAGGACCTTTACACATTATCTCTCTGTCTCCCTCTCTATTCAGTGAAGATGCAAGCTAAGCATTGCTGGTAGCTTCATTCATTTTGAAATGTGAATGGAGGTAAGAGGGCTCTACCTTGTCACTCTGGCCAGCAGCAGAGCAGGGGTGACTGAGGTAAAACTTCAACCACAGCAGTGTCAGGCAGCACAACTTATTGTGAGCGTTTTTAAAATTAGTTTTACATCATATAAAACGTGACTAAAGCATCTGTTACACAGTGACTTGTGATTATTTTGTCACTTCTGGTCAGTGTCTGTCTTTCTGTGTATTACAGACCTAGTGCTGCAAGCAGTATTGCTAAGTATCTTACATCTAAGTGGCATTTGCAATAAAAATAAAGCAGACAATGCTTTTCTGGGAGTGGGTACTCAGCTGTCAAAAGCACTTCTTGAGTAGCTACTTCACACTTAACCTTGTTGCTGTACTTAAAGAACCATTCCTTATATAAATAATCTATAAATACCACAGACATCAGCTCGTTCCCATCGTCACAGAGAGACTCAAAGCAATGCATAAACAGAGCAGAAAGCAGACTGAGGAATGAGGTGTTGTATCCATGATAAATCTCCATGCTCCCCTTCTCAGCACACTGGCATTTTTAGAAGACTTCATGCTAGCTGAGATAAAGTCCATATTTTGTTGATGGGAGAAAAAGAGTTGCTATTTCTTCTTGCTCAGAAGACATTCAGACGCTGTGCTGACAGGCATAATAGAAATGCCCACATAGATTAGAGCAAGAGAAAGAGGGAAAGACTGCAGAGCTCGAGCTCTGCAGATAATCATAACATAATAGGAATATTAGATCACTGCAAATTTTTTCTCTCTGTTACTCTTTGCTGGATTCTTTCTTGGGGCAGAAATTTTTAGGATGTGGTGCTGTTTTTCCCCTCCTCAATCTCACACTGTTATCTCAATCACTTGTCAGAGAGTCACCCATCATGCGTAGTCACCCATCATCTTGGGGGTCTGGTTTGTGCTACATAAACTGCACTGCCTAGGAGGGCTGTTCTGGGCATGGTGACAAATGAACAGCTATAAAGTCTGAGTTCATTGCTGATGCCACTTTATAGCCAGACTGGAGGAAGAATGTGAAACCGACCTTGCACCAAAGTATTTCAAGCTTATTGATGGTTCTGTTTTCATGCAGTTTAGCAGGGAAATTTGCTGTTGCAGTATTTCCCTTAGGCAGAGGATGCTGTGAGCACAGCCTGCTGCCTTTTCTCATCAGGAGCAGCCCCCAGGGTTGTGCTGGAGGCACAGACCCATCCCAGGACCTGCCCACCTTCACTCCTGTGTTTTCCCTGAGCTCTTTGCATTGTGAGCTCCTCCTGCCATGGGCATTGGCAAAGTGCTGCCTTTTTCTGAGCTCTCTGGTGTAAATCCCAGACAATTCCAGTGGATTTGGGAGATTTATTTTGGATTTGCACTGAATTTACTGATAGGTTGTTCTTAGCCTCTAGTATGAAAAAGGAGTAAAGGAAATTGATTTCTGAGGAAAGCTCAAACAGGTGACAAACTTTGCATAATATTTACAGATTTCCCACTGATTTTCATGGGATGGCCCACATGTGCAAACATGGGGGAACATGCATTTCCAGGCATAATCTCTGATGTGTTAGAAGCACAGTTAAAAAGTTTAACTTTGTATTTGCAAGACAGAAAGCAGCTGACACTACAATTTCAAATCAACAAAAGCGGGGCAAATAATAAAAAACAACTTTGTAAATTGAGAAAATATTTTATATAAAATTATTGGAAATCTTTCAAAGTATTGTCATATAGTAAATTAAAAAATATGTGACATCCTAGCAACCAAATGCTTTGCAAACTTCTGCAGATCTCAAGGTTTGACCTCTGTCTTTCCATTTCAGCTAACGGAGTTTCAGTCATCCTGAAGTTCCAAAGTTTATTGTTAGCATCAAGGAATTTCTATTAATTTTTTTTTGCTTTCTTCAAGAACTTTGTAAGCTCTTTTGTGAGCAAAAGCATTTTCTGTGTGTTTGTTTTGTTTAAATCTATTTGAAGCTTGAGAAAATAATAATGGAAACAGAAAAAGTGATCCAACCTTACTTCAGTTCAGAGCACTTAAAAAAATAAATCCTCTGTTAGGTGATTATTGTTATATAGAAGTGTAATAATTCTGTGTCAGAATTCTGTGAAAAAATTATTTCCAAAATAACTTTTGTATGGAGTGTGACACTGGCTATCAAAGGAACACAATGAATAAGAGAAAGTACTTCATAATAGAATTTTTTCACATTCGTATTTTCCATGACCTCCAAACTGCACAAGCAAACACATGCACACGGAAAAGTACAGGTCACAGACAGCAAAGTGAAAACTGCTGCTCTGCCTGCTTTATAAAAAGGGAAAAAAGAGTGCTTGAGTCCTCAGAAACGCTCTCAAAACTGGCAAAACTTTAATTGAAAATAAACAATGGAACATTTAAATGATGTAAAAAAATGCTGGCACAGTGTTTCGGAGATCAAAAGTTGCACAGACATCCCTGAGGTGGTGTGGGAGGGGCACAAGGGAGAAGGGGGTCATCTGTATCGTGGACTGTCATGATGAATACCATTCGCCTACCAAAATTCCCCTCTAGCACGGCTAATTAGGTCACACTCTTCAGCAAATGATTTCTATTCACAGAGTTTCCACATCTGAAATTGGCTTCTGCCTGTTTTTATGGGCGGGGGACCTCTGTCAACTGCAATTGCACATAAGAATATACCTTACAAGTCTAAATATTTCTGTGTTTTTTATGGAAAACAGTATCTTTAGGTATTTTTTTAAATGATTTTTAAAAAATAACCTTAAACAATCAAAGTCTGGGAGAGGATCCAATCTGCTTTGTGATCTGCCTCATTAGGGACATCTCCAAATATGAAAGACTGGAAGAAAGCATGCCATGGGCTATGTTAGTCCCGCTGTTGTCCTTTATAGCTCTTCTTTGACCTCCTCTCAAGGTTAAAATCAGTATTGGAGTCAAGCTTCTGATTTAGAGAGAGGCTGGTCTGACCCAGCTCAGCTGTTCTGTTTCCCAGCATGGAGCCTGGTCCAGTCAATGGAACCTGCCCTGCTAAGTTCAGCCCTTCTCAGAGCAGATATCCCACAGGAACCACTGACTCTGCTGTCCTTCCTACAGACCAAACCTCAGTGAATGAGACTTTGGCTGCTAATTTCAGGTTTTGGAAAGTTCCATGCCTGAGGCTCCTCTGCTGTGCTGCTGCTCGATGTTGATGCTGATCCCTCGTGCCATTCCCCTACTCACTGATACAAGACAAAATGTTTCTGGGCAAGGAATTGATCTAATGGTGAGTCAAGAAAGCACTAAGAGCAAAGTCTAATGCAAATTGGCACCTGCCATGTCTGTCTGATGGGTTATGAATATCATGTTTCTCATTAACTTGTGTGTGTATATGTACATATATGCATTAAAATTTTCATTGGTATAAATGTGTATGCATTAAACACTAATTGCTGTATCTGAGAAGATAGAAAATATATATTTTTAAATGCATGTTTCATGGTTTTTATAAGTTAAACAATAGTTTTATGGACTTTGTTTTCTATTGTGGTACATTTCCTAGAATCCAGTGCTCTTGAGTAAATTATAGAGTACATATAATAGAATTTCTTCCTATTTACATTATCCATTATGTCTAGAAAAGAAAAGAAAAGAAAAGAAAAGAGAAAACTTAAGTAGGGCTAATATAAATATTCAACTAAGTTCTAAACTGATTTCTGTTAAAAAAAAAGAAGTGGAACAGCTTTCTCTCTTTTATGAGCTCTTTCATTTAGAAAGTCCTGTTTTTACTCTTCACAGAGTGATTAGTAGACTTCAATAGAAAACAATACTACTATTGCATATTAAATTCATAAGATATGACCTTAATTTGAATTTAAATTGGTTTTCTAAAGGTGAATTCACTTTGCAGTCTGATACATTTGGATCTCAGAGTACAAGGGCTTGCACACTTCATTTCTCATTACAGAATTGAGGTTTTTGTAAGGGGTTTTTTTCCTTTGTAGATAAAAAGAAAGAAAAATGAAACAAAGCACACTTCACTAGAATAACTACAATGATGTGAATGATGCCACAGGAGACAGAGATTAGAGATCATAGTTCTAGTAACATTTCACTTAGGTCATACATCTTTATTATATTCTACTATAGAAAAAAGCCTCTCATGAGTGTGACTTCCTACCAGATGAGTTTTTATCCAGTGTATTTAACATTTTCTCCAAATCATTGAAGAGCTACTGCCATTAAACAGTTCCTGACGTGGTTTTGGCTCTTCGACTATCAATAGCAGGATTTATGTGACAATTTTTATCAAAGGTTCATTAATGTGTAGTTTTCAGCCACTGGCAGAATCTCAAGCTGTGGTACAGGCACTATTAGGAGCAAGGTACACCAGTATGTAAAAGACCATCTGAAGAGCTGAATTCCTCTTTCAGGGCAGGAATAGAGCTGCTTTATCATTCTTCACCAGGTTCAGCTAGGGGAAAAGATGATATAAGAGACTGATTATTTCACTTTGCTCTAGTCCAGATGCAAAGTGGTTCAGTTGAGATAAGAAGAATCATATTCTCACTCTTTTCAATTTCTATTGGTAAGAGCAGGGTTTAAACTGTTTCTTACACCCCATCTCCCTATAAAAGTATGGAGACCTTTTATTCTTATCAGTAGGCTGAAATCAAAACACCAAGACATACTACAGAGGAAGGTCACAGTCTACATGTTTTCATTGACTAAGCAAAATCCTCTACAGCAAAGCAAAATTAAGTCATCAGATGTCCTGTAACATTTCTTGTGTTGGAAAGATAACTCACTTCAGCACAATTTCTCACTAGAAAAGGAAAGTCTTTTCAGAGACAGTAGGGTTTTTCACTCTGGCAGGAGATATCAGCATAGCAACAGGTGCAAGACAGTGATCCCAAAGATGCCTAAACAAAACAAGGTAAGGAAGAGGGACAGTAACAGGAAGGCAGCTCTAATGCCAGCTATGTAGCTCAATCACGTTGAACTACAAATGACAGTATCACTAAGTCTGTGATTTCCAAAGCAGAACAGGGTAAAAAGGACAGTTTTATCACCCAGGATAAAGCCAGGAGGTGAATGGAATATACTTCTGCTAACTTTTACTACATGAAATTTAAGAGCTTCTCATAGAAACCAGCAGTGATTTCAGTCACTTTTAATTTGCTGCCAAGAAGGAAGCACAGTATAGGCTGGGAAAGAATCTCAGCAAATCAGTCATCTTCATGTGGCCTTTCCTGCCAGCATGTGAGGGGGACAATGGTGTAGGATTGCAATGAGGAGTTTAGAGATCAGGGAAAGTGCAGTTAGTGTTCTCTAATGGACTCTGACACTTTCACATTCACCCAGGTTAGCTAGTCAAACACTCTTGAAGTTGCTGAAGGAATCTTTTCTGCCTACTTTGAAATGCTTTTCTTTTGGATTGGAAAGGATTGGGCTACAGATTATTCATACACATTCTAGTTACGCCTATAGAGTAAACAACAGCTTTACTGAAGGGGTTTAGTGTTACGGCATGCAGGGAGCAGGCAAGGGAATGGTTAAATTTGACTGGGAAAACAAAGAGTCTGAGCCTGTTGAATTATTGCATGCAGAGAAAGTGAACATAGAGTGAATAGCTCTTCCCTTAGAGCAGTTCACTGAGGTAAAGCTGTGCTGTTTTTATTGCCTGTGTTATCAAAACAGAGTATCTTCAAAGCTGAACAGAAAGAGATGAAACACAGATCTTACAAATTTTAAAACCCCCTTTGATTTTTACTCCGTTTCTTAGTTCTATATGAGAGCTTGATGGTAGCACAGAGACTTTTAATAAACCTTTGTTTAGAGGCCTGCTAATCAGCAGAACTCCTCTACAAATCCATTCCCCCAGCAGTCTTTCCCCTTCATGGTTGCCGTGCTTACATTTCAGACCAGCATCCCTTTTAAATGGGAAGGAGTGGTGCTTGATCGCACTTCCCAGTAATGTAATAGTAATAATGGTAAAAACAGGCTTTCTAATCAATATCCTCTATGCATCACCCTGGATTGTTGCTAGCACTTCCTCCTGGCATTGGAGGAGGAATGTGCACACCTACGGGTCAGCATAGACGTGTACATTTTTAATTCACTGAGGACAGGATGTTTCACTTCACAGTGTTCCCATAAAAACCTACCTTTCCTCTTTAGCCAATCATCAGTGTGCAATTCTTTCTGCATCATGTTAAATGATATTACATATCTGCAGGCAGATCTACCACAAAACTCGATTTGTTTTGGTGTATCAGAAAGCTGGAGAGAAGTAATATATTTTCCATCAGTATCTTAAACATATCTTCGATTCTGCTACGCACATACAGAGTTTGGGAGGGATTTCAGATTCAATCTAACGGAGTAGAAACTATATTTAATTCAAATTTCTAATAAATAGCATGCACATTACAAAAAAACTCCTTCTCCCTTCACTGCCTTATATTCAATATAGCAAATATTGTTAAAGTTTTTAGAAAAGAAAAAACATGTCATGAAGCCATCTCTTTAAAAGACTGGGTTATAGTAAGGGTCTAATAGTTTATATTACAAAACTTAATATATTTTAACTGATGAAATACACTATAAAAAAAGACTGAAAGTCTTTTACCCTAAGGGGATAATATTCGAGCCACATGAAGATGACTTTTTCACTTCCCTGTATAATAGGTTAAGCTAGGTTTTGCCACTCCCTCTTATCTCCTCTAAAGACAGGGTCACTGCTGGGCACAAGAAGGGGCAGAGAGGAAATGTGGTTAGAAAACTGTGCAGTTAGCTAACCCACAGCTCTCAATTTCTCAGCAGAGGCTCTGGCCAGCAGACGCACTTACAAGCAGTGTCAAGGCTGCCCAGGGCAGCTCACAAGCCACTGTTGGGCAAAGGACCAGGAAGCCATAACTTTCTGCTTATGGCTTTGCTGATAGAGTAGAAATTTGGCCCATTATAAGAAAAGATGAACAAAGTACATTTTTTATGTCATTATTGATTAGAAAAGTTACGGATGAAGCATGTTTGATTCAATTGAAGGAGGCTTGAATAACACCCTCCATCTCATTTATCTGTACTGTTTTCCTGTGGGTTTCTTCTATGAAATGCTCTCTTGATTCCTGAAAGGGTTTTTTTTTCCTGAATTAATACCAGGAACATGCTTATGTGGTTATCTAAGGTACATGCCCTTTCCCATAATTCAGATAGACCACAGGAAAATATGGTAAAGCTGATTAAAGGCTCTGCAGTGCACCCTAATATTTGCACACCCAAATACTGAGTACTGAATTTGCACACTCCACACCTTCCCATATACATAGAAATTATAGCAAATGGTAGATGAGTGAAAATTCCTTCCTTCTTGTTGTCCTCCAAGGCTGGAACTTTCAGCTGAGCTAAGGTGGCATTTTGGGTTCTGTTTGAACTTTGGGCAATGTGTGCTGTGACCTGGTCCTTAAATCAGAGACAGCTGTTACACAGCTAACAGCAATGTTGTAGTCCTCTTAGCTTCACAAAAAGGAATTCTAAGTATCATAAAATTGTAAAATCATAGACTGGTTTGGGTTGGAAGGGTCCTTTAATATCATCTCATTCCACTCCCCCACCACAGGCAGAAACATCTTTTCCTGGACCAGGTTGCTCAAACCCCCCTCCAATCTCGCCTTAAACACTTCCAGGGATGGGGCAATTTCCACGGGCAACCCATTCCAGTGCTTTGCAGCTGTCATAGTAAGGAATTTCCCCCTGATATCCAATCTAAACCTTCCCTCTTTCAGTTTAAAGCCATCCCCCCTTGTCCTGTCATTACAGGCTCCAGCTCTCCTGTAGTCCCCTTTAGTCACTGGAAGTTTCCCTAAAGTCTCCCCAGAGCTTTCTCTTCTCCAGGCTGAACAACCCCAACTGTCTCAGCCTTTCTTCTTCAACAGGTGCTGCAGCCTTCTGGTCACGTTCATGGTTTCCTCTGGACTCCCTCCAGAGGTTCGTGTCCATCTTAAATTTTATTAATATAAGGTCTCAAGGCCTTGGGCTGGGCAGAATCATTCCATTAACATGTAGCATACATCTTTATATTGTTTTGAAAGCTTTTTATTGTGACAGTGGCATCTCTAGAGACTATTTTTGGACTTGCCAGAAATGCTAATGGTAGTGTTTGTTTTAGATAGCTGGCTTTATTCCAATTAATTATGGCTCTTTATGAATCATTTTGTTTGGAAATCTCTGATAGAGATTACATGAATATGACAGAAGGTCTTCAGACAGAACACAGCAATTATAAATTCCTAAATGCTGTTAGAAGGAATTGTCAGCATCCTTGTTACAGACAGATACAATCTTTTAAATGCACCTCAGCACAGCAACAGTCTGGTAATAGTCCACTTAGTATGCGATTTTAGCCTTGGTGAGAAAGTATTAAGATTTTAAATTACTGTAATATAAAATGCCATAATTGTTACCAGTATCTGATTCAGGCACCACTGAATGGATTGTGACAGATGACACAAACAGCAGTTGCCATAGGAACAGTTCATTTGGATTTTGGTACTGTATTATAGCACATCTACAGGTGGGTTTGGGAATCCTTTAAAATTCCTTGAGTAGCATATTCCACATTAATGGTTAGTTGAACAAGAAAAATGAAAGATACTTGATGCTTGAATGTTACTGATATGTAAAAACAGAGAGGAAATAGGTCTTTCTTATCAGGAGTGTGGTACACATGAACTGCAAGGGAATTCAAATTGTGATAAATCTCAACTTCAGGCTCATGATAGTTTTTTTTATTTATCTTGTACATCACTTCATGTGGCCAACAATGTCTACTTCCTTATCCATTTTGAAACTCAGGGTCCAAAAATATTAGAATCTCAAAAATAGTTATCATTACTGTCATTAAATCTGGCTTCATTTTCTGAGAAAAATTAGACAAAAATTATAACAAAGGCTTGTTGAATATGTTTTGTGGCAGGTAGGGACAGCTGTGGACAGTTTCTGCACATCAGCCTCCTCTTTAGGGCACTGTTCCAAAAGAGGGCAAGTGTAGGTCCAAGCCCTTCACACGCAGCAGTACAGAAATGACAGCAGCTGTTGACACAATTATTTTTAAAGCCAACTGTCCCCACTGCACATCTGCTTCCAAATTTGCTGTCTGGATATCACACCAAACACTTCACATTTGTTCACTACACCCTGACTGAAATGGATATATAACCAGCTCTCCCTCTGGACATCTGCTGAGGAACAAAATCCACCCTGTGAGAATACATGGAAATGAAGTAATTATTAATTATACCAGGATTGAAGTCACTGCCTCCTACCTTCTGATGTGGCCATGGCTGTGAGGAAGTAAACTTAAGACTTAATGTTTTAAATTTGGTTCCTCTGCTCCACCCACTGAGTCCTTCCCATCCTTCAACTTCTTTCCAGGCTGCCAAGTCTGTACGCTGAGGAAAAGCTTGCAAAGAACCACTAAAATAAAATATCCACTTCTGAGAGTGAGCCCCAGGGCTCCCAGAGGAGGGAGAGGATGCTAGTTTGCTTGGGATCACTAATTATAAAGATTTTCAGCTCTGTTCTCCCCCACAGGTTATGCTCAGATATAAAGGAAATACAAGTGGGAACTTACCTGAAATTACAATATCCTTTTTAAACTTGCATGTAACACTATGAAAATAATCCCTACAGATCTTCTGATCCAATATTTTAAGTCCTTTATTGGGAACTTGAATTCCCTGAACAAAGCACTGGGATTAGCACTCCTATGTTCTAAAACAACACACAGCCAGCAACTCTCTTCCATTAAAAGCCTAATTGAAGTACAACAGGAGTTGATCACAACTCACTTTTAGGGGTTTTATTTTCAGGCACCAGTGTCCTGCCATGTCCCTCATCTCACATTGCTCTTTTGGTTCGGGGGTACTCATCCCGGCATTCCCTGAAGATTGCACTTGAATGTGGTAAGATTTATTTCCTCTCTGGTGCATCAGGGAAGTTTAAAAGCCAGAGCCAAAAATCTTGTTTATGTGGGAGTCTACCTCTGAGATTCAGAGACTTGGGTTCCTTTCATTGTGGCTGGTTACCTGTGGCTGGTCCATACACAGAACTGAAAATATCTGTCTTGCTTCAGCTCATGTTTTCCTGTGACCAAGAGAAGCAGACACAGTCCCAGTAAGATTTCACTTTTAGTGGTCTGGTTCATCTGATCTCAGAAACTTTTTGGCTCAGATAGCTCCTCTTGCCTGTCTCCACCACTGAGCTTATCTTGGAGCTGGGTGTCTGAGCTCCCTGATGGCTCCTCTTGCCTTCTCGTGTTAGTGACCACAGCCTGGAGCAAGTCAGAGCAGAACTCAGCATCTCTGAGAGGGAGCTGCAGCATCCTCCTCTTTACATGCTGAGGGAAACAGGAGTAGCAAAATACAACAACCACTTCCTTTCTCAATCTGTTCTGCCTGAATATTAATTCTTCCTTTGGTAGCAGGCCGTGAATTCCTACATGTGAAACAGAACAATATCCCTGCTGTCACTAATTTACTGTCACAATTCCCATCACATTAAGGCCTGTGCTTCTAGCCTTGGCATGTGGGTGCCAATCACAGACTGAGTTTTGCATGCTATCTGTTCTGTTATCTACATCACAGACATGCACTGTACCTGTGCTCAGATGTGGCATGAAATTCACTAGCTGTAGGCAATTAGAGCCAGTACAGGACAGAGGACAAATTTAAACTAGATCATTTTAATGGGATTAGCATTTGAAGATTCATCAATCCAGTTTACCTCCCAGAAACTTTCATATTGTGAGAATTCCCTGAAGAATCTGTCTGGATTAATTAACTTCAGAAAAAGCATCTTCAGGCTATTGATCAATCAGCTAGTCATGTCTTTCTCTGTCAAGGTAGGGTTTGGTTGCAACTTTCAGGACACTAAAGAGAAAGGTTGTTGTATAATGTCTTCTTTTCCAAGCTTCTATTTCACCTTCTTGTTTTTGAAACCCAGGAGGCATTCTCCACTGAATGAAAACTTCAGTTGATTTGCAATGGCCCAATAGTTAAACTGGATTGTGGGGCTGATTGAAAAATTTTGGGAATAAAAAAAGTCTCTGGAAATTGGAATGTTATTAAAACATACTGATTTCAGTATGCCCTTTGGCTGTGGCAACCTAGAGTCAGAGCCTGCTGGGAATCAGGACCACTAACAGCAGGGACTTGTCCCTGCAAGCAAACCATGGGAGTGATTCTTCCCTGACCTTCCCTGACTCCAGTTAATGCTAATTAGATAGTGCAGCAGCTCTCTGCAGTCTCTAGGGCACTTTCTACATTGGGCAAAACAAAACCCAGCAGTACCTTTTGGCAGGTTGACTAAATCCCAGGAAAATCCCTGCCTACAAGTAGGTGGCAGGCTCTCTCTTATCTGCCTCCCCAAACAAAGGACACAGCCTTCCTCAAAAAAGCCATGGACGGGTTGAGTCCAGCCAGGAGATAATGATTCACATGCAGCTGGAACCAGCTTGTAAGCTGAGAAACAAAAGCCTCGAGGAAATCTTTTTTTATTTCTGTTTCTTACGCTCAGAAACAGGATTTTGTTGATGAGTAACTAGCAAATATGAGAGAAAACCTAGTGAGAAACCGTGTAATTTGGTATTTCAGAGAATTGCATCAGGTATAGGGAAGAATAGGTAACAACAGGCATCTTAATTCTGGAAACCATGTTTCTGAGAAATTCTCATAACCATTCAGTTTATTTTCATGCTGTGTTTTAAATTTTCTACAATTTTGACTTCTCTGCATGTGTGGTTTTCTGATGACTATAGAAGGTGAGAGATGTCAGACCGATGCTGACAGAGTTACAAATCCTTTGTTTATCTATTGCTGGCTGACTTTCCCCACTCCCTACCCATCCTTACTAAGATGAAAATCCTACTGCACTTTTCCTAGTAAGGCATGTCTTTTTAGTCCAGAAATAGCATGGAGAGTGATCACTTCCTCCCACTGCCCTCTCACAATGCTTCATGGCAGTGTGGGTGACAAACAGGTACTGCTGTCTCTGTTCCATCAGGAGAGTCTTCATTACATGGCAAAAAAATGTCAGAAACATTGGGATTCCTCTCATTAAATGCAGGCATACCTGACACAGAGCCAGTCATTTAAGCTGTTTTGCTCATGGAGAGAAAGAATCACTTTCAAAGCAGCCTAATAAAGGTAAAATTGGCCAGGTGACAGCTGTAGAGTTGCCTATTTTCCTGGTTTGGTTTTTGCAGGAACTCCAAAGGTGACTAGCTGTGATGGAAGCAGCCGTACTGAAGACAACAAGGGTAAGAGGATAATAACCACATTGCTTTTCATAATAATTTGAGGTAAGATGACTCCTTATTTTCTTCCATCCCATCATATGCCTATGACTTAGCTCAGTTTGAACAGTGGCTTAGGAAAGGATTTGTATTTAAAGTCAAGACACTCTTTTTTGTAGGAACACTTTGAGAAAAGGATGTGGGAAAAAATGTGAAAGCCCTCACCTGTGTTCATTCCTCTGTACTGAATATGTCATTCCTCTAAAAGAGAAGGAGAAGCCATTGTAGGCAGCAATTGGAGCAACAGCAATTATCAGCAGAGAACTGCATCGTGGGTGCCAAGTGAACATCCTGGGAAAGACTTTGGCAGTCCAGTAAGATCCAGGAGGACCTCATACAGCTCTGTTCTGTCTGACCACTGGCACATGGCCCTTTGCAGACCTCTAACAGCAGCTGAAGGAGGACAGCAGGAGGTCTGCCTGGACTTCAGTGATACCAGCAAGTTAGGGCTCCAGTTTTGATGCTCTGAAGCTGCTGCTCCTGTTCTGTCACACAGTCAAAGCACATCAGAGAGATGCTGAGCTTTGAGATTCGGTTCTTAACCCATCATGGTGTATAATAAATCAGTATCAGACTGGAAAAAAAAATGGGGAAGGAGGCATTAATCAGAGGATTGTGAAATATTTGTACAAGTCTTGATCTAGGTGGCACTCTGCATGTTCTTTCAATGACCACATTGTCTTTTAAGTGCCATCAGTTTCAAGACATCAATTTGCATTTGAAGTCTTGGTCCAGCAAATGCAGATTACTAATTACTAATTACTAATGCAGATTTTCTCCCTTCTGACGGTTAGTCTTATTTATGTTGAAATGTTTGGAAAGTTCATTTTACTGCCATTTTGTTAATTTGCTGGTGTCGTTAATCTAGCTTTTTACATCAAAGTATTTCAACCCTCTCTCAAAGCATATCCATTAAGTCCAGTTTCGTCTTTAAAAATTATTTAAGAATCGAAATAAGTCTGTGCAGCACTGCCAATATCTCAGTCTGAAAGTAGCATTTCCACAGCAGAAGTCCCCAGTTGCCCCAGTAACAAAACTCTGAGGTGCAAACAGTAATAACAGAATTTTGGGTATCTTTCTAAGCCACCCTGCAATATGACATAATTTACAAATGAGACTGAAAAAGCGTGTAAAGAAACAGATATTTTGTGTGTACAAACATCCATATTCATACAGGTACAGTGCAACAGGCTCAGCATCACTCACAGGTATCACTTCAGTGAGTCATGGAATCATAGAAACATGGAAGATCCCCAGTTGGTAGAGACCCACAAGCATGAAAGCTTAAATCTCAAGTAAGCTGCACAAGTCTGCTGTTGATGTCGGTGGTGAAGTGTTCACCCTTTACTGGTGCCTATAAATGCATAACTGGAGGTTTCAGCACATACCCAAGTACCACATCTACACTGCAGGTAAGCTCATAAAATGTCTTCTTTTTAAAAAGGCCAAGTGTGTATATGAAGTTTGTGTTATCTGTCTGTTTGTTGTGTTTTTTTTTTTTTTTACAAATCAAGATGAGACTTATTCTTTAACGTGTATTCTGGCAAATACTAATAATACCTTGATCTTCAATAATCTGGACTCCATTAAATCTGAAAGTGGCAGTAGATGCCTTTGAAATACTGATGTGCTGTAAGTCTTGATTAACTTGGTTCCTTGCATCACATCTTGACTCCTTTTGCATCCACAAAGACCATTCCAATACCCAAAAAAGGGCTCTGGCAGGGAGTTGAAGAGGCCTAGTAATTTAAATGTCTACTGCTGCATGTCTGTGAGTAGAATAATCCTCTCATCCTTTTCTTTCCAGCCTCGTTTCAGTTGATGCCAGCCAAAGCAGACACAGTTTGAGGTATTGCTGAGGGCAGAGCTGATCCCTGCGTTGGGTTTGCATTCATACAGTGCTGGGAAAGAAATCATGTTTCCTTGAATTGTGACACAGCCATTTTCATCTCAGTGCTGTACAGGAGAGGTCAATGTAGTTGCCATAACCTACTCCACACATCTTCTGCATCATGAGTGGCTTTTGATCGTCTCCCCCAGAGCATCACTGCTGTATCATTTCGGTACTGAATTGGTCACCACATGCCATTTACTTTAAAAACTCACAAATTCAAGGCTGTGAGGTCTTGCTGATATGTTTGCCTGTTTGTGAAGTGTTTTTCTGTAAAAGACAGGAGCCCACTCTCATACTGACTCATGTCCACCTTCACATTTATGTTTACACTCTTGAGGCAGCCATCAGAAAACAGGCTGAAAAATAGAGGCCCAAGAAAAGGACAAAAATCTCTCTCTAAAATTATCTAGGTTACAATTATCAGCCTCAACTTCATGTTTTATTTCTAACCTAGAGCAGCAGCTCAGAGCCTGGAGACATCAATATTTTATACCTTTAATTTAATCATTTCCTGCGCATTGCATAATATTGTATCTCTTTGTAGGCTAAATATTAGCAACAGCAGAATCATTAATTAATATTTTCAAAGAAGATTTAATTCAGACTTTTGTGCCTTTAGAATAAACAAATAATCTCTTCTCATTATCATTGTCTTATTATTAACAATCTTGTCTTTTTAGTATAATTTACTACATAATTAACAGTGTCATATCTTCTTAAAGGCACTCGTCTCTTAAAATAACCAACTTTAGGTCAAAAATCTGGAAAAAAAACAATGAAAAAATCTATTATAGAAAAAGTAAAAATTACATAAGGGGCAAGAAACTTTTCAACTCTGGAAACGCTCTTGAAATGCAGTAAATTTATATCACTGACAAGTTCATAATTGGTCATCCCTGGAAGGGGAGCTTTTGGGAACTGTGAGACCCACAGAATGAAACTATGATGAAATACCTGTAGGAGTATGAAACATTTTAGTTCCCTTTGTGGTTGTTTTTTAATCTCAAAGCAACAATGACATCGCCAGAGTGGCATGCTTTTACACAGATGATCTCATCACTTTCTTCTTTCCTTCAACAGAAAAAATATTTAGAAGAAATGCAATAAATGTAATGAAGATGAGCGTCAATAAAAGACTAAATTTTGCAGAACTTAATGTAAAAGAATCTTGAAGACAGATCATCAACGCAGTAATGAACAAATCCATTTCTTCATTGTTTCATTGTGGAAAAGGGGATGTTATCTCATGGAAAGCTTGTGTTCTAGCTTGTAAAGCTGACTTTTATAATGGCTGGGTGTTGGGAGACCACAAAGAAAGGGTCAGATAGGGAAACCAGAAAATTCACTGCTGTGGAAGCAAGTCTTAGGTGGAAATTATTTCCATAAGTGAACACAGAATGAGTGGCTGCAAAACAAAATATGTAGTCAGAATTCCATGAATCACACACTGGTTTTATGAAAATAGTGAAAGACTGAATTAGATTTGAGGGCATGTGGTTTGTTCTTCTGCTCAAACCTGTGAATTAGCCTGCACTAGATTAGGGTGCAGTTGAGAAATGTCAGAGTACATAGCCAATATTTTGTGCTAGAATGCTGGTGGGGTTTGAGAATACAGCACACTTAAAGAAACCTAAAGCTGATGAGTGGGACACTTAACACCTCCCTTCTCACTTTACCTGGACTCAGTAACTTCTAAGAGAAGGATGTCTCGGTGTGAGAAGACACAGGGAGCAAAGAAAGGCCATCAAACTGAGGAAGGACATTCCAGAGACTGGCTGAGAGGAATATTACGTGTGTGTGTGTGTGTGTCCTCCTGAGGGACTACAGCACGTGTGGCAAGCATCTGCTTCAGATGGAGGGACAAAGACTGAGTGACTTCTACCATCACCTTTCTCAGAAGAGTTTGTTTTTCACCAGCAACCATAAAAAGCAGATCCCAGCATTAGTTCACAGCAGCATGGATGGGTTTGGGGGCAGGAGAGGGAAGCACACTCCTGACTCAGCAGCTCAACTCAGAGAGGAAGGTGTTTCTCCTGTTCTGTGTGCAGCTGGTGGCAGCCAGCAAGGCAGGTGCTGCCAGGACTTGGCAAAGGGTGCTTGTGTGCGTGGAAGAGGAGCAGTGCCAGAGGCGCACAGTTCCTGATGGCAAATGCTCTGTGAATGCTGGCTGAGGCCAAGGCCAGGCTGTTTGTATAAGTACCATGCTTCTAATAACAACCAGATATCCAAAATTCCTACAAATAGTCCTTTAGTGAAATCCATCCCTGAGGTTTTGTCAGCACATTGAGCGTGTACACTCATCTCTCAGTGACAGAACCTGTTGTTTCCCAAAAATGCTTCTTAGGCACAGAAACTTTGCTTCCAGATTATTTCCATAGCTGTCTGATGGATGTGGAGAGGGTCAAGGTGCATTTTGTTGCAGAAGTGTGTCACCAGCTCGAATGTTGAGTTAAACTCCCTCAAAGTAAAATCAAATGATGCACAGACTGAGTAGAAATACAAAAGCCTTGAGTCAGTGGTTCTCACAATTATTGACTTCAGGCAAGTGGTGCATACCCATGAGATTTAAACCGCAAAAATGTGTCTAAGCATCAGACATCAGGAGCCAGAAACAGCAAGAGCAATAAACTAGAATAATTAATGTGGAGTAATAGTGCAGGTGTATTAATACTTAAGAAAGTAAAAAACTTAAGTAAAAAATAATATGAGTAAATTCTGGACTTTTCTTGTGCCCTCAAAGACCTTGTCAAAAATGTGGCACAATTTAATTCTGATTTCACAACAAATGTCAACCATGTGTATGAATCAGATTCACTGGAGAGAGACACACACACTTTCAGTTCCAGATTTGCCCCTTAAACTGGAAAAACTGTTACACTGGTTTTCTAGCTCCAGTTCCTGTGACTCACCTTGCAGGGTGTGTAACTTCATTTTTCTATGTAACTTCACATTTGTTTTTTTTATAATGAAATGCCCTGGCTTCCATTAATGTAGAGAAAGGCTTAGACACTCAGAATACAAATCAAAATGTGTGGTCAGGGGGAAGAAAGGGGCAGAGAGAGAGACAAAGGGGAGAGAGGGAGGGAGGGAGGGAGGGAGGAAGGGAGGGAAGGAAGGAATTCCGGAAGGAAGGAAGGAATT